>KK502441.1:998711-1371130 GCA_000688735.1 Glossina austeni
TGAACATAACAGCTCTATCAGATATCGAAGTAGGAATCACAAAGCCAGAATTATCACACACCCAGTGACCTGAGACAAGTTGAAGTCTCCCAACGCAACGACCATATCGGTGGATCTAGACTGCTTGGCCACTTCACAAATGAGGGCAGCCTGTATCTTATATATGGATATATCAGAATTTGGGGGGATATAGGAGCAGGTTATTAGGCATTTTCGCTCGAATGGCTATAAATTCAACGTCAGAAGAAGTGGGCAATTCTATTAAATTGGACGGGACTGAAGCAGATATGGCAATTAATACACCGCCACCAATGCGATTCAATCGATCACTTCTGAAAACCTGGAAAGAATTATGGAAAAGTTCCGACGAATGAAGATGAGGTTTTAACCAAGTTTCAGTGAAGGCCAAACAGAAAAACTCCGTGCTTACTGAATTTAGGAAAGTAGAACGAATTTTTGAATTTAGGCCCTCCAATATCACACGTAATTATCTAAATAAATGAAAAAATTAAGCTAAATGCAGACAAGACGCAAGCCATCTTTTTTACTCGAAAAAGAACGCTTGGCTTCCGCCTCAATCTGGTTGGACAATTCAATTCGAAACTCCTTTTTCTGATGGCTTGGACGAATTTTAATATTCTTTTAATTTTTTGCATTTATAATATGTAATGTTCTTGATGGGTGTGTTATTTTATATCATGTTAATTTTACGATTTGTACAATAAAACTAAACTCCATCATACCTTTAGGTATCTATGGTTTCACGCATTTTTTGGTAACAAAATAAATTTGTATAAAATTTGAAATAAAGTCCTTTCTAAAATCAGTAAAGAAGTAACGTGTAATTCTACACAAATTTGATTCCGCCTTCACGAAAAATAATCGTAAGAATAAACTTTGTTTGTGTTATAAAGCCAGCACGCAATAGAAACAAAATATTTTTATTATGTCTAACCACTAAAAACTCATAACGTACACAATACCAGCACTTATTACTTAAGTAATTTAGTTTTGCTTAAATTATAAAATCTTTTCAAGTTCAAGTTTTAACGGTTATTGAAATATGTTTATTTGTTTGTTTGAATATTAAACAAAACCCAGAGATATACTATGATTACCTTGGATTAAATCAATGTGGTTCAATCGGTACACACCTCCTTTTTTGTGCGACTTACGGATTTGAAGGTTTTGAAAATGAAAAAAGAACCTATGCATAACTCTCTAGAAAAAATATTGTTTACAAATTCGAAATAAAAAGCGAACTTGGAATATCCGGTGTATGAATTCGCAAGTTTGGTCCGTGAAACGGTCCAGAGGACGCATTAGTTTTCCCATGTACGTTCCCTTACGACATTCTCCCCACTCATGTACCTTGGATTTGTGGGCTTATGACATGTTTGTGCCTCTTCGGAGAGAAAAGAAACAAAAAATGAAAAATACATGCCTGCTCCCTTCATGTATTAAATATATTTAAAGTTTGCGTAAGTTACCAACTTCAAGGAATGCCTTTAGAAGGGATAACCACTTAACGTACATTGCTTTAGTTGTCTGGCACATAAGCGATAGTAAATACAATTGTGAACATTATAACCTTGCTGGAATTTTTACAATGTATTTTGCATTTATGTAGTGAAAACGCTTAAAGAGTTTTCGGATATACCTATACCTAATGAATCCGCTCGTGAACTTTTCTAACTTTTCTTTTTTTAATTTAATTTTTGTTGTTTGTTTTTCTCTTGTTGACGGCATTAAAGATCGTTTTTTAACATTTACATCCAGAAGTATACCTTAGTGATTTTAATAAACATACGATTACGAAATTTTAGAGTACGCAAATGACTATCATAAGTTTTATGAGTCCTGAAATATATATATATATATCTATATACCTTGTGATAATTTGACACGAATTCAATTGTGGCGGAGGCGAAACGAAGCAATAAAATCCGTGGATTTTCTTATGCGCAGTTAGACTCAATGTGGGAAGCCACTAATAAAAATTGATGGAATTGCACTATTCGTTTAAGACAGACATACCATAATATGCTAAAAGGTCAAATTTTTAAGACCCTTTTTGTGTTCTTAAAGTGACAAAAACATTTGTCAATTTGATAGAGGTAAGCTCGTGTTTTTGATCATGTTAAACAAAGTTTTAAAAAATGAAAACCAGCTTATTGTTTAAATCAATCAGGCATTTGTCAAGATCATCTAAAAGTTGAGTTCAAAAACCTCCACAGATTTTACTTTTTTTATGTGTTGCCTTAAAAAGTATAAGTATCCAAGATTCTCTCAAGATGAATATATATATTTTTTATGTATTATTATTATATCAAAAAGTAAAGTAATGTATATATGAAAGTAAACAGAGCATGAAAGATGTGCGTAACTCTCTGTCCAAGACTAAATAAAAAAACCAAAAAAATATGGAATTCTTTTCATTAGCTAGGGAAAATATAAACTAAAACAGTATTTGTCTAAAATATTTCTTATATATTTTGTTTTACTGGGACCAAGTATTACAGACAAAAAACTAGTTTCATTTCGAATAAAAATAATGAAACAGTAATAAAATTGCAATATGTATCCAGTTGTGTGTATTTTTACACATCATATCAGCGTACCATGATGTTAAAAGCTTAGGTGTTGTTTATTTTTGTATGTGTATGTGTGTTATGTAAATATTTCGTGTATATATGTAAATATTTCCAGTATGTATATATAATAATTCTAGTAAATTTTTTAAATAGTTTTAGTTTTAACAAATACGCCGCTTGCGATCTTATAAATGTTTCATAAACGAAGCGTTAACATGATATATATGTATAGAGTATTTATTTTTGCACTTTAAGAGACTTTATTAAATGATTCTCAAGTCTATAAAAATTATTAATGTTTATATACAGTATTGTAGAAAGTGAAGCTTCAAATTCACTTTGGTTTTTTGCATATTATTCCCTTGCACTCGTCCCTTAGCAGAATCTGGATGAATCGGTATCGAAGATACCCATGTTTTTCAAGTGATACCTGAGAGAATTACGATCCGTGTAGAAGACTGTGACAAAGTATAGGTCGCTCCTTCTCAGTTCCAGTAGTTTGTTTGCTATGCCGGAAGATTTTATGAATCTTTTTGCTTGCCGATGCTCTGCACATTCCTTCCAATGGCAATTCAATTTTTTGTCATTGCGATATTAGGCTATTAATTCTTGATACGCCGCAAAAAGGTTCAGGACCCTCGGATCCCCTTGTTAGCTAGAAAGTCAGCACATTCATTGCCCTCAATATGAGGAGACACCTATATTAGGTGCACCTCCTTGTCCTTTCCTAGCTCATTCAATGTTTGCAGGCGCTCCAACAAGAGTGTAGAGAAGACATGAAGAAGAGCTTCTACGGCGGCATGACTCAGCGATCGCTTTTTCCTTAAAGATTAGTGAGAATTTTTGGGTTGCATGTAATAAGTTGCAAAATTCTTTTGTGCGCGAACTCTTCGTTAGAAGGCTTTTTAAAGTTCTACTTATATGGTGCAGTAAAAAATATTTCAATTTTACAAAAAAACATAATCAATATTCGAAATAATAAATAATCAATCGAAAATATTGTACTTCAAGTGCTAAAATGTATTATAAACTAACTAAACCAATTTGTTTGACGACATGTATCTATCTACAATTAACACCTACGCTCACGACGGTCTTTAATATTAATGAGTCAGGATACAGTGTCTTAAGCAGTACGGGTAATTTCATTAAGAGAATCTTAAAGCGACTTTCGAATTGAAAGCCTTCAAATATTTCATTTAAATTGATAAAAGAAACTTTCATATTCATGTTTTTCATTTGTCCAACTGTGTATCTAGTTCCAGAGGTTATATTGTAAAAATTTTTCTTGAAAAATATAACTCAAATTGTATATTTTTAATTTAATTTCATAGAACCATTTTGATGTTTTTGCAAGTACGGTTCGCAAAATTGTCCAAAACAAGACAAGTGCTGAAAAAACCAGAATTTTTGCGTTGGATTTTGGCGAGTTTGTCATATCATCAACAATTAGCCTGTGCAAATGACGAGAATCAATTCTTTCAATATATATGGTACATTGTAATCTTACAAACATATAGTCTGTATGTGTTTCTGTAATTTTTCTTATTTGGAAATAATTATTTAGAACAGTCGTCCCTCACATAGTACGGTCTTTGCACATAGCGATTTCGATATGCCACGGTAGAAAATTTCTGTTCAGTAAGGGGAATCCCCAACGCCATTGCTACCGAAGGTTCTCTGATAGTCTTCTTGAGAAGTGACAGTATGCGTTTTGTTCTTTGCAAGTGAAGTTGGCAAGTTTTTGGTCAGTTTGTTTTCAATATTTTGGAAAGTAAATACCAAAAAGTGATAAAAAAGTACAATAGTGAATAAGAACCTTTTTTTAAAAGTCTATTAGTGCATGATAATGTTAATTATTAATGAGCTATATACAAAGCTAATTTGTTGGCAGTAGATCTCATTTGAGATCTTTAAATTTAGATAATGTCTAACAAGATCAAGAAGGAAAAATCCCGCAAACGGGACATAAATATGGGAACATGCTCTTATATCAGTTCCTTGTTTAAATTTAGTTAATCTGCAAGAAGTAACAGCTTTAGCTAAAAAATTGTAAAATGTTTTTGTTGTGCATTAGTGTAGTAGTAAGTAAAATTTAAAAAAGATTTGCAAAGCTTTTTAGCTCCTTATTGAGAAATTCGGACAGAATTAGAATATTTAACTAGGCGGGTAATTGTAACTCAGATGATAGAGAAATGACTAGTAAAGAGGAGTTCCAACCAACTCCTTCAGCTATCATAAAATTGGATAACTGGAAATATATATGGGCGGCGCTTTTAATCAATTTGGTGAAAACAATATGAAAAAATAGTTAATTTATATTGATGTTTATCTTCATTCGTTGAGAGAATTTGTTGTGCCAACGCTGACTACAATCAAAAAGAATCCTTTTCGAGTAAATTTACTTTTTCGAAAGGTTCTAAAGCGGTAATCATAAGTCGAATGAAATGAGCACGACTGTTACGAATATAGCAACATCCGATTCCCGATGCTTATTTCAATGCACTACAAACGTTTGATAATTCTAATATAACATTTATGCTGCGTGCAATAATTCCCATAACCTAAACACAGTCTACTTACTTGTCACATCATTGTACTTAAACTTATTTGAACTTTTTATTGCTGTGTACGTAAGACTAAGTCTGAAATAGACAGGTGTTTTGCTTGTCGTCATCACTATCGGTGCATTCAATTATAAACAAATAGAAGGTAATAAACATACATATACTGTTTCTGAAAAAAAAGTAGGTATTGCCTAACAATATAGTGATTGTTTCAATATATTTACATTTCATTGATTTTATTGTCTTTTATTTTTTCTTAAGTCTCTTAGAGTTTGTAATAAAGACGATAGCCTTAGATGCTGGTGCTTTAAGACTTTAATCAGAATTTATTTCTCGGGCTAAAATAATTAGTATAATAATATTAATATGTAAGAATTTCAATCATCGTTATCATTATTATTAATGTTATTATTATAATATAGATTAAGGTCGCTTATAACTTTTATTCTCTGGAATTAAATGAAAAGCGTGTATGCAAATTAAAACTTTCTATCCTATTTTTTGTAATTTTAAAAGCCACCAATCGATCAACTGGAACGGAAGGTGAGCAGGACTTAGAGTCTTACATTTGTGAAGTTTACATTATGTAATTATACAAGATTTATAGAATCTTTGGTACCCACCTCGCCTTGTTTCACATAAACGTCAGATAGACGGAATTAAATTGACTCGGGATCGGATAATGATCAAGAACATATATATACAGGTGATTTGCATATAGTGTAAATTTCAAGTGCTGCAAATAACTTCCATAAATGCAGATGGATTGGTGTGTACTTTTAAGTATCGCAAAAACCTAAAATTAACTGGGAATCTGACGCTTATCAAAAATACAGCTTACGGGTTGCTTGAAACGTTTTTCAAATGTCACAAACGAAAAGACAACGCGTCTTTCTACAAATTCTTCGGCGGTGGCAGCAAATCCTTTTTTTAATCTGGAAAGTTCACTTCCTTTAATTGAATGCCAAATTAATCTATTAATACTTCTTTAGTACTATTATATTATTATAATTACATTTTTGGGTACTTATTTTTATTATTGTTTCTTTACGAATGACTACGACAGATTGTCCCCTTCTGAATACCTAAACCTTATTTAAATTTTCTACATTATTTTGTAGCAAAATACATCATTTTCAATCTGTACATTAATTAAATAATATTTTGCTAGGCAGAATGAAAACGAATAAATTTATTCATACAATTCGCGACACACAATTATGCGCGTCACAACATCTTATAGCGTCCAGCATACACAACATATATATCAATGTTCAATGATGAATGAATGTCACGTCCACTTTTATATATTAGTCTGCTCGTTACTGCAATTCTCAACTTTGCAAAATTTATACCAGAACGTCAAAAGTGGGTATGATATTTTCGCAACACTTAAAAAAAATCAAAGTATTGTTGTAAAAAATTTGCAAATTTCAGCAAATAGTGATTTCAAACACAGCTTATTCATCAGAGCACTTTGATCAGGGTCGTAAACCAATTCATGGAAGAAGAGCTCGTATCATCCCAACTTCAGTTGAATAGAAGTTTTCTAGAATTAGATACTTGAATAATTCGTGTCCATGCAGCAGCCATGTTTTCCGTTTTTCTATATTTATCGAATGAGCTATGACTTATGTTTAAGAATATTTTCTGTAAAGCTTATCTTAAACTTTTTCGATAAATGGTAGATTTTTAATGGTTTATTATTTCTACTCGGAATTTTGCACTGATTCACAATCGATTTCCATAAAATCTTTTTTCAATTAAATGGCGTTTGCTTATCGTATATTATTTTATAATGTGCTTGCCAGAAACCAGCAAAATTTATGTTTATCAAATCGGTCACCAAGCAAACTAATACAAACGCACTTGACGGACATTCTGCGTTAATCAGAGCGGCTAAAAAAGTTAAAGCAAGAAGAATGCACTGTAATTAAGCAAAAAATGTAATGTTGAGTAATCAAGATTCGCTTTGAAGCGAATAGAATTTACAATATTTTTCTTTGTTTCGTATTGTCAAATATTTATTTTAAAATATATGTTGTCCCATTATAGTAGGTTATGTTTTACTTGGGTGTGTCAAAGTCATACAGATAAGATTAGTGTCTCGTTTAAACGGTGTTTTTGTTAAATTTTTAACACTTAAATGAGTGAGTAATGTCGTTTTTGGTGTATCAATATACAAAATTTAAGTATATTTCCTTTAAGTGATTTCGTGAAACTACAAATCAAAATCGAACTTCATTACTTAGTTTATTTATGGTCAGAAGATGAAAGAACGATTAATAAAAACTAAAGAAATGTATAACCATGTATATTTATTAGTTTGTTTAATTGGTTTGTCCTTTAAGTCTTTGGTTTTCCAAACTACAAAAAAAAAATGATGGATTATTACATTTTGTTTATGCTCAATCATGAAAAAACAAAGCATATTTTAAAATTTTCTTTTTTATTTTTTTTGCTCATATCGTTTTCTCTTCCTTTTCTACTAACATTCTTAAGAAAATGCGGCTGGTTTGTGGTTAGGCCCACGTTGTATAATATATATAGTTCTTTGTTTTACGAGCGTGTATGCGCTCGCTTGAATTTAACACTAACATATTATAATTTGATATGACTCATAAGATATATAAAACCAAAAGAAAATCCAATTAGCATGCGTCCAAGATCATTTGTCAGATGTTTGTGTTCTATTCGCTACGGTCCTGGCACATTTACAAATTATATTTTTTAATGAAAGAGGTAATAGCAGCAGATGCGACTGCACCAAGTCGCGCCAATGGCTATGAAAGCTATTTGCGAAGGTTAGAGATTTCTCTCGGTAGCTATACCGAGATATATGACATGCTCTACATTTTTTCGACATTTCAAGCTCTGTTAAGCTCTTCCGTTTAATTGTGGTAGAGCTTAAGCTCTGGTCTTCATTTCCTTCAAAAAAGAAAATCCTAAATATATTTCAGCTAAATATCGTATGTGGGCAGTGGGTACAAAAAAATCCATTTCAAGTCAAATATAATTTCTTTCTGCTCGTTTATCGTCTATTTAGTTGCCGTGGGCAATTTGGCAAAAGATGAACAAACACATAATCGGCATATATACTTTAATGCATATTCACTTAAAAAACACAGAATTGTGTATGTTAATATCAAGAAACTATTAACAGAATATCTGCCCATACCAATATTGAGAATGAGAGAGCAAGCCTTCAAATGGCCGCTGATTAACAGCGTTACTACTGTTATGTATAACTGAAACACGAGAAGTCCGTAATAATCTTCTAGTTTGCATTTTGAACAAAATGTTGGACCATTTTGACATTTAGTTGTCTCTGTTAGATCACATATTCAAAGAAAGAATTGAGATATTAATGGCTCTGTTCCATGATGCTCACTTTTAATAAAAAATCCCACATTTGTGATGTAAATTTGGGCCAAATACCCTGCCGATTAACACTAGTCCATCAAGAGTTCGAAAGCGGAGCAATCTTTGTAAGTGTTGTTAATATATACATTACATTTATATATTTTTATCATATATACTTATATATAAAGTTTTTCTTTAACATTTTTCTGCGCCTTCTATTACTAAATAAGGGCTTTAGAGTCGAAAACGTGGAACTTTCTCTCAGAAAAGACAAAGATTGTTTAGTTTTGCTAAGCGACAAATGAATGCTTCACTTGCCAAATTGATTAACTCCATTTTTGGAATTTTATTAAATTTTAATATCAAAGCACTTCATTAGCTCCTAACTGTACATATTCAAATCAAATTGGCGTTTGCAATAATACAGTCTACATCGTATTTTCAAATTTTTAATTTGAAAAGAATTTTAAAAAGCAACACATAATATTTTATTATTTTTCACAACTTCTTGTTTTATGGAGTTAATCAATTTGGCAATTGAAGCATTCAAATGTTTTCGTCATCCGAACTTTGTTTGAGTGAAAATTGAAAATTGGCACACAAAATACTATAAAACAATTTTACTGATTGTGAGCTAAACCAAATGACGTTGTTTTCTTATCTAATAATTAAATGGGTTAAACAAACGTTGAACACAAAAAATTAATTGGGCTTTTGAAGCGCAATGGTTTCTCTCCACCCATTCAGGCTATCTTATCACTTACATCAAGAGCAAATCACTTATTTACATTAATACAAGTTAAGTTTTATGTACATAAGTATTAGTTAGAAGGTTTTCTTCCAATCTTCTCCTGTAATGGCATTATATTAGAAATTATTTTGCGGTTGTGGTTATATTGGAAGAGTTCGCTATGATAATAGGAGCACAAATAAACTACTTCCCTTGAAATGGGAACAAAACGTGCCTGTGGCAGTCAGTTTTTCCGAAATTACAGGTATAGATATCTTAGATATTGGTGTTTGAACGCTGTAAGTTTCAATTCGCGCTATCGTTGACTGTATATCAAAATTTAAAGGTATGGGTGTCATTTATGGCACTGAGTTTTTCTGTGTATTTAATTGGATTAACCTGGAAAAAATGCAGCTTTAGCTATGGAAATAACTAAATTGGATTGAAATGAAAATGGAGTAAGCTACCTAACAGCTAGAAAAGTACTTGGAAGAGTTCGTGCAAAAAATTGTAGTCTTAAAAAGGAAAATTCCCATATGTGTAAATAAGCAAGGAAATAATTTTCAGCTTACGCTGGGAAGTTTTGCCACATCCGTTATATTCTCCGGACCTGGCACCTTCCAATTACAGCTTATACAGGTCGACGGGTTTTCCGCCTCCAAACCAACAATTTTCTACCGTAAGGGCATGTATAAACTATCCGATAAACGGTTAAGGACTATAGATAAAGATGATATGTATTTCGATTATTAAGCTTTATTTTAAATAAAGTTGAGTTTTATCAAAAACAGGACAAATTTATTTGTACACCTATTAATGTTCTCTAATTTAATTGAAAGCTTTAAGTTTTTACTTTTTCAAAACTTTCAAGAAGTTTTTAAAAAGCTATAGAAATATAATGTAATATTTAAAATAATTTGTATATTTCGCGGAAAAATCTCTTCAATAGTCTATCAAAATGAATTTCAATATTTTTTTTTTTTTTTTAATTTCTGTAAATTTTGACAAAATATGTTTATAATAAAAAAAAAGATTATGTGCAACTCTGACTTATTTTTCAATATTTCAATATAAAGGCTGGAAATACGAGGAAGATCTATTCGAGCGATGTATATTGCTTATCGCGCATATTTCAAAACACACTTTTGCACAATTTCTTACTTACTTACATATCTTCCGTCTTTTACATATATGGTTTGTAGTTAATTATGATCGAACACTCGGTCCATTCTATTTTTCAACATAACATTACAAGTCTAAGAATATAAAAATTTGAAATTGATTTGATTTTTGAACTTAACCTGAGGAATCTTCTAAGGAAACGCTTGGGACTAAATACGTTGTTCTAATCAAAAATTTTGAAGATGCTAATCGTAAGTGTTTCAGACAGAGATCTTACAATAAGTCTCCGACCTGATTCATATAAGGCAATAACGTTGACAGACCTATACGATTCCTGAATTTACCAGATTTCGAATGATGCGGGTCAAAATTTCATGACATTCTGACAACTAGTTTATAGGTTCCAGTGGTTTCAGTGACCCGATTTTTATAATTTTCAATAACCAGACAATCATTAATGTCATGGTTAGAAATTGTTTTTAATGGGAAAAAATTCTGTTGAACCTAAACAGTAGCTTGATAAGCATCGTGGATACTTTGAATCAGGAAAATCAACTATTATTGGCAGTGCCGAGAATGCTGAACGCTCCGGTTGCCCGAATTCTGCAGTTCTTCTAGAAACCATAAAAGTGCACAGAATAACTTTGGAGGACGCAAAATTAAAGTTGCATGAGATAGATGGCACCTTAAAGATATAAGAAGGCATTTACTATTTTGCATGAACATATATTCGTAAGGAAACTCGGTTCGAAGTGGGTGTCGCGTTTGCTTGTACCGGACCAAAAACAGTGCGCTATTTGGACCAGTTCAAGCGAGATAAAAAGGATTTCTTACGTCCTTGTGTGACAATGAATGGAACATGGATCCGCTGCTGCACATCTGAATCAAAAAGATTGTTAGCTTAGTGGACAGCAGTCGGCGAAAGGCGCCAAAGGCGATTGAAAATCCAGAAGTCAGCTACTTTATGAGAATCCCTGAACGAATATATGTACACCTGAAATGTCTATATATACTTAATAGCGATTATGAATACTACTGACCTTTTATTTACTTGATGTGGCGTGCTTCAAAGACCACCCTAACAAACGAATACAATGCAAACCATTTTGGTTGCATTTAGATTTTTCAATTGTTTTGATCAATACAGGGTATATATTAAATTTGTCAAATATAACCCCTAAGAAATCCTATAAGATATATATATATAGGTTAATAGCAAATCTACTTCGCTTATAGGTGTTCATAAATTTCCGTATTCAAATTTTTTCTTAACACTTAAATAAGAATTTTTCTTTAACATATTTATATGTTTGTAAATGATCGTACAAAATCGCTCTTTGAGTTCTACAAATTTACTGCGTACCATAATATATATATATAAATGATAGCGGGCATTAAATTACAAAATATGAAAATCCATGACACAATTATTTTTAGCGTTTAAACCAAAGAGAACATTCTACATGACCACTGTGTGGTATCCTTACATAGTGGAAATTTACAATCTGTGTAAAAATATAGCCCAGTGAACAATGCCGCCGTTTCGTGCAGCCATAGACGACAAAGGATGAGATAACCATTTAAGGTTTTTCGCCTACAAACTTTATTCTAATGTGCTATTGCCTGGACGACCACTTTTATTGCTGTTTATATATTGCAGAACTGGCCAAGATTTGGTAGTTGTTTATTTGGGTCGCTCTTTGCAAGAGAGTTTTTTTCATAAGTATCCACGAATTTATTATGCCGAAGTACAATAAATGATAGAATAGGCCGTTTGCGGCTTTTGGTTTTTATACGATAGCGGCCTAAGCAGCTATCCATCAAATCCACTCCTCCTATTTGCATTATTTGCACCATTTTTAGAGCAGAGATATCGATTTTTTATTTTATTCACTTAGCATATCGACAGATATTGCCTGTGGACTGCGAACCAATATAAGTAGAGTCACAACCTAGTTGCCTTTCCACACCATCGCTGAAAAGTCAACATCATGGTGAGAAATTCTTTGCTCATAAGTTCTCTTAGGAATCGTTCTCTTTATTAGATAATTCTTGCCCGCGAATCTATAATTAGGCCATCTATTCTGCTGTACAGTTCCGACACAATGGATCGCTTGTTTCGACAAATGGTATGTAAGGGCAGTTACATGCTCTCGCTCTGATTAATCGTAAAACGACATTATTACAGATCTGATCTTGTGTAAACGGTCGTGATTTGGACGATTTCTCGGAAAATGCTCTTCATAATGTATATAAAAACGTCTAGTCCTAATTAGTTAGTGTGAAAATTATTCAGTCACGTTGTAATTATATAATTATTAAAACGACTCAAGAAATATTCACATAATAACTTGAGCGATTAATGATGAGTATGACCAATTTTGCATGCTGATGTGTTTCTACATCATAAACAACTGCGTTTTTTTGCATAAATTTATCAGTATATGTCAAAATTTAAATATCATTCGTTAGTCTAACTTTGTTTCTATCCGAAAACAATTTTGTTATATGTTTTCATTACTTTTTATATAAATAATCGCAATACGTAATAACCGGCGCAATGAAATTTTACTCAGATAGTGCGCCAATAATGAAAATTGGCACAGGTAAAAAAATAAACTGCCAAAGATTCTAGTTGTATTCGAAAACAATAAAATCGCTTTGGTAAGATTTGAAATTAATAAGAAAAACACTAAGCAAACATGTTGCTACATAAAGAGACATGAGATTTTAAAGATATGATGTAGATCTACATGCATTTAATGGTTGAAGCTTACGCAAAAGTTATTGCAAATTTTTTTAAACATTGCCTATTTCTCTTAACTTTAGAAAATTTTCAAAAGCAATAAGCTCCACAGCCAAAAGTTTTAAATCAGCTTAAAGGCAGTTTTACTTTCACTGAAAATAAGTGTACAGCGCTTCATCTATCTATTTACAACGTTTCTATTAAACCTTTCTATTAAATTATCTGATCTCCTTTTATATATCGTATTACACGGTAAAGATACGAAAATTTGTTATTTGTTGTGCCCTGTCAAACATTTATGGCTTTAGACGACACAAGTGTAAAATAAAGTCGAGAATTTAATTATCTTCACGTACACACATATGTATATAATCTTTTCTTTACCCCATTTGAATCAAAGGTGAACTTAGTGTTTAGCTACTGTTTTTTTAGTTTCTCAGGAAGTTATTTATTAAACTCATTAATTTTTATTGATACTCTCACAAGCAGATGGTGAACACACAATTTATAG
The DNA here is from genome assembly GCA_000688735.1 of Glossina austeni. Lineage (NCBI taxonomy): Eukaryota > Metazoa > Arthropoda > Insecta > Diptera > Glossinidae > Glossina > Glossina austeni. Next base: position 1,012,345 of record KK502441.1, read on the forward strand.
TTTTTGAGTGGTTTTATATTATTTACTAAATTGTCTGAATAAATTGTATTTACTGTTGCACAACAATCCATACCATTGGAGTGTAGATTCAAGTTTTTAAACGTTTGAAAAGTAAAACTTGTATCGGAGACTTTCTAAGTTGTAAATATTTCTTAATCAGCAAGAACACCAGAGTCGGTTTGCTCAGATTTGTTACCGGTTAAAATCGCCATTAAACTATAAAAAGTTTGTCGAAAGTCTCCAAGCTGCTTTTTGAAGGATAAGTTCACTAATCCGTGAATAGTTAAATGTATATATAAATAAAAATCTGGAAATTAAAAATCTACTTTCAGTTTCACAAAAATTGAAGATTTTATTAATTGCCATTATCTTATTATCTTAAGCATAGTTCTTATGTTATACATTTTGCAAGTTATGCATGCAGACATACTAATGACAACTGATAGCCGGAATATGCTATGCGTCATTTAAAATTTAGACAACAAGGCGCCTCTCTTTGCGCGGCCACTTAAATCAACCAAGCCTTTTAATTTTTGTTTATTATTGCACTTACTTTTTTTTATTAAAAAGCAGTGAAGATGTGTACGAATTTGTAATCAAAAAGGCCGGTCTTAGCCCAATTATAATTGATTCGTATCGTTATTTCTTTCGTTCCGCTATTTCCTTATGATTCGAATGAAACCTCATATTAGTTAGAGATAATGTCGCAAATTAAACGTTCGGTTAAATGTAAAAACTTTCCATTTTATTCTTCGCATTTAAATAGTTTAACTTAAAATTTTTTTCTGCGTATAATTAGTGCGTCCTAGAAATATGAAAGGTTTGATACGTATATCGATTTTGCATTAAAGTACAAATATTTCCTTGGGCCGCCAAATTGTTAAACTTAAGAAAAACGTTATTATGTTTTAAAAGAACGTAATTAAAATTAATTAATTCAGGAATATTATAATAAATAAATGTTTTGTATATAAAATATATAATTTTTCTTTTAATTGTTATAAATGCAATAAACAATTATTTATATAAGAAATGTATTTATTGAGTATATAAAATATAAAAAGCAAATTTTTTATATCATTTTTACATATGTATATAAAAATCAAATAAAAGATATAATCACAATCGATCCAAACAGTTTTGAAATTGAGTTCAAATTGTGCAGGAGTGTAAGAATAACAGACAGCATAAATGTGTTAATTATCTTGCAGCTGGATACGTATGTATTCATATGTGTAACAAGTTTTATGTCGATTTCCCCGCTGCCAGTATTATATTCATAGTGATTTTTATAACCTATACGATACTAATGATATCAGATCTTTAAACATGCGCTTGTAACACTCAAAAGTGTAAATGACTTTAGATATTTTATGTGACTTAGGTTAGACAAAAATATATTGTGATCATATCTACCATAGTTTGTAATGTTTAAGTCTTTTTAACATTAGAATGATCCAGTTTTTTTGCATGTAAAAGAGCTCCTACTCAAAAATGAATTCGATCACAAGTCGTCTTCGATGTCTTTTTCCACATGGTTGATTTTTTCTTGTTTAAAAAAAAGCGTGTTTCCACAAACACTTTTTGTAAAATCTTGCGTTACTTGAATATACCGCAAATATTAGTTATCATTTTAAATGTTTATAATAGAGGAGTACTCGACAAGTGGTCGAGAAAGTTTTTGGGCAGATTTTAAGAGAAGTCTCTTGATATTTTATTATTTATTGTACATGGGGTGTAAAAAACTAATCTCAAACGAGTACATTAAGAGACTCCAGTACTCTCACTTATATATATGCGCTCATAATTATGAAAGCGGGCTAAGCCAAAATTTAAAAAAAAAGAATGAGTTTATCAGTTATTTCTCACCACATTTTTTTAAACTAAATTAATTCGATGTATTTTCACGATATCATCAAAAATGAACCATTAGAAAGCGATTGTAATTTCAACATTCTATAGAATTCATTTAGTGCTCATTATGAAAGTGGTCTAAGTCAAAATTTAAGGAAATTATATGAACATAACTTTGAAATGATGCGTGGCCCTCTTTCACAATAAGCCGACATATGACAATCATACCATAACACAAACGACAACACATTCCATTCTACCAAACAATGTATGGAATTTATTTAGTTCTATTCTGAAAGTATCTGAATTCAGTTGGGCTTTCCGAAATAATTATTGGCCATTTGGCCATTAAATGCCATTTTTCATGATTTGAGTTTCACGAAAATTAGTCGGTTTTCTAAGAAATTAAATTTTCGTCAAAATGAATGTCGCAGCTGGATTTTATTTTGGCCAACGACAAGAAGAGTAAAAAATACCGCGAGCGCATCTGTCTCTTGGCTGCAAATTCAGTGGACGAGATTCTTGAAAAATAAACCTTACAATATATTCTATAAAACTTGTTTAGATGATTCTAAATTCCACGTTTTGGATCTTTCACCTAAAAGACGAAGACCAAAACTATACGGAAATATTAAATTACTTGCATTATATACTGCCACTAGGGCACTAACGGAAGAAAAACATAATGACATTATGTGTTTACTACCATACATCCCTCCAGTTTTGTAGGAGCGTTTTAAGAATCTTAAGACCCCGTAATTGAAAACGCCTAAAATGATAAAAATAGAATACTTCTCAAAAATAAATAATTTATTAATGCTCATGAATTATTTTATTAAAATTATTGTTTCTAATAAAACTCATAGTTTTTTACTGCTTCAAGTTAATTTTGAAAATGGTCTAATTTCATTTAAAATTTAAAAACAACCGTTTTATATGAAATTCACAAAAAATTTCATATTGATTATAAATTTCTATTAATTAAGACTAACAAAATTATAAATTAAAATGTCGCATAATGTAAAAATATTTTTTGATTTATTCAAATGCAATTTATTAAATATATCGAAACAAGAAATATATGACTTAGACGACTTTCATAATTATGAGCACATATTTTACTACATTTTCATTTATTTCTTTATGATAATTACTTTGTTTTAAGGAAACCAATATGCGAAATGTTTTTTCTTGCTGCTTTTTTATTCATAGTTATAAAAAAAAAACTGGTTATTTTGTCAGACAAGTGCAAATAAATAATTAATTGCGAAACTTTGTAGAATATTGATGCATGGAGAGATATCATAAATACTTAATATAGCGTAAACAATACGTATTTAAAAATATATTCGAATAATAATCGAAATAGGCTTGTACAGTGAAGTCTGCTATAGTGCCGTGAATTTGCGCCTCGTTATATGAAAATCATTTTACATGAAACGCACTATTGATTCACCTTGAGAAATGGGGTTCTGTGCAAAATCGCATTAAGATAGTCTAAATTATAAATGAATTCGTACGGCCTTATTAAGAGCCATCCATTTTGTTATTCTGAGAGTCAACGTAACTAAACCACTCCTCTGATTAAGATTTGGATCAATTTTTTTTCCAATATATTGTTTGCACCTCGTCAATACATACACAGTTGTACAGCATGCCAATATTATTAAACCTTATCATAAAAACAGTGAATTCATGGTTACGATTCCTCGAAGTCTCATTGACCTTATTCATCAAGATTATTCGTGTTATTGGTGAAGTAAGAGCAAACATATATAGAAAAGTCACAAAAATTGGTGTTCCACGATTTCGTTTTACAGAAGTCCCGACGCGGTCGCGTACATGAAATCATTTCTAAATAAAAATAACATGAACCAAAATGTTATTTCACAGAATGTAAAGAAGATAGCAACGTTTTTATTACAAATTTATATATTAGTTGTTTGATGAATCAGTTTATTGTAAAAGAAATGAAAAGAAAATTATTACACGTAGGTGTAAGTATATTTAAAGACAATCTTAGGATAAATAAAAACAAAGCAATTCTTTATTGCTAGCTTAATTTTTTAACGGAATTCTGCGATAATTAGAATCGGGGATAACACATAAATGTCAGCAATAAAAATGTGACATATCAAGTAAATGCAGCTATAGCCAAATTTTGCAAGTTGGTTGACTTGTTGGAATGTTCTTGCGTGAAAAACGTATTATTAGAGAATTGCTCAAATCTTCGCTTCGAATTATATAAAAATCACGTTACAAAAATGCCGCGTTAGAGAAGACCTGACTGTATATTGTTATATGAAATTCCCTAAGTCTTTCGTCTTCTCTCTTCAAATATCGCGATTCAAATCTCTCTGTTCACGTCAATCTTTGGCTTATAAACATTTTGGAACAAGCCACAAATGCCCTATTTTTTTCTGATGTTATTAGTTTTTTTTTTTTACCAGTTCGGTTTTTAAGTGATTTTTTTGTTACTAGCTGGATTTTTGGCAGAAGTTTTCTTAATGTTTTTGTTAGTCACGTAAGGCCCCTTTATGTAGCTACAGTTTCGAAGATTTTTACTCGTTACAGCACTTATGGCGCCGGGTGTATTAAGTTTGTTTGGATGTACGCACCGTCCACAAAGACTCACGATGCCGATTGATTCAAAACCATTTTTTGAGTTGATTTAAGCTCCTCTGTCCATCCATTTTTATGTGCAATCGGCAGGTCGCGTATTTATAAGATACTTTAAGATAACAAAATTTACTACAATCGCATGATATCCTGCAAGGACAAACTATTGAAGATAAATTACATCGAGCCATTTTCGCAACTACTCCCTCCTCTCATGTAACTTCTTATTTTGAAAAAGTCATATGAAAAAATTGCAACTTTCAAAACTTCGCGACCAAATCATTAACTCATTTCGGCTTACTAAATTGGTGTGATAATTTTGCAGCGGATGGGTTGTCTTTTTTATTATGTTAACATACAAATAAACCCCCTATGAAGAGTACGTTGTCGTTGAGCTGCCATTTTTGTACCAATGAACATAAAATTTCAATTGTGTTCATATGGCACAAATTACATAGTTTTCTTGCTTTCCAAGTTTCTCTCGAAATATTTCTTTTAAATTCATAGTTGAAAACATTCAAGTCCCTCACTGTGTCTATGGTTCTTGTACTTCCGCGTTCTACTTGCGCGAAATCATTATTAACGTCGGGTAAACTTTTTTTGGAAGTCGCTCATCGCCAACATGATTACAACAAACGTACATTGACAATAGGACGGAGGTCAAATTGGAGGAAGTGAAAGCGAATTTTAATGGCAAAGTGTAAACAAGCTGCAAGTGCTATATTGTTATTGTCAATTAATGCAAAAGAAAAAAGTGACAAAGAGCGAGTGTACCTTTAAAAAATATTTTATTTATTCGCTGTTAGTAGTAAATCGTTTAATTTATATCATATTTTTTTAATAATTTATAGACAATAAAAAGAAACTAATAGATGAACAAGAATATATTTCACGACACGTATGCTCGCCTTCACTTCTACTGTCGCCATAAAGCGTATCAGCAATTTAAACGAATATAAGGTAAACCTACATGTGCTAATCATCACATGTTTACTCAATAATTGTATATCAAAGTTATGTCTTTATCCCGTATAAATGTGTGTCGGAAACTATTTCTGTACTATTCTGGTTCTATTCTATTTTAACGTTGCTGTGCATGCTTTTAAATGTTATTCTTATTCCCGTTCTTAGTTTCGCTTTTATTTTTCAAATTAATTATTATATTTTTTTTTTTTTTGTTTTTTAATTTCAAAGTTACTTCGCTCTTGAAACGCGAACAGTAAATAAAAACGCACAAGGTGAAAACGTGAATTTACTCCAACCAAAAAGTATCAGGAATTAATTATATGATTGATATATGCTAAATAATCGCTAAAATCACTTGTTTCTTAAAAATGAATCCTACATGTAGTAGCTAAGTAGTAGATAGTTCCATATTTCGAGCTAGAGAAATGATGGAAATATAAATTACTCACTTTTATTATTTGTCCTTACTCACTAACGTTAACTTTTAATGTGTAAATTTTAAACTTACGAAAGTCTGTGTTATCTAAGGTTTGAAACCCATTGGAACGATTATTGTAATAATATTATAAAAGAGTTTCTACAATTAACATATTTTACAAAACACATCCAATTGAATAAGCCGTTAGCTGATTTCAATAGAATAGCATAGCATTTTATGCTAACATACCACAAAGGGTGTAAAATGAACGGATGTATTCATTTTTGGAGATTAACATTACCAATAAAATACTTTTTCGTTTCTATTGTTTTCATACTGATCTGACCAATGAGTGTGTGTATTATCTTTTTTTATACGTCTACATCAAATTTTTGGGAATGTTATTATTATTTAATAATTATTTTCAACTGTTATTTTTTTTTTGAACAGCTTTAATCATGTATATGAGTGACTAACGTTCATCTTTGAAGATAATTTGTAGAGCTAGCTTTCGGCTGTCTATCTCAACTACACCGAGTATAATAGTTTCGACACCAGAAATCAAAAACCTATTATATTTATACACAATCTATATGACAACACAATCAGATCCGTATGTTTTATATTTTCTCTTCTTTTATAAAAGAAGCATAGCCGTACTAAAAATTTTTTTTCTTCTATTTTAAGTTTAAGCATAGATTTTCATGTATGTAATAAAAAGTGTAATGGTAATAAAGAAAAACCCTAGAAATACAACATAGCCCAAATAGATGAATATGATGCCTAATGTACTCCTTAGAATAATTCAATTCTATTCTGACCGGCTATATGATACATTTTTACGATTACGTGTCAGAACAATTTGCAATTACGAACACATAGAGTTCTTGAAACTAATAGAAATAAGATCTCTGACGAGTTTTAAAAAAATAAGCAACTAATTTAAAAACAAAAAACAACTGGTCTAATTATTGTGCGCTCTATAAATAATTAAGTCCCAATGCTCTTTGGGTAGCGTATGCGGGAAATTTGAATTCCAGTCGCGCATTTAGTCCCTTCTAGATAAATTCATGATATTGTAAGGTAACTAATCTTTACTTTTTCATTTTTGTTGTCTACCTTTTTTTTCAAAAAATATATACTATTTATTAATTTAGCAATTATAGAAAACGTTGTCGGATTTTTTAATTTAAATGAGAAAAAAAAGTAACGCTTTTAAACACACCTTAGAAGGAAGTGTGTTAAGTTTAACTAATTAGGAAGCTGTTCAGCTTTAAACGTGCCTAGCGTTTTTAATAAATAAGTTAATAAGTTGTGCGTATATTACGTACTATTATTTTTTTCTTTTTTTATTTACTTTGGATTCATGTTTGTTTTTTCATTAATATTTCTATTGTAAATTTTATAATATTGACTTTTTGTTATTTTCGTTATTGTTATTGGTATTGGTATTTGTCGCCGTATTATATATTTACACTGTTTGTTTCTGTTGTTGGGGTTGTTTTAGTTATTTATGCTCTAATTTGGTTGATTCATAGTTCTCTTCTTATGTTTCTAATCAAAATAAAGGTTTATTGACTTCATGTCAGACACCTTTGACAAGGCTAAAGTTAATTAATAATCATGCATTCATTTATAAATATTTATAACTTTTTTTTTTTTTTTTTTTTTTTTTTAACAAATAATTTTTTTTTTTTTTTTTTTTTTTTTTGCATTGACACGTAATAGATTTTCATATGTTGTTTATTGCTGTTAATATATAAAAAACAGCTAATTGCAATAAATTTTGTTCATTAAAACTTCAGAAAACATTTCTATACCCATTAGGCGGAACAGTGAATGTGGACTTTTTTCACTTCTTTTAAAAGTTGCTATAGACTATATATTAACTGAAAATGGTTTTAGCGATGTTCTACTGCTGAAAACATGTTCTTAGTATGAATCCGTTGATTATCTTCAAAAATAGGAAATCATGATATGCATTTGGTTGGGACAAATTTGTTAATGAAACTATCATTTTCCTCGTTAGCCAAAATATGTTTTCTAATAAAATAAATTTGTTTAATTATCTTCACCAAAAGTGAATTTTTGCAGTGCAATAAAGTATATACGCTGGCTGGATATTTAAATCCAGTACATGCTTATGTGAATTGAAGCTTCTTACTGGAAAAAAGTTGTTATTCGTTTTCTCGCTTTATCATCAGCTGTTGCGGAAAATAATGGGAAAATAAAGTAAAACGTGAAGAAATTCTGTTGGGTGCATATTAATAGTTGCACTATTTTTTGATTTTGGTTGGCGACTCGCGATATAAGTGTTATTTTTGGTTGCTGGGTTTGGATTAAACTATTACAAGTGCTATTTTTGTTTGTGGATTTGGATAAACTATTACAACGACATTAAAAACAAAGGGCATCCTCATATATATTTGTAGTAATTATTAATATGATTATTAGTTAAGTATATATATCATACTATTAATTTTGCCAATTCGTGAGTGCTCTAGTTTACCTGTAGTGATGTTACTTATTAGTGGCTTCGTCCTAATACTGTTACCACCTGATGACGAATTACCTCTACAAAAAGTGTAGGTGAAGACCGGGTCAGATACGGAACAGCTGTTAATGTGCTGGTTGTGCTACCGCTTTGCGTATCCCTTTTGCGCTAGCTTAAAAGGTAGGACGGCAAATGCGGTAATGGACTAAGGGATTACGCTAATCGTGCACTGATTGTAGAGTTAGAGCCAGCAAATTTTATAGGACATTATCCCTAATCAAAACGGGGTTGTCTGAGGTGAAGGGGGAACTTATAGCTTTGACGAAAAAATTATTAAAATATCAGGCTATATATTATGTGGTTGAAACTTTGAATAATGCTTCGCCTTTGGTCACAAAAAGGACTACACGAAATGTGGCGTCCCCTCGAGTCCAATATTTTTAGGTCCACGGCCCTGGTTCATATTGAGTCACATTTGCCTTAGTTGATTTGCCGTCACGTAATCCATCATTGTCCGGAACCGCCGGTCTTGGTAGATCAACCTTCCTAGAGAAACGAGACGTTATTCTTGCGAAAAACTCTAAGGCTGTCTCTCCAAAACTTGATGTTGCAATGGCGTCTAAACACGTGCCATCAATGGGAGTTTCTGATTACCCGATTCATGTTGCGCCTGCAACTGGTGTTGGTAAGTACTCTGGTGAAATTTCGTCTAAACTTAGCGATGATCCTGCTGTTAAGAGGGGAATGTTGATTAATCCGACACGAGTGGTGTCTTCTCTACTTTTGCGGGACCATACTGACTTTGTTGTCGGAGTAGCTCCAGTATGGGTATCGTGATTGTCACCGCATCCAACTTCTACTCTACTCTATTCTATCTGTTCGGTTTCGATTCTATTCTACCCCGAATAGTACCGGAAACTTCGGGTAAAGCAATTATGTGATTTATTAGCTCCAAGTTTCCGGATGTTGATTTAAAGATATGTAGTATTTATAAGTTTAATATCTCATCTTCTCGCACTATAGGTTCGTTTAACATTATGGTGCCTTCGGAGTACTTGGATTTTATTTTTTATAAATCTTTATGGCCAGTAGATATTCTTCTAAAAGAATTCACTTCCTGGAGAAAGTCAGCATTGCCCGTTGCACATGGACCACCTGCGTCTTTATCGTCAGTGTCTATAGCATCAAAATCCTTATTGCCAACCTCGCCTGCTCGCCTGCTCGCTGAAGTTGTCCGAAGAGAAAACTGTCAGTGCTTTTTCAAATTGTTAGAGATTACACACCAAGTTACGTGAAACCTTTTTAATTTCTATTGGTTGTGTGGATCACATTTTAGTTTTCCCAATACTGGGTTGAAGACAAGAATCGGTGGTGGTGCTGAAATTTTGATTATTAGGTGTTTAGAGCTCGGGGGTGATGTTCCCATCGCTACGCATAGCTCGCTAACTGCGAGTTTAGTGGACGTTTACAATGCGGAAAATACTATGTTTATTGCTGTAAAAGCCATGTTTTAAGCATTTTGCCTGTTTATTAGTTCTTACATCTTTCTACTTATCTTTCGCATTTGCGTTTAATCACTGATATTAGTTCGAAATTGAAGTATAATGATAGATTCGTGATTTTGGGGGACTTCAATTTATCTTTCGTCTCATGAGAAACGGGGGAGAACTTAGACTATTTTACGCCAAATTCGTATCCTGATATATTTACCAACTATCAGGTCTGGTTTAATACTCATTTGATTAATTAAAAATGTAGGCTTTATATGAAATTTAAAAGCAATGGTGACATTATTAACTACATCCGTTATTCCAATGCGCAACTTCCTTGAAGTATAGATGTTGCAGGAATTACTTGCATTATGTTAGGGTGCAATTGCTAACCCCAAGACATTGAACCGTCTAATTTGAAAGAGATTACTACTTCAAGTAAAGCATCATATCAGATTGATTCGTTTGATACATTGTCACTCTTGAAATTTACCGACAATGAAGTATTTGATGCATTATTGTCTGTTAAATATTTGGTGTATCCGTGGCCAGATGGGTTACCCTCTTATACTATTCGTGCTATTATTCGCGTATGCGCCGGTATACTAAGAACGCCGTTCATGGATATATTCAATAAATGTCTTTCGACGGAGTATTTTCCGTATATATGGAAATCTAGCTTAATTATTTCACTTCACAAAAAACACCGAAGGATATTATTGGTTACTATACGCTTTTTGAGCGTTTGTTGAACGTAAATAAACAGACGTCATCTATACTGGCTTTTCAAAAGCGTTTGTCAGACCTCTTACATTTAAAACTAAGTAGGCTGGGTTTTTCTCTAACATGGTACAGTGGGTTCGGAACTATTTATCGGATTGTATTCAGAGAGTATTCAGTTTGGCAACTCTGCGCGCGCGGTGTAGTCGTGTTGATTTTTTCTCCAATTAATATTTTATTTGTTGTTGAATTTCTTGGCTATTTAGCTTTATTGTGTCTAAATTTATAAAAAGCTTTAAGAATACAGTAAGTAAATTTAAAGTAAAAGAAATATATTGTCTTTACGCGTTATTTCATTTGGTTTTTGCAATCAAAAATTAAGCTGCGGTATAAGTCTCCCCTTTTTTATTGTTATGTTGTTTTTTTCTCTCTTTTCTTGGTGTTTGCAGTTTTGTTTTGCTTTCGCTCTCTTGTTACAGTGTCAACGTAAGCGAAAATTAATGACAATTTTGGTCTTGTGGATCTGTTTGCATGTTCCTTTTTTTTCCATAATCCGCTTCTGTCGTTTTTGACTGGACATAGATTGTTTATATACACCATGTAATGCGAAAACAGAATCTGAACGATTCATCTCGTAATCGAGATGATCGTTTTTGCCATGCAAAGTGTGCCGGTATTATCAGCCGTGCTGCTGATGCAGTCAAAAGGCCTACGATGGCCTTGTCCTGACTGTAGGAAGCGGGACGCTGATTTTTACAAATTCTTTACAGAGGCGAGAAATGGTTTTTCTGAATTGAGCAAAAATCTCGGCTCCTTGTGGGAGAAGTTTGAGATAATCAAGACTAAGTTTTGATGAGTGTCGTTTTATTGAGCACTCATCTTCTTCCCCAGCTAGCAAAATTCCAACTCGTAGCGTAGCGTGTGGTACTTCACCTCTGATTCCTCCTAAATCTGATTCGTTGGTACAAGTTAGCGCCTCCTTAATGCCTACAAAGAACGTCAGCGTTTCTGATATCACTGAGTCGGTCGGTAACAAAAAAGTTACAAATAAGCTGGGAAATCCTTCTGGTTTTAGTTATGCTGAAGTGGCAAGGGTGTCTCCTTCCAGTGGCGTCACTCACTCTACTCTGGCGTCATCGCCTAAAACTAATAAAGAGCAAAATAAATCATCCTCTCCCCCTGGCTGTTCGAGTGTGAACGCTGGTCACCAAACTGGGCACGTCACACAAGCTGCTCATGCAAGCATGGTTATCCCTTCTATATTCTCCCCAGCCGTAAATCCTACTGTTCCTAGTAGTAATGACATTTGCTTGGCGGCAGTTCCTTCCAGGAAGGCAGCATTCGTGTCAAGACTGGCACCTGAAATATCTGTGGATAACATAAAAAGTCATCTGGCGGCGAAAGTCCTGTCAGTTAATTTAAAGCATGTTAGTATTTTCAAATTGGCTCATTCTCAATCTAGAGCAATCTCTCGCTAGTTCCGACGGAAAACATGGATATGTTGTTTATATAAACTATTGTGGCCAGTTGGATCTTTACGGAATTTATTTCTCGAGATCGACCGCGTAATATTAGTGCAGTAACCCTTTCGCCTCCAAGAAACTAAATGTTTCTTCAGGCTCATTATCTCTCATTTATAAAAATGTTAGGAGCCTAAACTCAAAAATTCGTTGTACTTTCCTTAATTCAATGAGCACGGAGTGTTCCTGTTTGACCTTCACTGAAACTTGGTTAAAGCCTGATCTACATTCGTCAGAACTTTTCCATAATTCGTTTCAGGTTTTCAGAAATGATCGATTGAATCGCATTGGTGGTGGTGTATTAATTACCATATATGCGTCAGTTCCGTCCACTTCAATTGAATTTCCTACTACTCCTGACGTTGAAATTATCGCCATTTGAGCAAAGTAACTGTTTATTAATAGTTACTTATAACCTGCTCCTATATTCCCCCAAATTCTGATATCTCCATATATAAGAAACAGGCTACCTTCATTTGTGAAGTAGCCAAACACTGTAAACCCACCGATTTAGTCATTGCGTTGGGTGACTTCAATTTGCCTCAAGTCGCTTGGTGTAACAGTGATAATTCTGTCTGTTGATTCCTACTTCAACATTTGATAGAGCTGTTGTGTTTTTTATCGAGTTATTTGATCATAATAAAGTTTAGTTCAATACAACCGTACCCCTAATTTTAACGGTAGACTGCTTGATCTCTGCTTTGCCAATGTCCCTGAGATTAGTATAAATCGTTGTCCACCTTTTAGTTTATCTGAGGATCCATATCATCCAGGAACGCGTATTTCCATTCATCACAAGCATGATGGTTGTTTGAACTGTTTTAATGTTCCAAATCCAACTTTTTGAAATAAATATTATGATTTTCATAAAATCAATACTTTACTGCTAAAATCGCATCTTTCATATATTAGGCTTGATTTCTCAACTGGAAGTATTGAAAGCCTATCGTCATCGTTCTATAATATATTAAATCTAGCTATTTCTGCATCTGTTCCGATCAAGCAGTCCCGACCTCGAAGCAGATGTCTCTCGTGGTTTAATAAGATAATTAAATATTATAAGAATAAAGGAAACACGCTGTTCAAAAAATATTCGAAAAGTTGCTATGCTCTCGACTATTTCGCTTACTCGGTGGCAAGGCATAGATCTAACTACCTCAACCGCCAGATACCTTCAGTTCATTAAATCCTCTCTGCTTGCTCATCCTAAACACTTTTTTACATTTGTTAACTCAAAAAGCAAAATTTCCACACATCCCTCGCATGTTTCTTTCAATGGCTCTGATTCCCCGGAAGGTTGTGATTTGTGCCGATTTATCAGCAAACCATATCTGATAACTAAATTGGTTTCCGTACACAGTATTTCATTGATCCGCACAAGTTGGAGGACGTCGATTCGTCCACAGATGTAGGCGTTCTACTTGACCATAGGTTACGTTTTAACTTTTATTGAGCTGTCATTAAGCAAAGCTAGGTCCGCGGAGGTGACCCAAAGAGCTTGATAATCCTTACATTACGAAAAGGCTGTACATGTGTTTAGTTAGCCCTATACTCGAGTACGCCTCTGTTGTGTGGCCTCCTTCCTATAAGTGCTATGTAGATTCAATTGAATCTGTTCAAAAGCAATTCTTGCTGTTTGCCCTTACGAATTTGGGTTGGGACCCGATTGTCTCTCTTCCCCGCCTATGAAAATAGGTTGCTTCTGTTACTGTTAGGTTGTTCTGTAGACGTGTGCTGCTGAGGCTTGTCTTTATTGTTAAACTGATTAAAGATACAGTATCTTCTCCTCCTCTACTCCAGAGCATCTCATTTAATGTGCCTTACGAGGTGCTATGAAGCAATACACCTCTCACACTGTCGCACTAACTACCAGCTTCAGAACCCGTTCAATGTGTTTTGTAGGATGTATAATAATAATCTTTTGCTACTAGATCTATTCTATTATATTCTATTTAATTTTGCTGTACTACGCCGAGACATGCATCGTCAGTATGCTGCTTAAATAAATAAATAAGTGCTAATTGTAAATATCATAATAAAACAAAAAAATTGCGTTCTGATTTTTCACCACCACCGTTTAATATAGGCACCATAAAAAAAAACATAAAGGATTCTATTTTCAGGTATCGTTTTTAAAATTTCTCATTACGAGTTTTTTTCTTATTGTAAGTGGCATCCGAAAATGGCAAGTTGGGACGAGGAAACTTTGAAGCAATTTAGTTTATCTTATTGTTTGTATATATGACTTCATAATAAATAGTAACTTTCCTTCATGAAACTCGCAGAATTTTTTGGAAAATTTGATTTCAATTTTGACGAACTGCCTTGATTTTGTTAAAATTTTGTGTTTATTAAAAAAAGATCATAAAACGAAACTTCGAGAAAAGCGCGATTAAAATGTTAGTGATAGTTCTAAATAGATTCAACTTATAGTAACCTCACATAAAAAAACGAATTTTTAAATCGCTTATGGCTAAAAATAGCAGCAAAATTCAGAAATTAACATCATCATAAATATGAAATTTAAAAGAATATGGCGGCATGATCTCGCGCGTTTTTATCAATCCATGGTTTCTGTTGGCGAACCTGTTATTAGCAGAAAACTAAGAGATTTGCTTGCGCTTACCTTTTCACACTAGGGTTACCGCGGACAGAAATCGAGCATTTTCAACTTTTAAGCTTCAAGAAAATGGTTATGACGCATGTCACGTTTAAAAGTTATTTTCAATTTATTCGTAATTACGCGAAGAGCACGCTAATTTCCGTTATAATAAATTAGAACAAAATTTGAATTTAAATTTTATCGTTAATTGCGGTGTTAGCAAACCGATCGGAACTATTTTTGAGCCGATGCTCCATGTCATGCTGTTAGCTCAGATGGATATATGGGTAACGGTTTTATTTCGTGGAAATCTCGTTAATGGATTGATACTTATAGAAGGAAATAGAAAAAAATTGTCGGATTTTTCTCGAGAGTGTTTGAATTCTCAATCTATTGTTGACCTGTGAGCAAATTACAACCATTTTTTTGTTTGGTTTAGGTTCTTAATTGATCAAGGACTGTTTCTATCAAATTTAGCATTCAATCTTATAAAAATTATCAGCCAAATTGACTCATTTCGTTAGAAATTGATATAGGCAAAAGGTCAGGAGTTCTAGTATTAAATTGTTAAAGTGCATATAAGTTGTTTATTCTAAATTTATTCTTTTTATTTTTTATAAGATACATATACTGGAATATGTATATATATGCATGCGTGCAAAATGTGATAATAAAATTCATGAAATTGGTAAAAATACCAAAATATCTGTGGCAACACTCAGCCAACTCCCAAGTATTTTTTTAGAATTAACAAATACATTTGGATATATAGACGTGTGTCTCTTTTTCATACAGTTATATTAAATCGTAATTAAAAAAGATTATAATGCATAAAAAACTATTACCAGTCTCTCACACACGCTATATTTACATTTTATTTTTAAAATCATTTCTTTAAGTACATTAAACTTGTTTAGCTGTTATTTGTGTGAGAACTCACAAGTACGTATACATATTACTGCGTTTATTATTGAATGATGTTTTTATTCTAAACGAAATCATTTTTTATTCCTATATTAATATAAATAAATTTATGCCTTGATGCGAATCTTAAATATCCTCTTATTCTCCGATCCTCCTTCAATATCCTTCCTATGTAAATCTCCGCTTTAGGTTTTAAGCGATGGCAGTCCTTTCACTAAAAACAATGCTATTAACTATTAGTTTTTATGGCTATGCTTGTAGGCGAATCGTGGCCGTTGAAAACAGATGAGTCAAGCATCAGATTTCTATGTCAATTATCTCAATCGTGAAAATTTTGATAGGAAACGTAGGGAACGATGTGTCGAATTAGATTCAAAATGGTACGCTGATAATTAGTAGATATTATAGATAATGCATTGTTTTTGAATTTTCACATATTAGAAACGAGGCAATAAATGGGAATAGTAAAACCGATGGTCGTTCTCTTTCACACTCTAGTTGCGAAATTCAACCAACAAAACGGAGTACTATGCAGACTAAGGAAGTGGATGCCTTAAAGTGTACTTCAAGCATTTTGCTTGATGTTACAAATGGTATAAAACAAGTAAGAAAATTAAATTCGGTCAGGCCCGAATATTTTATACCCATCGCCGTTTCCCCCAAAAAAACGCAAAGCAAGTAAAACAACAAATTTCTCATGCTCTATAATACGGAGTGGGCGCAGTTGATTTTTTCTATTTTTAGAATAAAAGTTTTTGTCGTAGAGGCATGTGGGCGTTATAGGCGTGTCCTTTGAAAAGTTTGGGTCAATTCTAAATTGTTGTGCTAATTTTTAGGCGATATCTTTATATTCGCTAACGAAAGAATGTTTGCCATAAATACTACAAAGTTATGCAAGCAGAGAGGTGGACACGCGAACATGTTTAGGCGCATTCAAGAGTTGTAACTAGCCAAGAATTTGCATACTCTATGGGGTTTTTGAAGCTTGTTTCATTTTTGTGCACAAATGCTACAGCATCGCCCATAGAATATGCGTTCAAATTTTTGTACATTTATTTGCTATAGTTTTTGAGTAATGAGCAAACAACCAATTTTTCATTGTCCCCTCGCAGACGGATAGATGGATATCCTTACATCCATTTAGAATTTGATGTTGATCAAGTATCTATATATATACTTTGTGGGGTCTCTGATGCCTCCTTCTGGGCGTTGCAAAGGTTTTGACAAAATGAATATACCCCTTATCCTTCGGTGATGGGTATAAAAACGGCCATACTTTTATTTACTAATGGATATACAAAAGTTGTATATAATCGCATGATGTGTTTATTACTAACCATAAATGTATACATTGCATATAAGCATATATATTAGTAAAAATATTTTCCATCCGTTGAGAGCAGAGAATGAAACATTGGTTTTTTGCTCATTACTCATAAACTATAGCAGATAAATGTACAAAAATTTGAACGCATATTCTATGGGCGGTGCTGTAGCATTTGTGTACAAAAATTGAAAAAATTGGCTACGTCTACCCAATATTATAGTGTATTAAAATTTAATTACTTTTTCAATACTTTTATAACCGGCAGAAACAAGCTTCAGAAGCCCCACAAAGTATAGAAATTCTTGGCCATTTTCAAATCTTAAATGCACTTAAACATGTCCGTCTGTCGGTCATCCATTTGCCTGTTTCCGTAACTTTGTAATATTTGTGGTATCCCGTTAGTGAAAATGAAAATATCGCCTACATATATGCAAAAGATTTTTAAAAGGACCTTAATTTTTCAAAGGACTCGCCTACAACGTCCACAAAGACTTTTATTTTGAAAATAGAAGAAATCAGCCGCGCCCACCCTGTATTATAGAGCATAAGAATTTTGTTCTTTTACTTCTTTTGTCTTTTTCTGGGGTAAACGATGATGAGTAGAAAAAATTCGGTCCCGACCGAATTTAATTTTCTTACTTGTTATTTTTAATGCTCTTATGAATGTGAACTTTTTCATTACAAATGCAAATAGAATCGATTATTTAATTCGTTAATTTATTAGTTTTGTAGTTTAGTCAAAATAAAACGCTGTTTCTATCAAAAAAAAAAAAAAAAACCAACAGTAAATCATTTTTGATTAGTGGTTCGGCGTGAAAGCCTCCCTTACCACTTTAAACGCTGCACAAATATTACGAACATTTTATAAAATATTATTCATTTTGTTCGAAACTTCGAAACTTCGTGTAATCTAAGTTGTTTTGAATAAATACGATTTCTAGTATTATCATGTAAAGAACTATAGAGCTTTTTATTTGTACATAGTTATTATGCTCATGCACTTAATTTTTCTTTCAGAATCCAAAACCCTGGTCACTGTGGGAACAACTTCATCTAATGATGAATATTTACATGAAATAAATTTGAGTAACTCAAATGAGGAAAATGCAATTGTAGAACGTACTGACTTAAATGGCAATTCTCTATTGCAAAGCACCAATACTCAATCCATTGCAAGCGACTCTATTTTAATCCAAGCGGCTTCTTCGCTTTCTTCATTGCCTTCGGTGGCCTCCAATGTGTTTTCCACGTTTTCAAAACGGATTTCGGGCATATCAAGTCGTGATATTACGACAACTGAGGATAATAATTCATTTCAACAAACGGACTTAGGACAAGTGAATATACAAAATTCCAATGTACCGCAAACTAATCAACAATTGCCTACGTCAAGCTCATCATGTAATCTACCGCAAGGTGATGTCTATTCGCAAAGGTTAGTTTTGCTTATTTTCTATCAACTAGTCTGAGAAAGCTTCTAAAATTCGAAATATTAAATAGCATTTTAACTAAGGAAGAGGAATTACTTCATAATTTACCGCTCTCGGAGACGCCTAAATTATATACGCCGACCGATATAGCTGTTCTACCAGCACCGTGCGCTCCTCCACCATCAACGGGCAATGGTCATAATAGTTTCCGCTTAAATGCTAAAAGAAAGCTGTATGCTCCCATTCCAGGCCTTTCTGATCAAAATATACAGTCATCACCAATCCTAGATTCTTTACCCACAGACAAGGCGTCTAACGATTTTCCCCAACCATTTCCACCTTCGTCGTATTACAATCCGAAGCCAAAAGAATGTAAGTTCGGTGCGGGTCTTTTTTCTAATATTACCAATTTGGTGCCTGAGGGAGTTTTACAAAACATATCCGGAATAGTGCAATCAGCCACGGGAAGCATAACGCATACCAATAAGTTAGGTTCCTCTCCGAATAACAATCCATTTTTAAAGCCAGACAAATCAGGCTTCGATGTATTTTCTTCCACAAGCCCTGCATTGTGTACAGAAACAACTCCTCTATTTAGTGCTAACAAGCAAAGTTCCCCGGAATCTATATCGGTAAATTTTTTTGAAAATCAAGTACCTGACAACTCTGCCAATATTTCAGATACTTTTGTGGGTAATTCACAAACTCAGGCGTTAGAAACATCTGAGTCGTCCCAATACTCCGTCCCGCAGACAGAAACTAGTTCCGAATCTTCTATTATTGGTTTTGATTCTAAAAAAGACGAGATTGATTTACCCAAATCACATACTTCAGCACAACCAATTACAGATATTAAAACGACTGTAAACTTCTTTCATCCAGAATCCTCTACAACGCCAATTCGACCAAATAGACCTTCCTCTCGAAAAAACATTACACCACTACTATCTGGGCAAGCGCCATCGTCGATTTCTGGTGAAAGTCCGTTCGATACTACACCAGAAATTTTCTTCTTCCCAAAATCATCCACTCAAACGTATCCGACTACTAGTTCACAACAATTTATAAATTATTTTGATCCAAGTCAAATATCAAGTACAACAACACCTGCTAGCACGCCATTAGAACCACCTCCCCGGGCTGGAAAGGGTTCTTTTCGGTTACAAAAAGGAACTAAACTCTACAAAAATCCCTTTGAACCCCAAGACCCATCTCCAGCTTCAGTGACTACTATATTAGAACAACAATTTATACCTGTCTTACGACCAAGTACACAAAGTCAAGGTCTACTTCAACAATTTATACCTCATCTCCAAGCACCGGTGTCGACATTTAGTCAGGAAAATTCTTCAACTATCACACAAAGCGTCCCCTTATTACCTTTGTCTGTAGAAGAGCCCGATCACGCCCAAAAAGTTACTAACAGAGCGAAGGATAAAAGCCCTACTAGTTTAAGAAACCATCAAGGAATCACCGATTTTAATACGCTTGGTGAACAAGGAAACTTGGATAAGCAATATTCAAATTCGAAAGTTGTAATAATTGACAATTCTTATGATTCAGAGATTGCTCAAATCGGAAAACTAGCAATAGAATCAATTCAACCGGAAAACAAAAAGAAGGAAAAAGAAAATTTTGATAAAGTAGCTGGAGATATCGGCGAGGCTTCTAATATACATTCAGACGAATGCGCAGTTACTTCGTCTTTAATACAAACCGTGGATTTGAACCAAGACTCGAACAATTTGGGATTAGAGACGCCCTTAACTCAACTTTCTAAGGTTTGCAACACTGGTTTAGGCAATCCATATCGTCGAAGTCCAACTACTTCAAAAGCAAAACCTACCCAGCCCATTTTAGCAAATTTCTTTGCACCGCCTACTGCCGACGATTGTTCGACAAACTTCAACTTTTTTGCTACTTTTCCGACAATAGATGCGGAATCAAGTTTCAGTGAACCTTTCAGTAAACGTGAAAACACTATTGACTTGACCAACTTTTTCTTCGACACTAACGCACTCACCTTTATAAATTCGAATATAATAGCAAAGCCCGAACAGAGCTCAGATACTGACGGCTCAATTGAAACTCAAAAAACCTGCAAAGAATCAAGTCAATCGAAGGCGAAATCTACTGCAACATCTTCGCTTTCCGCTACTGCAAAAGAAATTTTCAAGAGTGAACGTAATCTAATTTCAGAGGATAACAAGGATAAATCAATTTTGAAATCTTCATCATCCCAAATTAGAACATCATTTAATTTTTCAAAACCCTTTGAGTTAACCAACTCAGAAGTTTTCAAACCAACACCGCAGATATCACAATCTGTACCACTATTAACACCATCCCCACCTACCGAACATAGGGTGATACCGAGCTTCGTAGAGAAGAAGGAAAATATAGCTACACATCAAGGTGAAACTACATTAGATACAAATATACCACCGCCTATCGCTTTTGAAAATTTAATAACCGAACCTGTGGGGCAGTCAACACTTTCTTCTCTTACGGATGTATTTTCAACAGAAATTAAACCTTCAAAAGCTGATCAACAAAAAGAAGTTTTATCTGTCAATACATTTTTAAATTATTTCAATCAATCGAACCAAACGAAGAAAGAAATAGATTCTACGACTTTTTTTGATAATTTCAATCAGCAGAAACCAATTTCAGTAGTTCCTGATCGCAACGAGGAGCAACGCTTACAAAACTTTTTCAATAATCCTCCAAACGAGACAGGAGATCTAAATTACAATCTTATTCACAGCGGTTTAACTAATAAAGATCTGATCCAGCGTTCGACACCAACTTCAATTCTGGTGGAACCACCTTCTTCATCGTGTTCGGAATTTTCAGAATTCATTAATAACACAGCGCCGTTCTCGAAGTCAAAGATTTATTCAGACCAATCGCTCAAGGAAAGTAAAGAAAAATTTCATAGAAAAGAGGCTACAACGCCTCCAGTAAAGGATCGCAGGAAAATTGAGAGTGTTGGAGGGAAAAATTGGGAGGAATTACCCGAGGAAGTTTTAAAGGAATTACGTATGGCTAATCTTCTTTCCAGCAGTAAAGGGGTTACGACTCCCAACGCTCATGGTGTAAGTACAAAATACAGAAAATTGTTCAAATCTAATACTAAATGGTTGCAATTAGTCGTACAAACCAGTCATCAAGCACTGGTTCTTCAAACGCAACGTAGGTTGTAAACACGTTTGGACTCCTTTTAGCCACTATGATTCAGCTTTACTGGAAACTAGTGTACTCTCCAAAGGTGGTAAGCGCACTATGGAATTCTTATAAATTACAAATACTTTATCTTTATTTTCTATATTAAAGACAACATAGTTGCCGTCGAAGGTGGTCGATATGATGTCTATATCAAGGAACGTAAAAAATTTAGTGTCTATTGGGATAGTGAACCGATTGAGGTGCGTCGTTGCTCGTGGTTCTATAAAGCCACTGATTCCAAGTATGTGCCTTATGAAGAAGAAACTTCTGATCTGTTGGAAGCTGAGTATAAAGCGGCGACGGAAAGTGGCCAATGGCATAATACAATTGTTCTGAGCATGGGCGAGCAAGTAGTATTTCACGGACCAACAGTGATAGTTCATTTTCAACAGCAACAAACTACTGACGCTTGGGGGGGAACTTCTGTGAGTAGTAAACAAAAGCTTTTTATACAATTTTGAAGTATATGATTTTATGAGGTTAGGTTAAAAGCAGCCACACCTGTTTATTGTTACCAGAAATTGTTTTTTTTTACTGTTAAAGCAAACAACTTCCAGACCTCGTGTAGTTAAACGCGATTTGGACGATTTTAATATTGAACAGGGCGAATGTCACAAAGTAGATCATTTGTTATTCATGGTCCATGGTATAGGTTCTGTATGTGATCTTAAATTACGAACGGTGGAAGAAGTGGGTAAGTTACAAGTTTTCTTTTATTCGAATTTTTTTTTTCTAATATTAATGCAACTCAACCTATTAAATCAACTGTCTAGTGGAAGATTTTCGTGCGATAGCAAGGCAATTGGTGCAATCACATTATAAGAATTCTATTGAAATGGGTTCAGTTGGACGTGTAGAAGTTTTGCCTGTCTCTTGGCATAGCGATCTGCATTCTAGAGAAGTAGGCATCGATGAACAATTGAAATCCATTACCCTAGAATCAATACCCAAATTGCGCAACTTTACTAATGATACTTTGTTAGATGTATTGTTTTATACGAGTCCAACGTACTGTCAAAAGATTATGAACACTGTGGCCACTTCCATGAATGCAACGTATACAAAATATCGTGAACGAAATCCGGATTTTAATGGTGGTGTCTCTTTAGCGGGACATAGCTTAGGATCTTTGATATTATTCGATTTGCTGTGTCATCAAAATCCCGTAAAAGAAAATGAAGAGAAAAATCTGAAAAATCCTGATCAACCTTTTATGACAATGCAGTCACGTGGCGACATGAACCAAACGGTTTTAAGTGGGGGGTTGGCTTTGGAGCCACAACACGTAACCTATAGTATGGGTCCTGCTGGATCAGGACAGCCCTTTATCCAGTATGTGCAATTGATATTTCAACCGGAAAAATTCTTTGCGTTAGGTTCCCCGATAGGTGATATAACTTACTTTGCTTTTTCGACGAAAAAGATGTAATTAATTATGTTTCGTTTGTGCAGGTATGTTTGTTACCATCCGTGGTATTGATAAGCTAGGTTTGGATTTTCGTTTGCCTACTTGCACTGGATTTTATAATATTTTTCATCCTTACGATCCGGTAGCTTATCGTATTGAAGCGTTGATTAATCCAGATTTAAGTGGTATACGCCCAATTTTAATATCTCACCATAAAGGTCGTAAGCGCATGCATTTGGAACTAAAAGAGACGATGACGCGAGTCAGTATGGATTTAAAAAACCGCTTTTTTGATCGTTTCAAAAGTACTTTAGAAAGTGTAGATATATTTGGTTTAACTAGCAAGTCTAGAAAAGAGGCTGAAGAATTAATGGAAATGGAGGTAGAAAAGGTATGATTAAACCGGTACTAAAATTTAAACACAAACATTCATTAAAAAACTTGCAGGTAATCGAAATGCAAAGACACTTGGAAGAAAATGAAGGTGATAACCAAACGGCTAGTGATGATACTAAATCCAACGTGGCTAAAACAGCACCACGTACAAGAACTGATTCAAACTCTACAGCGATTTCTGATGATATGATTGAAATCGATTTTCCTTTGGGTAAACTTAATGATTCGAAACGCATTGATTACGTGTTGCAAGAGGCACCTTTGGAATTCTTTAACGAATATATATTTGCTTTAAGTAGCCACGTATGCTATTGGTAAGTTCTTGGCGAACAAAGACTCACATGATGAAAAGCTAACTGGGGTTATTTCGTAGGGATTCGGAGGATACGATTTTATTTGTTATGAAAGAAATTTATGCTGGTTTAGGCGTAACCCCCGATAGCCAGGTGCCCCAGCAGACCATGACGATTGAAAGACCCAGTTCTTGCAATAGTCTTTCGCAAGCGTCAATCTCTTTAAGCGGTTCGTAATCAAATATAGGAATGGGAAACCAGGAATCTATGCGAGTTCTATTTTTTAAGTTTTTTAAGTTTTATTAAAATCCTTATTATATTTAATAGACAAAAAAAAACACGATAAAAAAATTGTTGAAAAATATATTTCTATATATAAAAAAAAACAAACTTCTCTTTTGGTTGCGGTATATTTGTCTTAATTTCTTATTTTTTTAATGATAATAAAGTTTTGTTGAATTGTAATGAAATCTTTATTAAAATACATGAAGAGAAAATTGTTGTTATTCTTCTTTACTCGATTTTCTGGTATTAAATTGCGTTTGCGAATTTTTAGCAATATAAAAATAATTTAATTGTAGCTTATTTAGATCGATCGAATTAATTTCATCGTGACTTAGGCCGTTTAATAAGTTACCAATGATTGCCACCTGTGAATAAAAATAAGTTAATTTTTCATTATTGTTTGTTTTCTTACAAATTATTTACCGAACTTATTTGCAAGAATTTTATTAAGTTTTTTTACAAATTTTGTATAAACCAATTCTTATATTCCCCGACGAGCCTTAGTGTACAACACATTTTGCATTCCTCGAAATTAAAAAGAAAAACCGAAACTAATAGCATTTAATTATTAAGATAATGGAATGTTGTTTCGGCTTGGAGTTTAATTTAAGGTCGATCAATTTTTCGTTTTTTAAATGTTTGAAACGAAAGCATTTTAAGCCTTACCTTTCGAACAATGGTTTCTAAGCATAAATCCTTTTATTCAATTGATGGTTTTTTTAATAGTTGAGAACCAAACAAGTCTTTGTACGACTTGTACAGTCTCTTTCTTAATAGAAAGAGATATCTCCAAATACGCCGAAACTCACAAATTATTTTTATAACATTTTTCAAATATTGGCGGAACTTTTTTTAAAAAAAAAGCAATATGTCCCAAAAACTCTTATCAATGTATAAGATATAAGAATAATATATAAGAGTAATAATAACGATGAGATTGTGTTGCAAAAGAAAACGTTTAACACAAACTATTTGTCCTACGGGAGCACAATTATATAGATATGCATTGCGTATACCGTTGTGATTGATGTACAAGAGTATATTAAGTTTTTCAAATACTAGTAATGCGCAATAGTGCTCGTCGGCAACTTATAAATTATGTAGATTCTTGACAATCTTCAATAGAGGAATTGATTTAGTTCTATATTTTGATGTTTATAGCTATGTGTCTATTTAAATTACGACGTTATCTTAATATTTCATTTCGGAAGGCAAAAAGGACTACGCGCTGCTTACTCTTGCCATAAGTTAGCCTAAGGTTTGAAAGTCTTTCCAATTGTGCATAAAGTTAATACCAACATCTTGTTAAGAACTATGCTTTGTGGCTATTTTACATGAACTATGTTTACCTTCATACATAGTGTGTTAAGCGCACATTTGCGCGTATGTATATGGTAATCAATATACTAATTGCCTCTATATAGCAGTGTATCTAGTATGAATAACACATCATGTGTTAGTGCTTACGCTTGCACAACATGCTATGCTTATTCAGTTGATGTATTTATTAAGCAAAACAAAAATAAGTAATTAGAAAATTTCGGTATAAATCAAATTTACAATTTTTCCTTTTTTTATTACATTTTAGGCAAAAATTTTTGTTGTACAAGAATTGCTGAATATGCACTACATTTTAAGATATATTAAGAAAAACTAGTTGAATGTGTAAACTTTTTTATTTTTAAATATTCTACGTGATGATCGATACTCCTTCCCATACGTATCTTCCAAATATAAACTTTGAAAATATTCCTTGCATTATTTAATGTCAAAGGTGTTGTCTACTCATATTTTTCGTCATGCGGTAATAACAAGAAATAATTACGTGCCAAAGTAACACGGAACTCGAATAATTTGCGTCAATTCAACGTTTTGAGCGGCCACAAAATCAATTGTTTGTCTAGTATTTATATAATCGTATTGTTATAGCTCGGTGTGATTCGTAGTTGCATCGGGTTTTTCCTATTTTCTCGAGAGACCTCTAGTCAACACGTCATAGTGTATACCAATCAGAATTAACCATTATTCGATCCTCTGAATCTAGAGGTGTAATATGTTGATTTATTTCAAAAGGAGATAGACAAATTTTTTTTTTCGAGTTATTAAGAGTTCACGGAACTTTTCTTAAGATTACAAAACAAAGAAAATCTATTCGTATTTATTTTCATAATCAATTTCGAATAGGTTCGGCATATGTTACGGTAAAAACGATTTGAAACACAAGCTTGTCTTTTCGAAGCATTGCTTTCGATTAACTAAGTGGGTGTCAAAATAACTCTAAAGCAAGCCATTTTCCATTAGCACTATCTCTAATTCAACTATTCCATAGCCCTATCAAATTGCTCTGACTATTTTATTGTGGTTTGTTGATGTTTTTTTCGGTTCAGCTTCTATTTAAAATACTGTTAAATTTTTACTTTTACTAAATTTTTAAAGTCGAATTCAGGTAAAATTAATGCTTTTCGTACAATTAAAAAAAAGTAAAGTACTATCGCATCTACATTTTTTCGCGCAGGTAAGTAGTAAAAAAGTAGTTATAAGCAGAATGGCTTCGTAAGACGTTTAACTATCAAAAATTCGACAAGCATAAAAAATAATTGCAAGAATGTCCACGAATTGTTGTCATTTAGCTCTTGGTCGATAAGAAACTTTTAAATCGATGTGACTAAAAGAAATAACATTCATATGATCAAATATTATAACTAGGTACACCGGAAAATACGTTAAATTTGCTTATCAAGTAATCTGTACGTTATTTCTTAATTGCTTCAATTGCTTTTTAGTTGGCTTTTACCTCTAAAGTGGACCACGTCTTAGGTTCACCAAAAGCGTCAGATGTTTTAGCTAAATTGCTTAGGGCCTGCAAACTTTCGAAGGGACATTTTTCAATCGAACCTATCCATTCAGCAGCTTGTCTATCATAATAATGTTTACTTCTTTTCAATCGACATTTTTCTTGCGATAACGCATTTTTACTTACTTTAAAGCGTCAGGATGAACTTTTTCAATGTCTTGTACCTTTAGATAACACAAAATTTGACCCATAATTTTTAAATCATATTCGGAGTACGTCAAAGCATTTTTATCCAGCCATTCTGTACGCAGTTTTCGGGCAATTAATTTTAGTTGCTTTTCGCTGAAACCATCCTGATGTTGTTTACTATTGGTGGATTTAATTAAACCAAATGCTTCAATAATCTCAACGTTTTCCATGCTGATGTTACTCAATTCATTTAATGGAATGGCGGTCAAGGCGTAACCCATGTATCTATAAGCATTATAAGGTATATTATCTACACCATCAAAGGCCTTCAAAAGGAAGTAATTATTGAAATTATTTTTTTGTCATAAAATTATTTTTACCAATTTCGTTAAATTCCAAATGTTTTGCGAAATGATTTTTGACATATCTTCACCGTTAACTAAAATTAAACATTCTTTTAAATATGACCATTCAATGTATTTGATATTTCTATCTTCCAATGTATTACGACAGTTTATAATGGCATTACTGCAAAGGATAATGGATAGCAAAAATAAAATCAATGCGTTACTTAGATAAAGCATTGTAAATGTGCCTTTTGTACTAAAATGCTTTTTATATCCTCTACTCTACTCTCTATTAATTAGTTGTCGTCATGTCAATATGTCAATCCATATAAGAAACTTGATTATATATTTTAAACTGCGTGGCATTATTGATATTGTTCGGTAAGTGCATAAAGAGTAGTTTTATTTAAAACTGATTTAAATTTATAATTGATTTAAATTCTGCTAAAATTGAAACTTGAACATTAAAGTAAAAATTATTTTCTTGTAAAGAATGAAAATTTATACAAAATCGTTTACAGGAATATGTACTGTAAGGCATTAGAAATTTGATATTAGGAGAGACTTACACAACCTTTTACTAAGAACAAACACTAACTAAATAAAATACTTTTTTTTAAATAATAATTTAATTACTTAAGATTATTAAAATTTATCATCCACCAAGTCGCCGATGCTATCCACACTAACATTAAACGATAGAGATTTATCCAGCATTAAAAGCGGTGGTGATTTTGAGCCCATGCCCTGTAGGCCAGCAAATACTGGTAAATCTAAGTTTAACGTGTGCAGGTTATGTTGTAGTGGGTCTTGAAGTAAATGTGTTGTTGCTGTTGTAGTTATTGTACAATTATTTGGCATTGACGTTATAGCCGCTGCCGTTGGTGTGTGATTGAAATGCTGCATTAAATTTAAATGACCGGATTCTTGATTATTATGTTGTTGTTGATCGGTGGAGAATAGTTGCGTTTGCAGATGATGATGCAATTGTGAAGTGGATTGTTGTTGCTGTTGTTGTTGTTGTTGTTGTTGTTGTTGTTGTTGTTGCAGTTGATGTTCATATGCTAAGTTATGAGCACAATGCAGAGCATTTGTTTCGTCCAATTGTCCTACGGCTTTATCGCATTCATCTAAACATACATTATGATCCATATTTAAAATGCACTCAGCTTTGAATTGATCGATAGTGTATTGATCGACACAAAGAAAGCGCATTTCATCATAGGTAGATGCTGAAGTGTTTGTATCTACCAAATCTAATGATCCGTTAAGACAAGAGCTATCAATTAAACCAGCGTTATGATGGCTCTGCAATATGACATTATTCAGGGATGAATGTTCACTTTCTTGTTGCTGTTGATCTATCGGTGTGTTGAGTACATTACTATTAGGCGGTGTTTTGGCTATGGTTGAAGGTAGACCATTGTAATTATGATCATTAATAGTGGTTGGCGGATAACTGGACCATTCCATAGATAGACCTCCACCGCGTTCTAGTCCCATATGATCTATATTCAGATTAAGGAATATATTTGGCGACATTCGCGATGGTGTTGTAATGCCATCACCGTTACTGTAGGTAGTTTTGCTTTCGTTATCCAAAGAATTAGATGATTGTGGTGGCGTATCAGGCAATAGGGAGGAGCCTAAAAAATTTATGAAAATTTATTTTCGGTTTTTGTAGGGAAAATAGATGATCACCTAGAGTTTGTTTTAACTGATCGATACCATTGTCCTCAAATGAGGCAGACCCCGTCAAATCTTCACCTTCTTTTAGGCCCACTTTCTCTTGTTTACGCCATTTAGCTCGACGATTTTGAAACCATACTTGTACCCGGGCTTCGGTCAAATCAATCCGTACCGCTAACTCTTCGCGGAAAAAAACATCGGGATAATGGGTACGCTGAAAAGCCCGTTCTAATTCTTGCAGTTGTAATGTGTTAAAAGTGGTTCTGAAATTAATATAACTTAATTATAGAGTTCTTCTTCAAAAGGTACCAAAATATATATTGTTGCATACAGTTTTAAATGAACATAAACAAACTATGAACGAAAGCATTAAGAGCATGTATTAACATTTTGAAACTACAAATTCCCCGAAACAATAAAACTAGGGTTCAGTCCACGTTAATTAGTAATTGTTTAATTCAAATGTATTATAGTAAATGATCTGGTAAAATTTGCGAATGCCCACACTTGTTGAAGTCATTTACGGTGAAATCATTCGAAATTAAACATATTTCAAATGTGAGAACCAAGCATACATCGAATCAGGGACCGAAAAACATATTCTAAAAAAAAAATATTCTACTTTACATATTGTAAGAAAGTAAAGAGAAAACGTGTGCATTTTAAACAGCTTTCAAAAAACTAGACGAATAACTTGGAAGTTCACTATTAACAATAAATGAAATTGGATGACAAAGCAAGGATTCGCCGATTTTTGGTAACTTTTGGAAATTTAATACAGATGCCTCGGAAAAATTATTATTGTTATTAATATACATTTCAGATAGTTTGCGAAATTTTCACTAATCTCACTTGGTCCAGTTTTTTGTGATTGACTGAAATTTATTGTATAATACATACGGCGACGTTGAATAAGTTCTCGTTGTTTTGCACGAAAGCACTTCATCTGAATATAGTACGTTTACGCTTTACGCAACAGTATAAGTAAAGGCCATAAACAACATAATTTTTTTGAGCTTTGAATTTGTCGAGCTTTGCATTAAGAAAGCATAAAACGTTACTCCTCTTATTTATTTCGATGATAGTACTGCTGAAGTATCACTTGTGGTAAATAACTGATGTATTACTATATATCTAAAGTGCAAATAACTATAATGCACACTAAGTGCTCAAACAACATCGATAATAAAAGTGCTTATCTATGTCACCTTATTTGAAGGGAGGGGCCAGCTGTGTGTAGTGTGTTAGAAGTCGGTTAAACTCAGGCAGCATTGTAGCAGCTGATGCAATTCGGCCGAAAAATACAATACGCGACAAGATATGATGTCGTTATTTTCAGCATCATAACGTTCTGTCTCATATTGTAAAACTTGCCCAGGAAACGATAGCGGCACTGAACGAGCTATTGCTCCTCCTGCGTTCCTAAACATTAATTCGTCTGAGGGATATTGGATTGAATCGACGCAGTAGTGCTTGTGCAAGCAGAGGTTCCATTTTTATCACGGTATACAGGAAAAGGATTGACATATCGACAAACTTAAAATACCACTGCACCGAATTCCTATTTAGCTTAAAAGATGGGAGAAGTATTGGCTAACGTTACACAGCGAAAACATCTTAAATAAACCTTGATATCTTCGTACGATTCGAAATGTGAACTGAATTGGTTTTCTATTACTGGTTGCCAATTTTTCGAAATAGCAGAAGCTTAAAGGTTTATTTCCAACTCGGATTTGTACCGGCTGCGACTGTCCCTCTGTGGTAGATGTGTATACGCTCTTTTTTTCTCGTTTCTTTTTCGCCCTTGTTTATTTATACATGAATTTTGTTCTTTTTAATTTTTCTTTATTTTGTGCCAATATTTTTTTATAATAAACGATCACGTTGCAGATAAAATGGGTAGAAAGTAGTTTGCACTATTATTAGGACCTTTCGGTAATATAGGCCATTTCTCGATTTGAAAAATGGCATGTATTGAGAAGAATTGGTACGATATATATTAATCGAAGTATTTTTCATCATTTGAAATAATATTTTATCATATTTCACCAACATGGAGATATCGTGTGGAAAGAACTCATATTGGATTGGCAATGATCCAATTATCAACCATTTTCGCACTTCTTCGATTTTGCGAAGCCGCAATGGTAATCAATGGTCGGCGTAAGCTGAGCAAATCAATAATACTAAAGGCAAAACTGTTATTTTATGCAGAGAAAGGTCAAAGTTATCATTAAGCGTCATGTACGCGGGTGTTTCGCACTTTCGGTACTTTATCATTTTTACTTGCAGAAGTCGCTAGCCAAAATGAACGGAGAATCTTAATAATATGAACAGACGTGAGTCTTATTTCGCATTATAAAATCGAAATTTCTATCTTGACCGTTTTATGCATGAAAGCTCGGATTCGAAATAAAGACAAAAAATAATAAAAAATAAAAAAAAAAGGATGATCTACTAATGTTTGCTAGACAGGGAATCAAAAGTTATACAAACACGCTTTTGCTCAGACATTTAGATGTGTGATGGATAATACGAGATAATATCTCGTTAAATGTATGTTGCGATGTAACCCCCTTCTATCAAGTATATAAAGTTGCTTAATTAACAGTTAGTGTATTTGTTACACACAGATCGAAATTGGGTCTAATTTTTAGGCAGACTTTTGCAAACAGTTGTATCAGATTTTCGATCAATATCTCTTATGAACTTTAGGGTTCAGATTTTTCTCTATAAGTAGTTTGTCTGTACACCAATCGCACACATTTTTTTGCCATAAATTATAAATAACAGTCTTCTACTTATTATGGGCGAGATCCAGTTTTTTACTTATTATGGAAGATTGATCCGTGGCTCTCCGTTGAAAGTATACATCTGACTTTTAGTTTTCATCTCAACAGTTGTAAAGATTGACGTTCCTAAAACAGAGGAGAGAAAAATGGACAGGATTAAACTGGGTCAGCGTCCCACATTAACCATAAATATGCTTACCTCATAGGGTGTCTAAGCCGTATTACTGCATATTAAAAACGGTCTGGCAAATTTAGTGTTTGTTAGTCTTTCCGTAGCGGATTTAAAAATCAGATCGCTAGAAAAAATCTATTTTGCAGAACCACATAAAGAAAAAGTGTTCGCATTTATTTTTGGCTGAGTTAAAAATAAAATCTAAAATTTGAACAGACACCTACAAAGCAGCCATAAGACACTGGCTCAAGCTCAGAAACCATGCTCAAAAATGTTCAAACCAGTTGTAGAAGTTTATTTAACAGTTTTCGTTTTGTAGCCAATATTAATGTGATATGCATTTTAATTATTTATTAGACCGGTTAAGAAAAAGCCCAATATAGTCTTTTTTTGGGGTTATGTCTTTAATGTCCTAATCTGTTTATATCTAATTTCTTTAATACACTGAGAGATTTATTTAGAAAGCATTTATAACCACTTGAAAGCATTTCCAAAAAAAAAAAAAACGCTAGTGTAGCTTCGTCGAGACGACCAATCAGTAGATATGACACAGGGAGAGTTGATTATGAATTCATTTTTGGATTCATTTGTAGAATTACACATTTTCTAGTTGTTTTTCATGTCATCTCATTGCACGTAAAGCGTAAAAGTGCACTTTAGCGCAAAAAATCATCGAGAGAAAGAATAAGCAAGAGTCTTGGAATATAAAGGACATTTTAAAAGGTCTACAAAAAGTTGCAAAATTTTAAACGCCTTTTTAATAAAAGATAGCCTTTTTCAAAGCTTTTTTGTAAATTTTCATTTGTTCAATCGTTCAATTCGTCATATGCACAAAAATCAATATTTTTCATATTTCCTGCGGACTGCGCTAGCCATGGGCATGTAAGTTAATTGATTTTTTTCTTTTTTGATTTTCAATCTGTACCAGTTGCATTTATATAGACCGAAGAGCCCTTTGAATTAAACTTGCCTCGCGAAAATGATTTCGATGGAGGCATTTTAACTTTTTCTAAATGTATATGTGTTTTCTAATACGTACATATACGCTTACCAGCCTCCGCGAATATTATTAATCCATTAACTTTCCTTCTATCCCAAAACAAAAATGCCAAAGATACGCCACTGTAGGCTGTTACAATACTTTTATCGCTTAATTCAAATATTTTTATTCAACATGCATCTTTTTGGAAAATTTAGATTTTAAAAATCGTGTAAGATAGTTTTTAGAAAGAATAGTGTGTAAAGCGGGAGATAAACTATACGAGAGTTAAGCCTTCGCATTCCAAATTTTTTTTTCTTTGATATATCACGAATGATGTCAAACAATATAATCTCGACTCTAGGTCGGCATAAAAATTGGTGTAAGACACATATCCGACATGGAAGTGCAAAGGATTGCAAATACACGTAGACTTAAGTTACTTAAATGATAATACAGGATACACATCCTCATCTTAGGCCAAATACCCTACAAAAGTATAGAGAATAACATATAGAGCAATGAAACTAAAGAATAAAAATAGAATTTTCAAAGTTTTGAAATATTTTGTTCATTTTGCAGTAAATTTAACAGACCGAGGCGACTGTAACAGCTTGAAAAAAGGGTTTTCTAACAATTTAGGAGGAAAAGTAGCAGAATATTAACATACGAGGAGGTTTTTAAACACGCTTTTAGGAATTTAAAAAAAAATTTTTATTAAACATATTAAAAAATCAATACACTGAAGCTATTCTCGCTTTCTTTCTGCGGTATACGCGATTTTTAGTGCACATTTGCATTTAAAAAGAAAAACCCTTTAATCTATATACGCAAAACCAGGGAATCAAGTAAGGGATTTTAAAAATATTGATTTTTGTGCGATTGGCAAGTGTTTGAATCAAAAAGTTTAATCTATGACTGCTGTTTGTTAAGTAAATCAAATGTTAATTTTAAACCAGAGTCTAGAATCCAATCCCAGCAGATATTAAAATCACGTTATCGTAACTTTGAGGTACACACGTAAAGCACACTATTAGGTTTATTAATCGATCGCTATCTGCTATAGTCACTAAGCTATTGAATTGAATTGAAATGCAAGATACTGCGTTTGAATACACGTTTTAAGGTAAAACCGAAATTAAACATTTTTAGAATTTCTAGGGTTTTGTTTTGCTACAGAATTATTTTTCAATGCGAAGCAAAACGACCTCAATGGACAAGCATTTACTCAACTTTCATTTAATTTTGTAAAAATTAGATCTGTATCATCGTGGCGTTCAATATATACAATTATACTTACTACCCTTACAAAACATTCCTAATCAGATTTCGGATATCACAACTAATTTTAAAATAAATGGATTATCAATTTTTGTCCCTCACTGAAAGTTGTATTGTGCGTCGGTGTCTTAATAAACGCTTTGAAATCATTAGAAGATGTTTCATTCATTCATTACATGAAATAAATTTTTCCTTTGGAATTTCGGGCATATCGCCTAAGCGTTTAAAATAGACTGGCTAGTGTGAAATGACTTTCGGCTGAAAAGTTGCACCTTAAATTGCACCTAGTTAAAAAATATTTTTGTTCATTTAGAAATTTTTCCAAATAACAATTTTTAGTGTAGCTTCATCAACAGGAGCAGATATGAGACTAAGATTCGTATTCAAAAGCTTTCAGTATTTTTGCCCAGAAATTGAAAATTTGTAATGAAGATTTTGGAGTGGATTATGGACTCGGCTGCAGTCCTTTCTTATCACTTTTTCCCTAATTACTTGAAACGTAATGGATAAAAGGAAGAATATTTGAATATGAAAGGGCGTTTTTATGGTTTCGGAACAGCAGACAAATGGTAAAAATTAATAAAAAATATATTATAACAAAAACAAGTGTAGCTATAATAGATCTGATAAGGTAACTCGCGTTTTCCAAAAAATACGATTGTTCAAATCATCAGGTAGCATAACTCCAAAAATATTAATTCGTTTAATTTTTAAAAGTGATAATGTTTTAAAGAGAAAGGCGTAGACGATTTTCGAAATATTGATTTAAACATTATTTATTCACAAAAGATTTTTTGGTCGAAAAATGACTAAAATTCGAAGTTTCTATTTAAATAATTGCGAATCACACCAAAATTGATGTTTCTAAATCCCAGTGTACTTCCCTAACCATAGACATGTGCGTAGCTTCGTTTGGGTACAGAACTTTTGAAATTTTAAAGCAATACTTTGACTCTTATATATATTAGGCATACACCTAAATATTAAATACGTGAATCCATTTTTTTTTTTACATAGTTTGTTTCATGTTTCCAACGTGTGTGTAAGCAACAGGCTCCCATAGTTAGCACGCGTCAATTTAATGAAACATTGTAGGCATAGGCGATTTTCAAAATGTCTAGCCTCCACAAGCCGAAACGACACTTGCGGGAAGTGTTAGGTTATTCTTTCAAAGTGCTACTAAAGTTTATTGGGTTTGCAGCAGTTTAACATTTTACGAAATTTCATTAATGAAAACTGAATATTCGTAATGCTAATGAAAATTTCGCCCGGTTTATTAGTGTCTATTTCCTTCGATCCTGTTCAAATGATCTTAAGAGGGAACTTACGTGAAATTATGAATTAAAACGGTGATTTAATTGTATGTGGCAATTTAAGTGCTGAACATTGCTGCACAAGGGCAAGTGCTTGGGGTAAAATTTTAAACGAAATCGCGACATTCTTTTCAGTATTATTTTACTTGCTAAAGATCCGATATATGCGCCATTTGTCCGAAGATTTACGAATTCTTTTTTTTTTTATACGCTAGACTAATATTACCGATAACCGATGCTTATTTTCGATCTGCAAGCTCTAATAGAAGAAAATTTGCAATGCACTAAAATGGACAGCTATGCTAGCTCTATATCCAGAACAGGGGATATGGATAACTGTATCAAGACTACTTTACTAAGAGCATGACAGACACTGTTCAACGCTAAGTGTTTACTAAGACTAATTTTCCTGGATCTCTCAACCACACACTGGATTTAAGTAGAATCAGAAGTTTTTATAAAACGCAATGGAGTCGTCATCGTCAACAAGTTGTCCTCTATAAATGCCTCCCATAGCGCGTCCCTAATCAGGAATGAAATTTTTGAGTTCATGGAATCGTAAAATAACTACTTTAGATGAAGGACGCAAGCCATGTTGGAAAGTAAGCAAATTGTGTAAAAAAACTCAATGTCATCCTGCCACTTAAGTATCGATATATACTTTCGGTACGATATACTTGTCTTAGTAAATTATAAAGCCTCTAGTAATTAAAGCTCTGCTGTCAGAGATTGTGTGATTAAGTCTGCTGTAGCGAAACTGGGCTCAATTTCAGTTCATGTCCCAAAGGAGGGCTACGTGATTGATGACGTCATTAAACGTTTAGTGCGTGAAATACATTCCAGAATATATCCAGGTTTGCACGAACTCGAAAATACAAAATTAGAAAATGAAAGAATTCGATTTTTTACTTGCATAATTAACGCGTGTATCAAATCTCAGTATTTTCTAAATATATGAAAATTGGCTAAAGTTATCCCCATTTCCAAGCCAGGCAAGCCATCAAATGATGTCAACAGTTATCGATCTATTAGTCTTCTCACTTCTCCAACCAATATCTTTGAAAGGGATATTAAAGGCAAATTATTAAAAACAACTCCGGAGAAAATATTTTTCTAAATGAACAATTTGGTTTTAGAAGTCAGCAGTCAGTGCCGCTGTGTTAAAGATAAATTTGAGACTAAACGATCCAATGGCTTAATTCTCATTGAGTATTGAAAAAACCTTTTATTCTGTTTATCATCCGAAGCTTTTCGTTTGAAAGATATATCTCCGTTTCTCTTTTAAATGAATTTTCTAATTTACTATCTACTGCTGCAGGTGTTCTGCAAGGATCTGAGCTGAGTCCAGTTTTCTGTTTAATTTTCTGTTCTGATTTCCCAAAACTTAACAATTGTCAACTTGATTTATACGCCGATTATATCGCCATATATTCATCGGATAAACTTGGCTGTAAAAGAGGTAACGAGTTGCAAAATGCGATTAATATAACATCTATTTATCTAAATAAATGAAAAATTAAGCTAAATGCAGACAAGACGATAGCCATCTTTTTTACTCGAAAAAGAAACCCTTGGCTTCCTCAACCTGGTTCGACAGTTCAATTCGAAATTCCTTTTTCTGATCGCGGGAAAAGTTTTCCACAATCATATTCAGCTTATCAAGGACGAATGTATAAAAATCCTATATACATATGCGATTAATAATAAACAGAAATTCCGTATTGACCGCTGCAAATAAGATCTCTCTTATGTAAATTTATCTTTCAATCAATTATATTGTTTACCTGTCCATTATGAAATAACCGTGCTCTAATCCTCATCAAAAATTTCCAAATATAGCAAAATAAATTATTGAAAGTGATGCAAAGCATGCCTAGATACTTTTCTACTAAGAAGTTACTCAAAATAGGAAAAGTGGACCTACACTACAAACAAAAATGATAAAATTACAAAATAAATTCATGTTAAATTGCCATTTATCTAACATCGTTCTTATAAATTAACTTTTTGTAAGCCCTATTATTATTATTATTATTATATAAATTTAGCCAGAGAATAAATTCTAAGACTAAAGTCTTAAAGCACTAGCATCTAAGGCTTTCGGCTTTATTTTTATTAATATTATTATTATTAATATTATTGTTGTTATTATTATTATTATTATTATTATTATTAAAAACTCTACCGCACTTGATATTTGAACCCCACGACCATGAGTTTCTGATCGAGACTCTTGCCCACCTAACCGCCGGTTTTTATTTGTAAATTCTCTTTCGAAAGATACATCACACAACTTGCACGAATTCTAACATTCTTTTAATTTTTTGCTGTTATAATATGTAATGTTGTTGATGGGTATGTTATTTTATATCATATTTATTTTACTATTTCTACAATAAAGCTAAGATTCAACTTCAAATTCACTGGTAATTTTGAAGCAACAAAAAAGCTTGAAGAAAGAGGACGTTAGAAAAAGGGGGACTTTAAAGAAAAAGCAGAGACTAATGGAAAGGATCAACTATTTTCCAACATTTAAAAATTGTGCAAAATTGAAGGTGTTAATAATTAAAGCAGAAGGAAGAAAAAATTCTAACATATATAATAGGACTGGTGATGGAAGGTCAATCTGTTACAAAAAACCTAAACAGCAAAGCCAAGAATCCATGCGTTCAAAATAGGCTCTATACTTAACGAAATAAATTATATGTACAGCGGTGCAAGTTTCTGGAACTTAAGGAGACGGCCAAGGCGATAATAAATATTGCGATTAGGTTAAAAATTGAAGACGCTATGCTTTTCAGAAACTTAAATGAAGCTGCAATGGTTTGGATGTACGATCTTATCGCGTCAGTCTTCCTGGTAGGTGCTTGCACAAATTAATGCGTAAGAACTAGTCTGATCAACTGCTTTACGCCATGAATCATCATTATCGATAAAGAATTGCCTTCATTTGTACATCAAATTATGGGACATGAGTTACATGTTAACGATAGACGTTATTTTATAGAACGTACGCACTCGTATCGTTACAGTTTTCATTGCACTTTTAAAAGAAAAAAAAAAAAAATTGATAACAATAAAGAAAAATAGTTCAAGCGCTCAAATAGAGCCACCTTTTACGATTGAAAAAAAGACTCATATTATAAAGTCTTGTTACTTATTATGTTTGCCGTCAATAGTGGTATGCTGAGCAAAACAATTTTTCATTTTATTGAAAATCAATACCATATGAATATGATTTCTTTTGCTGGTTTTAAGAGAAAGAAGTTCACACCATATTCATTCACATACCTGTAACGCCTTTGTTTCCGTTTCATAGTTGTGCCCTTTTCCATTCAAATGTGAATGTGTATGTTTGTGTTTATGTGTGCGAGCACGCTGGCGCGCGCGTGTATATGTATGTGTAGGAGTAGATTACAATACTATATCGATTAAAAATAAGTCTAACTAAATATTTCCGTTACATCAATAATTATTGTGAGTATCTTTAAGTGACTTTATCACAAAATAAAGCGGCGTGTGCTCTTTCATTTTATGTATATGGATATGTCTATATATACATATACATGTTTGTTTATATGTTTCTTTCAATTGTAATTATTTTATTTTTGGTATTATTTATAGGTTAGTGTATGCTATTTTGTAACGATTGCTGGATTTGCTTTTACGTTTCTTCGCTTTTCACCGCATTGGTATGGTTTCTTTGGGCAGGCCTTATGAGTAGGATATGTTTTCGTTTGTATTTTTTTTTTTCTTCTTTTATACAGAAATCATTATAACGGTTTTCTTTACTGGGCAGATTCATTAATAATATTTTTTATAGAGTTTGGTTTTTTTATATAGACGTTTTTTTAAGTTATATAACTAAAATATCTATTTAATTTTTTGTTTCAATATCTGCATGTTATATAATTTTCTACTATTTTATATATATTTATATTTAAATATATATATAAATTGTACATATATATTGCACCGCGCGACAACAGCACCGACTAGACTAAATTAGGGAACAGTTTTTAGTGTGGAAAGCGTGGAAATTTTCTTTTTTTTTCATAGCTTTCTTTCTAAACTTTGGCTGGTTTGTTAAAGAAGCCCTACGAATATTAATCTATACCACACACAGCAAATATTCTTTTTTTTCACCCTACAGCTTATAGTACTTATATTGAACGATTTTCTTTTAATTTCAAAAATATTCCAGCTATTTTTAGGTATTCACAGGTTCTCTTTAAATAGCGTGTTTTTGATGTCTGCCCATACTCAACAAGCATATACTTTGTATATGTTTTTCAACAACAATTTTATGTGGTCTTTAGGAATATTGTACGTATGTATTTTTTGCTACTAAAATAACCTAAGCGTTTAAACATTTCTTTTAATCCGTCGTAAGATGGTTATATATGACATCATAATTACGCGTTAGGTCTATAGCTGAGAAGCAAGCGTTAAATCATTTTTCAGTTATTTTAAATCTCAATTAAATTGTAGAGCAATGAAAGCATTTTAGTTGACTCAAATCCTTAGGTGAAAGATTACCTCCGAATTTTTTAAAATATCGTGTCCTTCATGAATATCAACTTTTTAAAAATCGGTAACTTTTCATTAGTCTTCTTTTTTGTTTCTGAAAACTTTATTTATTACGATCCAAGTACTCTTGGAGTTCGGATTATAAGTTATATTAGAAAGGACGAGAAGATGAGAAAATTGCATTTAGATAACGAGACTCAGATCAAGACTACATAATCTAATTATTTTCCAAGCAGAAGCGTACAATTAACATTTTGCCAACGTTGTGGTTAGACTTTATTGCTATTTTCAACGAATGACTAAAAAGCTCTTTACCCTCCACTTTCTATCCGATAAGTATAAAGAATATGAAGTCGTGAAGCAAACTTAACTTCTGGCCGACTTCTTCCTGCTATTATATGGTATATAATGTATTGTTTTGTTAAAAATAGCGAAAAAAAAGCCGGAAGTTATATGATAAGAAGAACTAATTTTTTAAACGATGTATTCCATTTTGAATATCCTACGACCAAAACTAATTTAAGACAAATAATAAACAAAATTTCCACTTAAATACTTGCTAATTCAAAAGTTTCCCAAACAAGGGAGAGGGATTACCATTAATAATATCTTTGCGGAGTTCGCCACGAGAACTTTCCCTCTTTCCCAAGAGCTGCAAATTTAATATGTGAGTAGCTAGATTTTCAAAAATATACCTGAAATAAAATTGAAAAACATATTTAGCTTCATAGCCGATTGTTTGAAATTCGCTCCAAAGTGACTACGACTGTTTCATTTCGTTTTTCTTCTACTCTTCACTGGGTTTTGAAATTCGATTTTTTTTCAACATTTTTGATGCTGTAAAATAAATGAATTATTAATAAATTTTATTTCAGAAATCTTTTAGTAATTCTTGAAACGTATACAATTATGGCCAACTATTTTAACGAATTGAATTATACACTAACCGATCTGGAGGATGCTTTTGATGCGATTTTGATAAGCATTACATACGTGTACAAGCCTTGGCTACGATGTTATTGATATGGAAATCGATGCACCCGGACTATCTAACCAAGCTATGGCCGAGTTACCACTCCATGAAGTTCGTTTGGAGATAGATGATCACAGTTGGTTGGAATGCACGCAGTGCAGAATGCAATCGAGATGCAATGCTATCTCGAGAAGACGAAATATGTAAAATTGTACCTTGCGAGCATAAACTTCACCAGGTTTTTACGCTCTGGCAATGAAGAAAGGCTACTTCATGCCCGATGTGTTTCTTCAAATTGGGAAGAACTGACGAGAAGTTGCGACAGTTCAGCAAAAATGAGGGAAGTAGCGATGAGAAGCGAAACATATTAATGAACTCAATGTTTTCATAAATTTGGAAATATTTCAATCTTATTTTTGGAAAAATATAAGAAGAAATTTTTTTTAAATTATCTAATTACATGCATTTTGTTATAATATGTTAAAGATATTTTTTTTAGCTGAAAGTAAATGGTTTTATATAAATGACTATAAAAACAACGACAAGATAATATAAAGGTCAGGAGATAATGAATAGAACGTCAGTTAATTTGTAACTTAATGCCGCTGAAAGCAAAACATCTTAAAAGCTCTCATATAGCATAATCCATTGCTATGAGAAGCAAGTCTATAAAAGCCCACAACCATAAGCTGCTAATGCTTAAAAGTATTCCTGCTATCATTAAGAAAGGATAAGGCAAACGCGAGACAACAAAATGCTATTGGTAAATACTTTTGCTTGTAGAAAACTGCAAAGCCTAAATGATTTCGTTTACTTTTGCAATTAGAGTACTTTAGTTATGGTAACCGTCTTACTTAGTGTTATTTGTGATAATCATTTAAGGGAGAATCGACTTCTAATATCATTATTTATGAAAACGACTTCTTCGAAACCCTGCAGTAAAACGGAAATGCAAAATCTAAATTGCACAAATTTACGCTCTACAAATATTTACAAAGATGTTTTTTTACCGCTCCTTGAAGGTCTACATAAACCAATTTACAAGCACAATGTCTTGCACGGTACTGAAGATAGATACGAAATAGATAGACGATTAAATAATGTTTTCACGGAAAACAATTATAACAATAAGCAGAAACCTATTGCAGCATCGCCTGTGCCAATAGCTCACTACAAAGAATTCTATAACGATTTAATTTTAGAGGACAAAAAGCGGGAATTTAAGCGAACTGATCGAACTAGAAACAGTAATCGTGTTATTATGAGTCTTCGAGGAAAATGCGATTGCAAAATAAAAGTATAAACTATAAAAGCAAAGATTTGAAATACATAAGTTTCTTTTTCTCTCTTTCTTTAGAATAATTTAATGGATTTGGGCCCGTTACACTATCCACGTTTTCTATTAAATTCAGTATGTCAAGCTGCGATAGTTACAGATAATTTAGCTGTAAAATGTGCCTACGGCCTGGTATGTCGACCGTTGGAATATAAAGTGAAAGTTTTAGCGTATCATACCGTGAATGATGACATACAAAAAGCATCTACACTTAGCTGGTTGCCACAAGAATTAAGACAGGTATGGAAATTCAAATCTGTGACGGTAACGGCCGGCTGTTTCTGTGCTTGAACGAGTGTGTGAGGAAGCGGTAGAAAAGAATTTTCAGTTTTATAAAGTTGTTGATAGCAGAGATGACGATGTTAAGAGAAAATCACAAGTAAAAAATAAATTACTACTTAAGTTTCGTTCATTTATTTATATTTATATTCAATTTAAAGCTTGTGCTTGATTACATTTCGTTTTATTACATTCAACTAAATAGTTTAATTAAACTTCTTTTAGCAAAGAAGTTTTAAAAAAATCGATGATATTATTTTGCTTAAAAACGTAAGGTAAAATGGAAATTAATTAATAATCAGTTCAGTTTAGTACGGTTTGTTGAATTAAAGTCTTCACATTTTTTGTTTTTTTTACAACATAAGACGTACATTTAAAAATTCATTTTCAAGATTGCCCTCGCTTTGTGCTTTCATTTTCTACATCGTCTTGCTGTGGATCTTGCCGTTGCTGATGCAGCTGTTGTTCCGGGAAGCCACTACCCCTTTGTTGTTTCACAATGGTATTCGTTTCTAATGAACTGCGGTGATGATTGGTGGATTCGCCAATTAAGTTAACTGATTTAGTAAGAGGAAGCTGACCTTCGATAGTATCAATCGAAATTTTAGAAAGAGATATAGGCATCAGTGTTTTACTCTGATTATTTCTAAGATCTAAAGTGAGATCTAATTCTATATCTGAATCCATTTCATTTTCTGATAACGAAAGTGAAGTCCCTGTACGTTTCATTTTTATTTGATTCTAAATTAAAATAAAAAAACAAACTATGCAATTCTTAATTCGTAAATAAAAAATTTGTATTTACCCTATTATAAGTTGATGGCTCGGATATATAACCGTCATAGTCTTCATCTTCGCTATAGACATAATTCATTTGGAATTGTTGAGGATCAACATAAGTTTCGGGTAGCTTGCAAACAATCTGTGCTAAGTCAATGAAAGAATATTCTCTCAGTGCATGGTAGTCTTTTGTAGGCGGATCTTTATTAAACCATTGATTAAAACGTCCCAAACGTCCTGCTTTGGCCATATTTTCGAAATAATTTTTGCCATAAACATAACCGACATCACGGATTTCATCGAAGCTACCAAAAGCCAAAGTTTTATACTTATCTATTGGTGGTCGTATGTATTCACAATAATCGGAATTTTTAACTTCCTGAGAACCGGTTTTAATAAGTAAAAAAAGTTAAAAGTGTAAAAACAAACAAAATAAGGATCGATTTTTATATTACCTCTAATTGCCTAACACATGATACGTACGCTAGCCGTGATTGTATGTCCGGTAGATCTGGTACCCTAACGGGTGTGGTAAAAGGATTCCATTTTTTGTAAAGCAGCCACCAGCCCGATAAATCATCGCCATAATTTGTTAAATCAGTATCATCTTGCGAACCGACATCTATGGCTATTATATGAGCAGCCCCTAATTTATGCATAACATCGGCTGAACGAAATGAATCGTGATAAAAAATATTATATCTATGTTAACTTTTTACAAGTTTTCAATTTTTTTAATTACTAGTCTTTTGCCCCTTCTTAGTTTAATTTTGCTTTCAATCCGAAAATATATATTATATATATAATAAACCTACAAAAAACCATCGAAAGGTTGATTTAAAATCGTTAACTTAATTCTTGAAAGCCGTATTATGGGGCGGAATCTGAAGAATAATCTTAATATTTGTTTGCACCTTTTATGCAATTTCTAATTTATTGGATCTTAAGCACTAAACAAACTTAATTTTGCTTCACGAATCATTTAAATCCATTGCGTACATTAGTAGGGCCTAGATTAATGAACGTTATTCGAAGAAGTTTTCCCATTTCAGCGCAATGCGTGTTGCGTCATATTTAACTTTCGATCTAGACGTATGTTTATAATTG
The DNA here is from genome assembly GCA_000688735.1 of Glossina austeni. NCBI lineage: Eukaryota > Metazoa > Arthropoda > Insecta > Diptera > Glossinidae > Glossina > Glossina austeni. The sequence goes on from KK502441.1 coordinate 1,056,880, forward strand.
TGAGCTAATTAAGATGAAGGATAGGGATGTTAGTGGATAGTAAATTATTATGCATGTTTTTATGTTTGAAACTATAATTCAACTATATGGTTAAGAGTAAGTTTTACGATTCTTCCTAACCCTGAACTCTATCGAGTTGCGCTTTGAACTCATTTCGACGTAAAAAGGATATCGAAATGTATAAAACATTGCCAACTTATTCCAGAATTGTTAGCCTAGAATGCTGGCTTTATTGAGCCTCAGTTATACATGTTCATAATTGCTGAGCTAATTTATTATCATATTAAAAGGCTAAGAGACTGATATTCGCTCTTGTAATTTAAATTACAAATCAAATTGTATGTTCGAACTTGGCTGCTTAAACACAAAAATGCAGAGAAATCCTGTTTTTTTTTTTTCAAATAATTTTAGAAAGAACGTAAGAGACTTATGAAGGAGAAAAACAAACACAATATGAATGGACTAATAATGATGAGTAAATTGTTGCGGTTCGATTATATTACCTGGTACGTTGTTGATGTAGCAGCCATCTAGCAATAAATGACCGTCTTTGTAATCGCAAAACGGTGGTAGAACACCAGCAATCGACATACTGGCGCGTATATAACGCCACAAATGACCTATAGGCAATGTATATTCGACGACAACAACGACAACAACAACAACAACAACAATAAAACAATGGTGGATGTTGGTGTCAGAGTCATGGTGGATGTAAATAAATGGATTTCGAAATGTGAATGAACGAATCGATTGGAGTGAGTGTTTTAAAGAAAAATAAACAATATAATAAAAGTAACAATATAAAAAAAAAGTAAAAATTAGTATTAAGAAGTCTTCTAAAATGCAATATTAGCGACTGAACATAGTATAATTTGTAATAGAATAAAAATTAAAACTTTTAAAACTGTGTAAAAAAATTTTTTAAAGCACATTCTGAGTCTTTTTTACTTTTTTTTAAAATAAATTTGTTCAAGTATATCAAGTCGAAATGAAGCAATATTTTCTATTGTAAATACTCTGAATACATTACGAGAAAGCAGCAACGAAAACTGTTAATAAAAATTGCATTGTTTAGTCCTAAAAGATAAGACTTTAAACATGCTTCCAATATTGTTCTGCATTTTTGTTGTTTTAAATTTGATTTATAATTTTAATTAACAGGGAAAAGGGTTGTAGTGTATGGGTATGTATAGAAGAGAGTTCTCAATTTACTAGTTTCCGTTTAGTTACCGTTTCAATTACCTGGCAAATTGTTTATATAGCCACCGTCCAATAGCAGATGTCCATCTTTGGGGTCACACAACGGTGGCATATAACCGCTTAGTGACATGGACGAACGTACATAACGCCACAGGGATCCTGTTAAGGAGTATAAGGAACAGTGTTGCAAGCATATAGATATACAAATTTATATGAATGAATAAATTGTCTTCGTTTTTTCTTTTGTAATGAATAAGCAGATAACGTACAAAAAAAGACTGATGAATATATGAATTTAAAATTTTTTAAGTTTCAATATAAATTTGGAAAGCATCCTTCAATTTTTACATCAAAATAATTAGAAACGAACAACACACACACAAATAAGTACCATGTAAATGTATAAATAAATTACAGTGAGAAAATTATACCCCTTTAAAACAACGACTTGAAGTGTGGCTCCTAAACCTCCGTTTTATATTTAAAGCGCTTAAAAAGTTTGATCACTTTGAGTTGATGTTTGATTTTGCCGGTTGCCAATGCACTCACGGTGGGCAAAGTTATATCAGCTTTTTTGGCATGAACATATCATAATCTTTATCCAATACATTGAAAAAAGCAGATTGAATTGAATGGTAAAATCAAGAAGATATGGACACATTTAAAGAAGAAGAAAATTGCTTTTCTCCATTATAAAGCAACATCATTAATCAAGCAATGCACGTGTAAAGATATATGAACTGCTACAGCTACAGACAAGGTTTCCTTTGAAGATGGCTGTTTGGTAAGCATTTTGCCTCGAATGGAGAATTTGAACGGGCAACATATAATTATTTTGAACTGCTTGACAAATTGTATTATTCGAAAAACATAGAAAGTGAAAAGTCGTGTTGAGTTCGGGATATTGAGCAGTTACTGTGAAAATTATTACATCATTATTATATTAATATTATTTTGACAAATATCTTATTTTGCAAATACATAATTCTCATTTTTTCTCATTATTGGTTAAGCTTACTTATTGATTACAGTGGTATTAAACTCCGATTTTGAATTTAAGGTGAAAATGTAAGCTATAAAGGAGAGATATGGAGCGTATATTAAGTATAAAAAAATTATACATGACTTTCGCTACATTCGTTGTCAGAACTTTATCTTCCATGATTGCGATAAAAAAAAAGTTATTTATAATCCAAAATAAAATTTGAAACCCAAAAGAATTTTTTCTTTTCTCTATTTGGCGTAGAACCGTAAAATTTGTAGGATCTATACTGCTTGCTCTTGGGCACTCAGCGCGAACCATTAATGGTATTCAAAAATTACTTTTAAGCTCCGGATAAACATGGACGCATATGAGAGAGTTCTTTGTTAATTTCACTGACATAGTACGTCCCTTCAATCTTATCATTTTAATAAGAAGTCTTCACATTTCGGAGCGAGATTTGTCAAATTTTTATCCTTATAATTATTAAAAGTGGATACCATTAATTTAATAACAAAAAACTTCTACTTGCAAAGAAAGAGTAATTAGCTTAGCAATTATCTTATGGGTGTTTGGTTAATTTTCCAAATTTAATTTTGTCTTTAAATAGAGAAGATAACGCAACAGAAAACGATTTATTTCAAATCAGCACTTTAGTATATAAATGAAAAAGTTAAAATACTTTTTAATTTCGTCTGTCATATACGCACATTATATAATCTTCACCGATTTTTGTTTCTTATATTTTCTTATGGCAAGCTAACTAAGTATTGACTCCTATAATCCTGAGTGATTTAATAACATGAAGTTGTTTAATTCGATTCGACATCAATTAATCGTGATTTAATGGACAAAAGGAAGCTGATATAAGGCCGACCAGATTAGAATAACCGTTAGAATTGTTAAACTTTTTAAATAATAAAACTTTAGTATTTGAATTGAAATTGCATATAGATTAGTTCGCTTATAAATAAAATTTTATACCAAAAAGTTATTAAATGTTAGAACTGCTGAAATAATTAATGTTGAGCATTTCGTTTTGGCAATTTTGAATTGCACATATCATGACAATAAGGGCAGTCTGGCTACAATTGATTTTTCAAAGGCTTGCATTTAATTTACAATTTTCGTTAATTCATCAATTCTCTACTACTAGAACAGACCGAACACCGAAGAAGGGCAGATGATTTTGCTCTTGCTTATGCATATTCAGGCAGTCTCACTGTCCTGATACGCAAATACAACGTCACTTAATGTTTGCTGCCTTCCCTGACAAATCTGGTCTACGAAGTGAAGTCAAAGTTAAAGTGCATCTTCTATTCATTTTCTCTCAGCTCGTATGATTAGTAGTTAATCGATTGATCCAGGTGCTTTTTATGTTAGAATGTTTTGACAGTTCGGGAACCTTGCGCGCGCGTTGTAGTCGCGTTTTAATTCTTTGCGAGAAATATTTTAATTTCTTAGTGTATCTCTCAGTTCTTTTGCTTTATTCGAGTCTAAAGTATAAAAATCTTTAAAAGAATAAAGTGTAATTTAACTTATATGAAATATATTAATCTTTTGCGTGAAATTCACTTTAGTTTTGTGCAATCGACAATTAGAGCTGTTGATAAGTCTCTCTTTTTTTTGTCTGTTGACGCCTGCTTATAATTTGTTTTGCTTTCGCTCTATATTTACAGTGTCAAAGAAGGTGAGAAGTTTGGTTTAATTTGCTGACAATTATTGTGTCGTGGAACCTTTTAGTTTTTTTAGTCTTTTTTTTCTTCATAATCTCCTTCTGTCGTGTTTCACTGGACATGGATTGTTTATTTACACCATGTCATGTGTAAACAGGCCAGAATCTGAACGATTCATCTCGTGCTGGCTCTGCGAACGTTTTTGCCATGCAAAGTATGCTGGCCTTAATGGCCGTGCTATAGATGCAGTCCTGGAGGATTGCGATGGCCATGTCCTGATTGTAGGAAGCGAGACATGGATTTCTACAAACTCTTCAGGAAGACGAGAAATTGTTTCTCAGATATGAACAAAAATCTTGGCTCCTTATGGGAGAAGTTTGAAATAATTAAGACTAAGTTTGATGGGTGTCGTTATATTGAGCACTCATCTTCTTCCCCAGCTAGCAAAGCTGCAATTCGTAGCGTAGCGTGAGGTACGTGACCTCTGAGCTCTTCTAAGTCTGATTCGTTGGTACAAGTTAGCGCTTCCTCCTTCAGAACGTCAGCGTTTCTGCCATCGTTGACCCGGTCGCTAACAAAAAAGTTACGAATAAGCTGGGAAATCCTTCTGGTTTGAGCTATGCTGAAGTGGCAAGGATATCTCCTTCCAGCGGCGTCACTCACTCTACTCTGGCGTCATCGCCTAAAACTAATAAAGAGCAAAACAAATCATCCTCTTCCCCTGGCTGTTCGAGAGCGAACGCTGGTCACCAAACTGGGCACGTCGCACAAGCTGCTCATGCAAGCGTGGTTATCCCTTCTATATTCTCCCCAACTCAAAACTCCCCAGCCGTAAATCCCACTGTTCCTAGTAGTAATGACATTTGCTTGGCGGCAGTTTCTCCCAGGAAGGCAATATTCGTGCCAAGACTGCCACCTGAAATATCTGCAGATAACATAAAAAGTTATCTGGTGGCGACAGTCCCATCAGTCAATTTAAAGCGTGTTAGTATTTTCAAATTGGCTCCTTCTCAATCTAGAGCAATAAACCATTGTGGCCAGTTGGAACTTTACGGAATTTACTTCTCGAGATCGACCCCGTAATATTAGTGCAGCAACCCTTTCGCCTCCAAAAAACTAAATGTTTCTTCAGGCTCATTATCTCTCATTTATAAAAATGTTAGGAGCCTAAACTCAAAAATTCGTTGTACTTTCCTTAATTCAATGAGCACGGAGTGTTCCTGTTTGGCCTTCACTGAAACTTTGTTAAAGTCTGATCTACATTCGTCGGAACTTTTCCATAATTCGTTTCAGATTTTCAGAAATGATCGATTGAATCGCATTGGTGGTGGTGTATTAATTACCATATCTGCGTCAGTTCCCTCCACTTCAATTGAATTTCCTACTACTCCTGACGTTGAAATTATCGCCATTTGAGCAAAGTAACTGTTTATTAACAGTTACTTATAACCTTCTCCTATATTCCCCCAAATTCTGATATCTCCATATATAAGAAACAGGCTGCTTTCATTTGTGAAGTGGCCGAACAGTGTAAACCCGCCGATTTAGTCATTGCGTTGGATGACTTCAATTTGCCTCAAGTCACTTGGTGTAACAGGGATAATTCTGGCTGTTTTGTTCCTACTTCAACATCTGATAGAGTTGTTGTGTTCTTTATCGAGTTATTTGATCATAATAAAGTTTAGTTCAATACTGCTAGACTGCTTGATCTCTGCTTTGCCAATGTCCCTGACATTAGTATAAATCGTTGTCCACTTTTTAGTTTATCTGAGGATCCATGTCATCCACGAACGCGTATTTCCATTCATCACAAGCATGATGGTTGTTTGAACTGTTTTAATGTTTCAAATCCAACTTTTTCAAATAAATATTATGATTTTCATAAAATCAATACTTTACTGCTACAATCTCATCTTTCATATATTAGGCTTGATTTCTCAACTGGAAGTATTGAAAGCCTACCGTCATCTTTCTATAATATATTAAATCTAGCTATTTCTGCATCTGTTCCGATCAAGCAGTCCCGACCTCGAAGCAGGTGTCTCTCGTGGTTTAATAAGATAATCAAATATTATAAGAATAAAGGAAACACGCTGTTCAAAAAATATTCGAAAAGTTGCTATGCTCTCGACTATTTCGCTTACTCGGTGGCAAGGCATAGATCTAACTACCTGTTTGCTGATCCTAAACACTTTTTTACATTTGTTAACTCAAAAAGCAAAATTTCCACATATCCCTCGCATATTTCTTTTAATGGCTGTGATTCTTCGGAAGGTTGTGAAAACTCAAATCTGTACATGTGTTTAGTTAGACCTATACTCGAGTATGCCTCTGTTGTGCGGCCTCCTTCCTATAAGTGCTATGTAGATTTAATTGAATCTGTTCAGAAGCAATTCTTGCTGTTTGCTCTTACGAATTTGGGTTGGGAGCCGATTGCCTCTCTTCCCCGCCTATGAAAATAGGTTGCTTCTGTTACCCTTACCGTGTCTTGAGAAACGTAGACTTTTTCTTGGCGTTTCGCTCTTAATCAAAGTAATAAATGGTACTATTGACTCGTCCGCATTTTTTGGTGAAATAAGCTTTAATGTCCCTAACCGCTTCTCTAGGCAGTTTATCTTGGTTAAGCTTAGTCAATGTAAATATAATTACGAGCTATTTAACTCGCTCAGAGTTGTTTGCAAGAACCAAAAGGACGTCTATCACTTATTCTCATTATCGGACTCTTTAATCTCTCTATTAAAGCAACTTTGCTTAATACGCACGATCTTTCCTTTCTCGTACTTAAACTAACTTGCATTCGTAATATCTCATTTTTTTTTTATTTTTCGAAAATTATATGGTGTTGTTTAACGTGCTTATGCATGTTTGCAATGGTTTAGGGGTTCGCTTGCAACCTGGTTCTGTTCTTGTTGCGGGTGGGCTTCTGTGCTAGCTGCGTACATGTCTTTTTTTCCTCCTTATTTATTTATACATGAATTATTACCTTTAAATTGCTTTGTTTTTGTTTTTTGACTCTTCTTTTTTCATATCTTCTTCATATTGTATACTAGTTTTTAAAACAATTAGTATAAGATTTTCTCCTAAGCTTTACTTGAATTTGACTGCTAATTTTGTATAGTTGAATTTCATGTATAAGTAGGTAAATAAAATAAAACAAAATAAAAAAATCAAGTTAAAATGTTGTTCGCAAGGGCGACAATTAAATGCTCTGCACCACTTCCTCTAATTCAATTCTTTATTTACGTTCGTCATAAATGATCAAACAAATTATACTTTGTGACTGTACAATGGATTCATTTCTAAGGAAACCCTTGTAGGGAACATGGTGTGCAAAATAATCTTACGTGATTAAACTGATATCTTATACAAATTTCCATGATAAAATATTAAAGTTTAGAACTTGTTTTATATATAACGGCTTATTTTTGTAAAAATATTTTCATGGGACTAGTTTCAAAGAAATTCCCAAATGGTCCAAAATTTTGATATTCGTTTATTATATCGATTTGCTAGTTTTCACTGGAAAACTTTTTACCATATAAAGGCTTTTTTAAAATGAAATCGTAAAAATGATTACGTCTAACCCATTCCCAACAACTCGGTTCATCGGCTCGACCTGAGCTGTAAGTTGAAAACAAAAATATATGCACAGAAAGAGAAGCAGATTCAGGAAATAATTCTAAATCAATTAGCATAAACAAAGATCCGTCTGTCTTGAGTCAATCTGGCTTGACTGTATTCGGGAAAGCTCTATACACCATTAACGCAGACGTGGCTACTTTTCACAAAATGCTATAATGCTTAAATGGTAGCATTTCAGTAACATTTATTGAGCTTAACCGTTGAGTGCTGAATAATTTTCTTATATATATGCAAAAAAAAAATAATTAACTCTAATTATTATGTAACAACTCACTTGGATCAACAAAAATATTTTTTATTCTCAATTATTATTACAAAAATGTTTTGTTCCACAAATTCCATGAATTCCTTTTCAACTCATAGCGCAAATTAAGTTAAACTGCACGCTCCCGCAAGTTACAGCCAGGCAATTTTTGCAAAGAAAATTTTTTACATATTGATAGTCTTCCTCTAAAGCATCAATAATGTTCGAAGTAAATTCCAGTCTACTTAATTTTTTATTCAGACAATTTTCCGAATATATTATATAAGTGTTTAGTACCTTTCTGGCAAAAATGTTAAAAACAACTTTGCGAGTTCGTCTTTCATTGAGATATATATATATAAGATTTTGTCGGATTCATCAACTCCATTCATATACCCGTTATACTTATGAATAATTGGTTTTTCCTTTACATATTGAACATCTCTGAACCTCTACATGACCGAGACCATTATTTTTTATTTCATCTTTATCATCGCTTGACTTTGCACCTTGATAACAAAAAAGTCCCAAACAATAATTTAAAATACAATCGCAAATCACCCAGAACTTGGTCCCCCATTTATGATATTTTTTGTTAGGAAGATACTGCTTTATAATAGAGTGACAATGACTGCCCTTTAAAGATTTGTGTATTCTCAACTGGCGCATATTGACTGGCGTCTATGGTTTCCGAAAAATGTTAGTTGCGTAATTAACTAAGAAATTGAATTCACAGCACGGATCGTAATTTGAATGTCCTGATGGTGCTAAACTGTTATTGTCTAGCACCGTGGTTGCGCGTGTCCGCGTTTTTGGTACAAAACAAGAGAACCAAACGGTTAAACCAAGTGAGTGGAATTAATAAAAGCGTTCTATTTTCCGCTACAATGGAGTTGTTTGCTTTTAATGTACCGGAACGAATGCAAAGCTCTTCATAAACTTAAAAATTCTTACAAATTTTCAATTAAAGGTTATATATTATTCTTAAGTTAATAAACTAACTAATGATTGGCAGTTAATTTAACATATGCAGATACTCGAGAGCTGAAAGTTTGAAACATTTGGTTTAGCTTAAGAAAATATTCACTCACTACAAGCAAAGCAGTACGTACATTTAGAATAAATAAACAGTATTCGAAAGTTATTATAGATAGAAGCATCTACGCAATTGTAATTATATATTTTAAGAAATAATTGAAAACTATATGTATAGAAATTTCTTCAAGTTTCTTTTAAAAGAGAGTGAAAAAAAGGAAAAAAAGTCTCAGAATATGCAAGTGTTATGTATTTTCCAATAAATTTCAATTCGTTTACATTTGCGTTTTCTAGTTAATACGGAAATAGAAGCAAAAATAATTGTAGTTTGTGTAAAATTGTAAAAATTATTGTTATTTGAATTAAAAAAAAAGACGACTAATCGGAATACAAAATGAACCATCACATGAAATGAAAACTTACCATTAGTATGAATACGACGGCAACTGGCAGTTATATCAGTAGTTAAAGTGAAAAAGGGAATCCAAAGATCTTCAATACTAACATCGCCAATTGTATCGCGAATGGTTTTATTAAACTCACGACCCGAAAACATCGAAGTAATGGGATAAGTGAGATCCAGAAGTTGCAAAAACCATTTCGTCATTTTCTACATTGAAGTAGACTAAATTGCATTTCCATATTGTGTAAAAATTCTTTTGCAACCTACCTTACACCATTCCCTAGCCTGTTGTGTAACTGTGGTAATATTGCGTTCTGCACACCACAGAGCACCCATAAGAGCACCTATGCTAACTCCACCCACCATGTCAATTGGTATACCAGCCTCTTGTATAGCTTTCAACATGCCAATGTGAGCAGCACCACGCGCACCGCCTCCACCCAACACGAGTCCAATTGAATTGCCCGTTAACCATCGGGCCAAACGCGAGAAATCCGAATGCATATTGGGCTCAGACATCAACACACGGCTATATAAGTCGTTCTGTAAACGTTTCAAAATTCATTAAATTCTATTTAATTCAATTATGTAAACCACTCACAATACGATATTGACTTTTCCTGCTAAACATGCGCTTTACACACTGTATATGATGATGTTTGGTAACCCAAGGGCGGACATTGAGCCATTGCAAAGTATTTAATGGTTTCGAACTGTCTGTTTCGGAGTAGAGTAGAACTAATTCTTTCTGTGTGCGCATAGCTAAGCGGTCAATTTCTCGTTCAAATTTGCCCACCGAACATGGCCCATCACCTAAACCCACAATGAGTATAACATCAGCTTGTCGCATACAGCGCTGAGTCCAAGCACTAAGAGAAGCATCGCATTGATATAAAGTAATAGTGTTGCGGTCTTCTTGTTGAGCCAGCCAAGATGTCAAACGGTATTCATTGCTCTGCTCGAATATTTGAACGCCCAACTGCTTTCGTATCACTTCGGATGTTAGTCGTAGCGTAGGTCCAATAGCACATAATGAATGAAACAGTTCATAGGTGAACGCGGTTAAGGGCACTTCATCGTTTACAGGAACTAAAGCCACCGTAGAGTATTTATGAGTAACCGGATTGGCTTCTAGAGGTGCAGCCGTGCTTCCCGAACGCGTTTGCATGGTGCCTAATATGCGATGACTTAATAGGCTGATTAACTTTGTAACCACTATAGGATAACGTAATTTAATGGCGTTAAAAAGCCCCTCAGGCAATTTGGCTAGTTCAGAATCCCGCACTGCCATCACGGTGGTAGTGCGGCCAGTTTCCGTAATCATTTCTATTATACCCACAAGGTCACCTTTACCGTATTCACCAACAATTTCTTTTTTACCATTTGCCTGAGTTATTACAGAACGCATACGACCGCTCAGTACAATGTAAGTGCTATCGCTCATTTCGTCTTGCCGGTAAACCGCACGACCCGATTCCAAAAAAATCCAGTCAAGAGCATAATCACACTGTCTTACCAGTGGAGACAAACGTCTAACCACTGAATTACCTAAATCCAAAACAATTTTCGGACGTTCTCGCATTAACTGATAAATAGCTGATCGTGTTAGTAAAGCTACACGACTACTACACAGGGACTTGATAGTGTAGGCGCTTGCTTCACCAGTTAAAACAGCTAATGCCCCAACAATCTCCCCGGGATGCACATGATGTATAAAAACCTCCGGTTTTTCACCTTTGACAACCCGTACAGGATTTGACCCAATTTGATGAACCGTCAAACAACCTGTCATTACAAAGAAAATGCAAACATTTTCCGAATCTCCTTCAGTGATCAGTGTGGCATCTGCATCAATCTCTTTTACCTCTACAAGTTGTTCTAATAATGCACGATCATCTTCATTGAGACCTAATTCTTTAAGATAGCTTTCCACCGCTGACGCATACACCAATTGCATATCAAAAGATGACGCATTCACTAAGCATTCCGCTGGAATCATAGAATATTTGCGAGTTGAAAGACTCCCTGCGTGTGCATGACTATGAGCAGATGAGTTTAGATGCTCATAGGCTAAATCTACCAACATATCGGGGGGAGGAATAGCCATTTCAGATAAGGTATGGATTTGTGTCGGCGTTGAATCGGTACGTCTGTGACCGGGGGAATTTTTAGGTTGATTTTGTTGTTGCGCCACATTCGCAGGCGTGTTGTGGTTTTTTTTGGGTCGCATATGGTTCTGCACTAATTCGGAATTAAGACCTAAGTAGTTACGCAAAGCAGTAAACAAAACACGCTGCAAACGGATCATAATCACTTGTATAACACGTATCATAATATCTGGATTTTCGTGGAAAACTTCTTGAAAAGCCTAAAGGAAATGAAGAGAAAAACGCTGCTTTTTCTCGACTTTACTTAAAACATGAAGTTTTCCAAAAGCTCACCTGCATTGGCAAACGTATCACTATAGACTTTTCCATTGCTTTTGCTGTAACAGTCTTATAATAACTAGAATTTCCAGATAAGACATCGACAAAACTAAGAAGAGATGTAACTGATTCACCTTTACGTACAGTCTTTAACGACAGAGTGCTACCATCTGCATTCGATATGGAAACATTTACCAACCCCGACTGAACGATGAAGACGCTATCATCCGCATCGGTTATTTTAAATAGATAATCTCCTGGTTCCAAAGTTAGAACTTCAGTGTGCTTACACAATTTTAAAAAAATTGGTTTCTCAAAATGACCAAAAATTCGTATACTTTGCAGCATATAGAGCGCGTCTGGTGGTACACGATCTGAACCCTCCATAGTCTCTTCTAAATATTCTGTCGGCGGTTCCACTGTACGCATTTGCAAAGGTATATTTTCACGACGCAATTGCAACAAACGCTTTGCAAAACGCATAACTGCCTTACGTTTGCGACCCTGACCGCCATACATTTGACCAGAAACATTTTTTACCTTACGAAGCATTCTACGACCGTAAAATAACATTTTGTCGCGTTTACGAAATCGCAAGCCCCGCATATCACTACTAGCGGCTGCCAACGAACTCTGAGCGAATAGCATTTTTTCACGTTCTCTATCTTGTTGCGATCGTTTATAGAATATATAGCATATAATTAATATGAAACTTAATAAACCGACCGCACCGTATAGGGCCAACTGAAAACAATGTTAAATAGAATTAGATTTAAATTACTGAAACGTTTACTAACTACATTTTTTCAGGATAAATGGAACTGAAAACGGTTCTTTTCAGAAAATTAAATAGGTATTAAATGAGGAGATGATGAAACAGACGTAAATAGTTCATCACGATTGCGAGATTTCCTTCACAAGCCTTCGTAGTGCGATTAATTGGATTCCTCACTTTGCTTTCTCTAGCATGACCGTAAAAAGTTCTCATCTGGAAACATTGATAACGCAAATGTTAGTTCTTATAAAAGAACATATGTTTTTCTTAATGTTTCTTCGTCTTATTTCGCCCAAACAAATTTTGGTCAATCAAGCTGTCACGAATATCCCATTTGCGAGGAAAGAAGGGAGCTCAACTTAGGAAACGCAGATAGATTTTCGCAATCGAATCAAACGCACTGCAAGACAGTGTATCTCATTTGATGTAGGCAATGATAATACTTTTGGTGTGAAAGAAATAACGGGTCGGACATGAATTTAAATCTAGCGGTACAGGATCGAGAAAAGTGTTTCGATATCTCCTTCTGCTTTTGGGTTCATTTTCGCTACGCCTTCTTCTTCCGTTAAGCATCCTTTTTCGGTAAGCAAGCCCATGATAACAATTGAAGATGCTCCTAGTACATTCTTGCATGTCCCCAAGGCCAACACCGAAAAACTTGAATATACTGATAAAGATTGATTGGAATTATAACAAAAATAACAGTTTGTTTTTTCTATAATGCATGTAACACCTAAAAGGAAGCTTCAGAGCCTCTGAGTAGATTTAGCCATGTCTGTCCGTCTGTATGGTGTGTTTTCGGCGTTCCCCTGATCGAAAAAATGAAGATATCGACTTAAAATTTTGTAGAAACATTCGAAGATTCTGCACGCAGGCTGGTCTTGAAATGGGCCAAATTGAACGTAAACTGAACGCAACAACATTTTTTGGATTTTTGCTCATTATTCGGAATTTATTAAAATTAGAAGACTAAAGTTTTCTTTTACGAAACACTTTACTCTTTACGTCCAAAGATGGGAACAATCGGCAATGCCTACACAAAGTTACGAGTAATTAAATTTTATTTTTTTCACTTTTTTGAAGTCTTATCTTAGAATAAGATAGAATGTTTAAAACTATATTGTACACTACTCAAATGAACATATATTATCTGAATAAAAAAGGGCTTATTTTAAAATGAATATGGTAGACACAGCGATAAATTTTTTTTTAATAATACCCGCGATGTGGGTATCAAATAAAAGAACTTGGAGAATAGAATGCGAAAAGCATATTGGTGGGTACGCGAGATTAGCGTACCGCCTAATATAATTTTCTTACTTGTTTTTTATATTAAAGTCTGATAATGTATGAATGTTTCTTGAAGGGCAGATAAGATTGTTTGCAGCAGGTTACCTCATCAGGGTCTGAGCGTCAGAGATGGCGATTGCTCATCCCATGAAGGATGCTCAGAAGAGGGTTGACAAACTTACGGACTACTAAGGCTGTGCTTATTCCGACCAATACCTGTACTTTAGTGGTGATTCCTCTTCGAAAAACGATTTATATATTGTGTAAGTGCCCTAACACGGCAACTGATTGGCAGTTTCATATAATTTCCAAAAACTCATCATAAAAGCTAGTTACACCCGAGAAAGGGATATGTTATTTGTAAACTGAATGGATCTAACAATGTGGTTGAACTTTTATTTAACGTCTCGTTCTAATCTCCCGGGAAGCTTGCTATAGGGCTTGTTCCCAGAAACAGGCCTCGTTACCGGGTTGTTGCACTGTAATATCAAGTCACCCAGTCCTAATCCAAAGATGTATGTCATGTTCGCATAATTCCTTATCCTTGCTGTATCAGAATATAAGAGGATTAAAGGCTAAACTGTAAAATCTGCAATTAAGTAGCACTGATTGTGACTTTAGCCTCATTTTAATATCTGAAATTTGGTTAAAACCAGACATATATAACTCTAAGCTCTTTTGCAGCAATTTTAAGTATGTAGGAAAGATAGGCCTTTCAGAAGTGATGGCGATGCACTAATTTTAATCAAATCTCCTTCAGTGGACATAGAATTTCCTGCATTCGTTTGAAACTGGTCAATAAATATATTTATCTGCCTTGCTCCTATATCCCTCAGGCTCTGACTCGTCTGTCTACGAATTTCACCTTTAGAATCGGTGATATTCTCTTCGCATTCGTAGATTCTGTGAAGTTAAAATGTATTAAATAAGTAGTACAGGTAACGGTCCTACAACGCGATCAATAGGTTCCTGAAAAATTCCTCATTATAGGAAATCGAGACTTAGATCCAGTGCAAAAAGGGGGGATAAGTTTCTAATCGGAAAAAAATAGTTTTTATTTAAGTTATTTTTCTATTTATCCATTTCATCATAACAACATAAATTAATACCAATTCATTTATTTAAACAGCGCAAAATATAATAAAATCTGGAAAAACAAGTAAAAATGGAATTTCAAATCTACTTAAAATTAAATTAAACCAAAATTCAAATCACGACCTATTACAAATCTCCATCCTCGGCATCACTTATTATAATTTGAGTGCGTTTCAAACGTTTTGCTCATATCCGTGCTAATTCAAATTCCGAGTTTAATCCACTATTAGATTGATTCTTTTCAGCGATTACTGGTTTTAAAAAAATATTTTATTGAAGTCTGTTTTCCCTTATTTGGTAAATCTTTATAGATTTCCTGGTAGGCGGATAAATTATTTTTAAGATTTATTTTGAACATTTCTGCTCTATCCCTTAGAGGATCGTTTTCCAAAACATACTCTTCCAACTCCTTCGCCAGATTTAAAAGTTTCTCCACACCGCAAAGATCGTCAAAGCTATCTTCAATCGATAATGCTTCATTTGCCATTGCCACTAAATGTGCTTAATTTATTTCACCGCCCGTAACTAATTTTCGAATATCATCCATAGTAATTTCGTCAAATCCATCGGCTCTTATTACGTTCGCCAGTCTCACTATGTTGCTATATTCATCCCCTAATAGATTAGCAACAGTTTACTGAACTGCTGCTTCCAGCAACAGTCCTTTCCAACAAGCTTTCAGTGTTGATTGAAAAATTTCTTTGAGCGACGTCCCAACGATTTCAACACAATTTAAACTTCCTTGACCGTTATATTTGATGATTCCATCTTCTCTAATATTAGCCCGAACGATTTGCGTATGTAGTATGCTTTAAAAGTTGCTATTATTCCTTGATCTAAAGGTTGTGATAATGATGTAGTATTCGGTGGTAAAAATTCAACTTGAATATTACGATGACATAAATCAGTTGCATGAGATGGAGCATTATCTAAAAGTAGTAAAACTTTAAATGCAAAGTTGTTTTTTTAAAATAATTTTCTACGTCAGGTACAAAGCAATGATGAAACCAATCATTAAATAAACTGGCAGTCATCCATGCTTTTTTATTCGCTCTCCAATACACTGGAAGATTGTTTTTGTACCATTCTTTCGTAGATGGTGGATTTAATGGTCGGTTAATAAACATTGGCGTGGTCATGAAATCGCCAGACGTATTACTGCAAAGTAACAATGTTATCCGGTGCTTGGAAACATTAAAGCCAGGAGCTGTTTTTCCGTTTTTCGAAATTAAACTTCTTGACGGCATTTTTTTCCACCACAAAACCGTCTCATCAGCGTTAAATATTTGATCTGGTAAATAATCATGTTCTCTCCTGAGTATTTATCCGGTGCATCAGCATCTGCGGATGCTCTTTCACCCTGTATTTTCAAACTGTGTAATGAATGTCGTTTTTTGAACTTTTCAACCTATCCTTTGCTAGCTAGGAATTGATGGCCGTCTTTATCGGTTGATGGTTTCCTTTAAATAGTTGAATATTTTTAATGCTTTCTGCCTAACTACATTTGCATCTAAGGGCAATCGCTTTTTCGTCATATCTTCTATCCACACCATTAGCGATTGTTCAATTTTTTCCATTATCTTTGCCCTTGGACGAGAAATGATTTTTGCGAGTGCCAATGATCCAGATGATACCGACCATACAATTTTCTCTTCGTTTTTTTTTATTGTTCTTATTGGTGATTCGTTTAATTTAAAATGTCTAGCAATATCAGCGACCCTCTCTTGATTTTGAAGTCAATCCAAAATTCGAATTTTGATTTCAATAGTGATAGATTTTCGTTTTAACGACGTACCTTCCTTTTCTTTTGGCATTTTTAGGGCTTAAATTACAATTTGATTATTTCAAGCCATAAAAAATTTAAAAAGAAACTTACTGATTATGAACTGTGTTCACCTTGATTTTCACAAAATAAACTTGTAAGACAAAAAATACAAGCATATAAATCACTCTCTCACTCACTTGCTGATGTGATTCTTACGACTTCTTTATTGTGAACGACGAGACAAAACTAAATTTCCAAAAACTCTTTCAAAATTTAGTTTTCGGGAAAACCCATTTTTTTTTTTAAAAAAAATGTGTGTGTAAAGGTTTGAAAAAAACTACGTTGTAACTTTGCCGTCAATTAAATTCTAGCCATGTTATAAAGAGACATTACACATGCAAATAGACGATCTTTCTTGTAAAATTAATATATGTAGTGTAAAAATCAAAGAGGCTAGATCTCACAATTTGTTAAATAGACATATAATGCAAAATTAAAGTTTTTTAGAATATTAGTCTCAAAAAGTTCTTGAAAATCGCGTTGTAGGAGTACCGCCTTTTAGTAAATTTTCCGCATTTTGCAACATTTTGCGAACGACGTTGTAGCGAAACCACGTTATAGACGTACCGTGTTGTAGGAGGATTACCTGTATATCAAAAGTTATAGTAAGATTCCCTGACCTCATCTATTTCCCAAGATGTAATGTATCGTACATTACCATTGGCACTTCCTGAACATGATTACCATCCTTCTATTGAGTTGTCTATTGAGATCTATAATTATTAATATTCGTGGGTTCTGGCCGCAAAACATACTTGCCTATTAGGAAACTGTGCAAAGCCGTTGACAAAATTATTTAATATTTCGCTTAAGAATGAACGTTTTTCTCTTTACTTGAAGAAAAGCTGTATTACTCGGCCATTTAGAAGAGGCGTTAGCAAAGCATAGAAAATGACAAAGAGATTGCTAAGTTTAATGCTCACCCTAAGGTATTTGAAGGTGGAGTACTGAACAATTAATGCGATGCGACGATAATCCATCAATTTCAACGCGATCTTACAAAGGCGCTTTTTACAATTATAAGTCTGTTTGAATTTGTCTGTTACGTGCTTAAAGCATTTTCACAGCGAGAAATGATTGAAAAAAATTATAACAGCTTCGAACTTGATTTGTGCTATGAATTTGTACATTTCTGCTAGAGAATTATGCAAAGTGCGCTACATTATTTGTCGACGAACAAAAAATCATTCACACTGTAATGATCACTTTTAAACGAAATCAATCCGCGTTATAAAACAAATTAAAAAGAGGTATAATTAACTCCGTCTCCTTTGCAAACTGAATTTGTTGCAACTGTGAAATTTAAACGGGATAGCGAAATTAAAATATAAGAGCCTAAACATCACAGTGGGGCTGCGTTTATATTCCCAGGTCTGAGAAGAAAGTTAATTTTTTAAAACTTGTATTAAATTTATTAAAATTAATTTCTCCTAGGACTAAAAAGATAAACGCGGCCTTATTGTTTTAGGGAGAAGACACAATGAAGCGGAATTACGTTTTTCGGATAAGTAAGTCCCAAGTGATAAGCATAATCAAGAGCCGCTTTAACATATTATTTGACAAGCAAAAATAGGGAAATCCATCTATTATATATGTAAACAAAAAAACCAACGTTTGACAACTAAACCTAAAGAAATCGACATAAATATAAACAACTAATACATGAAAAATAACAATAAAAATATAAATGTAAACGCAAAAAAGCTTTTTGACTGATTAATGATATAAAAATTAAAAAAAAAAAAGTTTAAAAGAAAAAGCATTGGAATGGATCTCACTGATACAGTTAAATAAAGCAAAAGACTTACCTAAACGCTTTGATTTGACAAACATATTTTAAAGAAAATTGTATTCGAAGCCACCGCCGTCATCGTTAAAAAGGCAAAAAAACTGAAAACTAAATGTTCATGCTCTATAAAATGGGGTTGCGCGGTTGATTTTTTCTATTTTCAAAATAAATGTTTTTGCCTTAGAGGCGTGTAGGTGTTGTAAGTGTGTCCTCGACAAGTTTAAGTCACTTCCAAATGCTTTTGCAAATTTGTAGGGGATATATTCATCTTTGCTACCGGGTAATGTTTCCCACAGACACTACACAATTGGCAGACGAACAGATGGATAGACAGACATGCTTAGGGGCATGCCAAATTTGAAACTGTCTATGGGGTTTTTAAAGTTAGTCCCTGCGCATTATGAAGGTATTGAGAAAAATTTAAATCTTGATACACTATAATATTGGTTCGGCGAAAAACAGAGGTGTTCTCAGTTTACGTGGTGCTGTGGACGTGTCCTTCGACAGATTTGGCCCATTTTCAATACCAACATGCGTGCTATAATTTTCAATGTGTCTGCAAATTTGAAGTCGAAAGCTTTATTTTTGCAGCCAGGAGGACGTTTATAAGAGGCATTACACAGACATACAGGCGGCCACGCTTAAATCGATTCAGAATTTGAGGCCTGTTCAAAAATATATGTACTTTGTGAGATTGTTAAAGATATATTTACTTTGTGAGATTAATTTATTATAACGATGAAATAGAAAAAGTGAAAATGTATTCAAAAAACAAGTAAAAAAGTTAAATTCGGCTGAGGTCTAATTTTGCATACCCACCATAATTAAAATCTTTAGTGCCCCATGCTTTTAGTTATGGTCACAAAAAAGTGAATAATATAATATTTGTCTTTCACCATTTAGTTGGCTAAAAGGTATTGTTAAGAAAAAGTAATCCACCAAATCGTAACGTCGACCATAGTTAGAACTAACACATTCACCTGGTCGTCTTCTACTCTCCAAATCCTTTTATTTGGTACCCATATCGATGGCATTATTAAGAAAAAACTAATTCTTCACGTCGTGGTGTCCATCATATATATTTTAAAATTCGCACATTTTGCAATGCTAGCCTGTGAAGAAATCTTCAATGTTTCCACCAAATTTGAAATCGATATCTTCACTTCAACAACACACCACACAAACATGCAGACATGGACATACATGGTGTGATCGAATCAGAATTCCACGCTGTTCAAGAATACATATACTTTATAAGGCCCACTTCTTTCGGTGATGGATATAATAATAATAATGAAAATCACGACATTTTTTTTTCAGCAAATATTGCAGCTAATTTTTTTTTCTCTCTCTCTTGGATGAAGCCTCTCTTGTTAACAATAAGAATAAAAACAAAAGCAATTGGAAAAAAATTCCAGCGGAACACATACTTTTAAATCGTGTTATATCAAAACCATGTTATAGTATTCACAAATTTTGTACCGCGTTGTATCGAGACAGTGTTTGATAAGTACCACGTTAAATGAGGGACGTGTGTACATGTTGTTAGTCTATTTGGTTGTATATATGAGTTGTTAATCCCCACAAAGGCTCGTAAGAAGCTGGAAGAGTTAAATTCCCATCCTGAAAAACGGAATAAAGCATCATTGCGTCAGTGTGTTTAGGTTTATAATCGCAGTTTCTGGGGAAAAATTAATTTATTAGTTTTATGGCTTTGCAAATAAATATGAGTAAAGTAAAACATATTTTGTATATATATATATATTGTGTATATATATATATATATTGTGTATATATATATATATTGTGTATATATATATATATTGTATATATATATNTATATTGTGTATATATATATATATTGTATGCATATACGAATATATATGTTATAAATTTATAAACCAATTTTTGCCTCAGAAAAATAAGCGCGGACTCATGATGTCAACCACTTATAAGATGTAATTTTCATTATAAGCGTCACTTTGTCTGTATTCTATTTGAATGAAATTGGCAGCGATAGGTTGTTGTTTATATTTCATGCTTCCGTTGCATAGAATTGTTTATTATCCATGATATCTTCTCCTGTCATCCCCTACACGTCTTTCTGATTGACAACAATAAATATAGTCAAACGGTTGTGTAAAAATATCTCGTAAATAAAAACAATTTTTCGCGCATGTTTACTAGAGAAATAAACACATTTTATACGGCTTGTATAAGTAAAAGTTGAAACCTCTAAAAAAAGAGAAAGTAAGAAAATTAGGTTCACCTTTGCCGAAACTCTTCCACTCGCCACTTTTACCATAAAAAATATTGGGAAAAAAAACAAGCTAAACTATCATACTTTATAAGATTGGCCGGGTGCAGCTGATTTTATTAATTTTTGTAAAATATACCAGCAAATTTTTATCACGTGTCTGCTGTAGTTTATGAATGGTGAGGAAACTTAGAAGTAGAGATAGAAAATAAAGGTGTTCTCATATTATGTAGACGTCTTGCTTCACCAATTTGGCTCATTTTCGACGTCAACCTGGGTGTAATGTTTTTCCCAAATTAATTTTTAGTAATATTGAAACATATATATGACATTAAATTCTTTCATTAACTATAACTTAATAAGCATTTTAAACAATATTTTATTAATAAAAATATTTAAAAGATAAGATGCTCGTTCATCATAGTTAAAATTTTAATATCTACAAATCATTGGTGAACATTTACTTTTTCGTTGCGCTTGCAAGATAGAAAAAGTGAAAATGTGTCAAAAGGCTAAGCAATTATGATTAAGTCATGTTTACCTGTGTATTAATCCTCAGATCTACAAAATTTGAAGACTGTGTGTGGTGCGGCTGTAGAAAAACTTGGAAGCCTGATTTATTTTGTTTTTTAAAAAAAAGGACAAAGTGATTGCTTTTTGGAGAATTTTTTAGTCGTCTGCAATTTTTGCTGCACTTGAATTCATATAATATTCTGATCGCATAATTAGCATATTAGTTAAATTTTTCATTTCAAGAAAACACTAAAAAAGTATTATTGAAAAAGTTTACCTTCACCAACTACAAATTTTGTGTAATTCATGACAAAACCTAAAAATTATATATTGCAAAAAAAGTTCACGGCAAAAACTAAAAATTTTGTATAGTTGACCACTAGCGCTAACAATTATAAATTGTTAAAAAATTGTGAAAGTCTTTTTCGTTTGTCGTAATTGCGAAAAGAGGGAAGATAATTAATTTTCGTTTGGTTAGAAAACAGAAAAAATTAAGCAGCAAACAAAGTGAAACATCGTTTTACTTGAAAAGAAAGTGTGTAATGCAATAAAAGGGGTCTCCCGAGGGGAGAAATCCTGGAGTATTTTAAAGGCCGCCGACAGGCGGAATATCTTTTTTTTTCTTTATTCTTTTTGTGCCCAAATAATTTGTATTTATATTCAATACTTTTTTTGTGTGAGCTTCATTTTAACTTTGTTATTTAAAAATTCTTAATTATTGATAATTAAAATAATCAACAATAATTTTTATTATTTAATGCGTTTTCATTAAATAATTATAATGAGTATAGAACAAGTTTGTTTTGTATTGATCCTGGCTGGTGAGGTGTGTCAACAGATATACTTTCTCATACAAACTCAAAAATTTTATAAAAGTTAGTCTAAATTTCTTTCCGAGTCCTGATGATACGATACTTTGAATGTTATTGTTAATATGCAAACTTATTATATTTTCTTTTTATTAACATAAAACATAATATCATACAAATATATATTACAGCCTTTTAAAAACGGTTTGTGCAAAAACACGTTCCCAGAGGTTTTTGATGTATACACACACGTGTTTCATAGAAATATATCTATATTTGTATATTTGTTTAAAATGGTGGGTATTTCCAATTTGGGTTAAGACGATTACTACTTTCTTTTTTGCCCTTTTATACCCATTAATGCGCCGAACGCTTAACAAGCGTAGAAATGCGCACAGGCAAACTACTTTGGTTATATATTTTCCTTCCCTGTCTCCATTAATGTCCCGATTCCTAAAAAGACTTTGGTTAGAAACAAAAACTTAGTTCTAAGGTCTTTCTTTTCACCTTCGAAGAGTGCGAAGATGAAATCGAATTTAACACGTTGATGCTCATTTTAAAATTTGGGAGCACAGTGAGTTCTCCCAAAAATATCCTTCTTTTTTTTATGAAACACATCTTATTAACAAACGATTGTTTTTTTTTATCCGCAATGGAAATTTTTCACCTAATTACCAGCCAATCGCACGTGATTGAATATTTTTAAAAATTCGCTTTGCACTGAAGTAGTTAACTACAGACGAGTGGATCAACTGAATTTTTTTGTAGGTCGAAATTCGCTCCAGTTACATTGCAAGCCGTAGAGCCGGCTGACCCCAACATGCCTTGCAAGATTTCTTCCGGTGCTGCCGTTTTTTAACATTATTCAAAAAGAGTTTTTTTTTTTTAATATCGCAAGGTATGCTCTAGAATGGTTTTCAAGATTATTATTCCGCTTGCTTTCCTCCCATCCAAAAAAAATTCATTAGAAAAATCCTTTTTTTGAAGTTGTTGCACGGTAGTTGCCCCCTTTAAGAAAGCAATATTTTTAAATCCAATTTATTTAAGTTAGGCATATATGTATATATATACATAAGTGTGTTTACATTTCCTTAATTTTTACGCGTTGTTTAAGTTTTTCAGGTGTTGCACCCATATGTAATAGGTCGTTCCACCTTGCAAACTCGATTTTGGTATTTGTTTCTTTTATTTAGTTATATAAAAGCACGAACAACGAAATAACGAGACGGTCCAACATGGTGTTCAAAATTCAAGCTAGGAGATTATTACAGACTTTGCGTATTTTTGCAATAAATAACAGCAGCAACGCTGTTATGTAGCAGCCATTTGACATCTTGCTGTTTCATTCCTATAAGGAATCAGTTAAGAGTTTTGTGATATGGCGTCACACTCTCTCAAACTTTTGCAAAGCAGAAGCACACACAATTCTGTATTTTCAAATGAATATGCGGCCACGCCCACAAAAAGTTAGAAATGATTAAATTTCCTTTTTTTCACTTTTTTGAGGTTTTATGCTTATTAATCATAAGATAAACAAGACGGAATGTTTAAACTATTTTGTATATTTCTAGAATGATGATATATCATCTGTTTAAATATGCCTTAATTCTAAAATAAATATTGTGGATATCACGGGGTAACATTGTTTATCTTAATAACACCATCGATATTTATTTTATTTATTTATTTATGTATTTACAATTATTTCAACTTGGTTACAAACATTTCCACCAATGCTCGCTAGAGCAAAATGCAATTTTCAGAGCAAAACTTATAATACCACATAGTACTATATAGTATTATAATACGGCATTAAAAATTATGCAAAATACTAGTTAGTTTAAGGTAACCTATCTAGCTGATATAAGGTGTTCGGCCAACTTATATAATATAAACACACAAGAATATAATTCTGATATAAGGTGTTCGGCCAACTTATATAATATAAACACACAAGAATATAATTCAAACAATCACAATTTTATAAAAATTTTATACTAAACTGTTAGTGCAAAACTGTCCAGTAGCCACTTGGCAACCGATACTGGACATAGCCTGTAGCGAGGTGCGCATATTAAGGAGCACTAATTTAGTGTAAGGGGTGTAAAATTACATTTAAATATAACTAGCAAAAACACAAACCAATTTTTTTTGCAGAGGTCTGCTAAGCCGGTAATAAAATTATGTTAAACGAAGCCTCGGAGGGATTTAAGTCAAAATATAGTTAAAATAGAACTTTTCGAGAATTTTTTTACAAAATTTTCTAAACGAAACATGTCCTTATGTAAATTAATTAATATTTGAAAGGACAAAATTTTTACGCCGTATCATATATGAGGTTGATAAAGCGAAAATTTGCTTAGCTATTGTGGCCAAACCTTGTCCTGCGAAAAAATGAAATTAATACGGCGTGAATTCTCTATTAATTTTCATTTTTCGCAGGACATCGTTTGTCGACAGCAGCCAAGTAAACTTTCGCTTTATCAATCTCATTTATGACATAGCGTAAAAATATTGTCCTTTCAAATATCAATTTATTTACATAAAGACATGTTTTGTTTATAATATTTTATGAAAAAATCCTAGAGAAGTTCTATTTTAACTATATTTTCACTTAAATCCCGCCAAAACATCGTATAACACAATTTTGGTAACGGAATAGAGCTAAGTGTGTTAATTGTAAGTTAATTATGGTGGGCGTCACGACGTGGTGGATTCATTTTTCTTAAGAATACCGTTTAGTGAAAGGTGAAAGATAAATTTTATCTCATTCATTTTTTTATGACAATAAATAAAAGCATGGAGCGCCAAAGATTTTAACGCTGGTGTGTATGCGAAATTCGGTCCAAGCCGAATATAACTTTCTTGCTTGTTCCTTATTCATTTTCTATTTTTCCTCTAATATACCCAACCATCATCTCCCTATGGTGAGAATTGGGTTGAGTGCTGTCATCGTAGATTTGTAGAAGTCGTCTGTTTATGAACGGAATTGTAATTTCTTTTTCCTGTATGACTATATATCGACCAAAGCTATGCTAAAGATTACATATCCAAAGTATTCACTTAGTTTGTAGTAATTCTATATTTCCACTTTTTTAATTGAAGCAAAACTGGCTATCAAGGGAGACGCCTACAATGCAACAATATTAATATGATAAAACGTGGAGCGCGGACATCTTCTAGCACAAATCAATTTCTTGCATTTATTTAAGTTTAAGAAAATGAAGTTTACTTTATAGCATAAGGCCTTACGATATGTATTAACCTGTACCAGGCGTGGGCCTTCTAGAAAATTGAGAGATGAACGCAATTTAACGTTTTCTTTTTACGTAAGAATTGCGGTATATTGAACAACGGCAATGAAATCGTTAAGATATAATGCAAACAAAATAAATGGCTTTTAGGATTTATCCGCTTAAGAAAGAATGGTAAATATACTAGAAGAACCAGTTTCTGCACTAATAATTTATGACATCTCCATAGATAATGTCAGCTTGACAATTATCAAAGAAATCCTTGCCTATGCCACAGCATAATTCAAGCGGGTTGGTTCAAATAGATCGACCTTGTATTAAGCCATGTTGCACGGACAAGATTATATTTCTGACGCTACCACTTACTCGCCTGGTGAAAAAGCCCATATGCAAAACAAATCAAAGATTTTAGTAACTATCACGCCAATCTCTTCAGTGCAATTTTTTAAAGCAAAAAGAAGAATACCGTCCGAACCTGGAGCAACGGGCAGTTTTAAAACCTTCAAGCTGCGGAGAACTTCATCGTGCTTAATTATAATATTGTTACGTATTTTCGCTTTTCTAAGATACGGTTCGTATCACTAGATCGTGGATATTATTTTCAAGAGAAATGCATTTCAAAATTCTTTTAACTCTAAGTTTCTTTATTTACAATCTATTCTTTAAGTCTAGGATTATTTGTATATTACTTTGGTATTACTCTCGACTTCTCAACACAACTATTATTAGTCTTTATTTGAATGTTCTCTTCCGACTCAATGTTCTCGTATTACTAGAAATGCCTTCCGCAAATAGTCTACTTATATACATTTTTACAAGCATGTTACGATCACCTAACTTCATGGCTTCATTTTTAATGCGTTAACCTGCTTTTCTGTTAATCGTTTTCCTCGGCCGACAGCTATATGACGCGCCGCGCATGTGCACCTGAGTTTTTCTCTGTCTATTGTCCTGCTGGCCGACAGCTGCATGAGGCGCCGCGAATTTTCTCTAGGGAATTTATTACTTACGAAAATCAATTAGTTAGCATTAACTGGATTTGGGATTTTCGTAACAATATGATACAATAAATATAAAAATGTATAATATGTTACAATATAAAATATTGTGTTATTGTAATTAACCATGCCGTTGACATACATAGATATCGTCTGCAAAGCACAGACGGAAAGAAAGATATTATGTTTTAGCACAGCATTGAAATTGAGTATAAGTTTCCATTCCATTCCCAATTCCAATGTGCAGGATTAATGAAATGCAGTTGCAGATAACGCTTTTTAACAGGAGAACATTTAAAAGTCGATGTTTGGGAACAGCAGAGGGTTTATGGAAAGAGTCCGTAGAGACGCACTCGTCCAGGAAGATAATGGCAGGTGAAGTATGTTAGAGAATACAAGGCCAAAGTTTTGTTATTCCCATTCGTTACATTACTAAATTTAAAGAGACAAGATTTCGAAATTACATCAAGCAACTCATTAACATGACTAGATCGCCACGACTGGATTAATCGATTTACGTCCGCATCTACTTGCCATCTAACAAAAGGTGTCAAGGTGCAAAGGTAGATATTAGAACATATTATAAAATGTTCTTTAAGTTTAAACTAAAATATTAACATATCCAACCTCCACATAGTTAGATAGAGGAAGTATATATAAGCAAGAAGAAAAAAACGATGTACAGTAACAGTAATGCCGCATTGAAAATATCCACGGTTAATCATGTTTGTGACAAGGCAACTGCTTGGAAATCTTAAAAAGGTCTGTTGCTGTAAAACTGTTCGACTTCGGTATTAACTCTTTAAAGGTTTGACTGAGTGCTGAAAACGAAATTCAGTTGTTTCAAAAGCCAGTGAAATTATAATTTTTTTGCGGTTACACTTTCCGATACTTACACTGGCCACACTAACTTATGGATATTTAGAATGGAAATAAATCTTAATATCATTAGCAAAGCTACCAGAGGCCAAGGGATTATAAAGATGGACTTTCGAGGCTCTACCACAACTAATTTGGGATTCGCTGCCATAGGTTGAGTCAATACCATATGCATCGGTGACCACAGCCATTGTAGCTACATCCTCAGTCAGACCTAAGTAAAGAAAAATATTTGAAGAAGGAGGGGTCGGTAGAAGCTAAGCAGGTGATTTAAAAACATGGAAGCGAGTGAAGAACTTTTTATTCTGATTTCAACAACTGTGCAAAAAGCAACAGGAAACAAAGGAAAGCATTAAGCTGAGTTTGGCGCTGAAGCTTGATATCAATTTAAGAAACTATATGAATCGATTTTGTAGAACTTATTATTAGCTGTATGTCTGTCGTCTGTTCTTGTATTACCCGCGTAACAAGGTAAAAAGTTGATACTTGGCAAACACATTCTTAGTTTCTCGTCACAGATCAAGTGTGAAATGGATACATTGCGAATATAAATTTCAAATTTAGCACAAATATTTATCTGAGCTAACTAAATATTCTGTAGCAAAAATTTACCCAATTATTGTTTTGAAAAAGTCTCGTTAAGTAATGTTGATTGCATTGTGGTGTTTAGGTAAGATTTTATGAACAAAGCACGTCCTCCTACGCAACTTTAAGTACACTCAGTAATGTAACCTCAAACAAAGTAAACAAAACATTTGCATTTACATAATGATAAAATAAAATGTTTTTCAAAGTTTGATTTGTTCTTTACTACATTTTCTGTTTTTCTTACAGATGAAATGAATAAATTTGAAAGATCCGCTAATAATGTAAGGTACTCAGGAAAACTTTCGAACTTACATTGACGTTTAACGCTATTTATATTTTATCTTACAATTTTGTAGATGAAAAATGTGTATCTTATTCCTTTGTTAATGCAAGAAAGCGATATCAGACTAGATTTAGAAAGCAAATAAATAAATAAAAGCGATATCATTAAAGTTGGAATATGCAGATGCACGGGAAGCAATCGCATAAAGTTAATATTTTCTTGATAAGTATAATATTTTTAATCGACTTAGCCCTCTAGACGATTTAGATTGTCCGTCTTTATTGTTAGTTGGCGGCAAGCCCGCTATTTAGCTACCTACAAGAGCTATTAAAAAAACAACAAAACATTTGTAAGTTATTATATATCAATTATATCACAGGTATAATGAATATCAACCTAAAATATAGTGAAGCTATTTGAAATTTAGTCCAAAGGGAATACAAAAATTCAATCTAGAATTCCTTCTTCTCTGAATTGTTTTGAATCATTTTAAAGACTTTGCAATTCTTTTACATCAACGCGAAAATTGCTGATCACTACGCGCTGGCTTTATCTGCCTACGTAGCGAGCAGCACCGAAACTTGCAACAATTATTTTTAATTGCCAAGCTCTTTACTCAATGCTAACAGCTAATAAAAATCTTATAGTTTTTGAATTTAGGAATAATAAAAATAATTGATTTATATGAGTATTAAATATAAAAAATATAGCAAAAGAAAAAAATTAATATATAATAAAATATAATATTCAAAATAAATTATTTATATATATTGAATAATAATAATATTCACTCTAAATGATTAATAGAAGAATAAGGTATCCATTTTCATAAAGAAGTGCGATTTAACGCTTCAATTGCTCCAATTATTGCAGATAAAACTATTCAAATATTTAGATTAGAAAATCAGTTATTGTGTTTTCTCGTCATCGTTTCTGCCGCAAAGTGTCAAATTTCGTATTCTGAGGAAAAAGTAATAACAAAACTCTCTTAATGCAATTTTGCTCTAAAACAGGATTGATAACTTTCGAAAACCTCAAAATGGAATGTAGACAAATACGACATAAGGTGCAAATATAAAGCTAATTGAAAATAAATTATTAATATAACATTTTAATAAAACAGTCCTGCCTAATCATCAGAATATCAAAAAAAGAACAAAAAGGTAACAACACCGGGTTACGCTGTTTGGCAAAAATATACGGTTAGTTATCTATCAGTGATTGTGCGCAGAAGAAGATATAAGTCTCATCGCTCAATATTATTTTATAGTAAAAAAATCATCTTTCTTGAGATTTACAAGGCCACTTTATGGGTGGAAAACTACTCACACAATACGAAATCAAATTTGATGCGCGCATAGCAACAAGGAATTAAAGCTTCTTATCGCAAGGGAAGCTGCAAAGAATGCATACACGAATTCGAATTTTGCACATGTCTTCGCTTATCGATGCTGCAAATTATATATAGTATGCGTAGTATGCATAGCGTACCGCGCATCCACGAAATATAAAAAAAATAAAATATAAACAAAAACAAGTGGCACGCTCACGAAAATTTTAAATTGTACTTTCGTTGGACGCATAATATTACGCTAGGCGCCCTATACTAAGTAATTGCTAACATTATAACAGCATTATAACAAAAACTTAATTTTTAAGTAATTCAAAATATGCAAGAACTTAAGCTAAAAATGTAGTATATAAGCAGTAGAATAATCAAATAAAATTTACAATTCTTCTATGAATGTCAAGTTGAGTATATCGTGGCTATCACAAATATTATTTTTTATTTAATAGGGATTGCTTCTTGCTCTATATATTTTGGCAGCTAAAGATGCAATTAGTCTTGGTGGGAGCAGTCGAGCGGATTTAGCATTTCACTATCAACACCCATTCGTTTACCACGACGACAGTAGATTCATAGGAGTCTTCTATCTTCAATAAGTGTCTTAAATATTGTCGTCTGGCATCCTTATGTGACCGTGAGCATGCTTCTTTGCACCCACATCATTTCTTTACATAGCGATCCCACGTAACTTCACTACAATAGCTTACGTAAATTTGCCGTAATTAGTTTGCATTATTGAACAGTCTTACGTTTACGTTCGTTAACTTTCAATATACACGTTTTTAGCACAGAGGGTAATACTACCTCACAAACTTCTCTACAATTTTTTTATTACTTCAGATGACCCGTTTAGAATTCAAGAATGATATTTAAAAGGTGGCGTGCCGAATTCTTTATTTTTCTTAAATTTTGTTAAAATATCGTATTCGTTTAATACAACAGCGAATTGGTCTGGGTCGTTCTTGTATTAAAAAGTTCCGGGTCCGCATAGTGCTTAAGCATAAAGTAACGTTTTACCAAAGTAGTTGCTTTCATAAACTTATTCAGTTTTTCGTTTTTTCTGTGTGTGATTGATTATCCCAAATTTTTAAATGGGTTTTGCGTAAAAAAATTTAAAATGATAACCACAAACTCGCACATTTCGACAATGATTTGACTCATTGGGCACTTTACGAAATAGTGAATAGTAACTTTTCTACTTATTTCACATCATTTTCATACATTATTACATATCACATTTGTAGCGCAGCCGATTTTCACTGTTTGTGAGCCTAAATGTAAATAAGAAAAAGTCGACTTAAAAATTGCAAAACAAAGGAAAGAAAGAACTAGACGATCAAGGAGAATAAAATTTTGCATAGTTTTTTCTTTTTTTTTTTTCAACTTAAAATGACATTCCCAATCTATTCGTATGCACAACTTAAATTTGTATGATTTAAATTTCCCATTTTTTTTTTTATTTTCGGAAAAGTTCATGTACGTATGGGAGAAAAATTTATTTTGCAATCTTATGCACTGGGCTTCTATGCGTGGTTAAAGCAGTGACGGAGTTTTTTTCTTTTTAAGTACATTTCAAAGGCGTGCTTAAAACAATACATCTAAAAGCTCTCGTGTTTGGTTGGACTCATTTGTTTATTGTACTAAAACTAGTTAAATAAATTAATAAAAAAAATTGTTAGTAAACACATACCGCTGTTTTGATTTCCATATTTATTATATTCCACCAAGCGTCTGAAAAAGCAGCTCCGTAATCTGGATTATAGGCTTTTATAAGGCCGACAATATCCATGTTTGGCACTCAATGAATTATTTTACCAATTGTTATCGAATATTAAATGTTTTTAAGATATTTGTATTAGAGCTGACCCTTTTTTTTTGGATGCTGAGTTAAGATATTAGAGTTGACTTAAATGCTCCATAAGGACATAAACAGCAAATAAAAGAGAGCATACGAGTTATTTTTTATTTTTCTTTTGGACTAGTTTCTTGTTTTAGTCTTATCAAGAACGTGCAGGTTTATATGTTTGTAGAGTGAAAGAGAGAGGGAGCGAGATTTTCAAAGGCAGCGAAAGAATTATACACAAACAAAAAGCAGCTGTTTATTTATACCCTTCCCTTGTTTTCCATGCTAAGAAGATTTTATGCAGTTAATATTTCACAATCGTAAGAAAAGTCAAAATCTCAACAAGGTATTGGAAAATCTTTCAATTCTTTTTGAACACTTTTGTTCAAATTGTCATTCATAAGTTGTAAATATGCGCATATACATTTTTTTGTCCTTTTTATATTTAATAGTTTTTACTGCAAGGGGCTTTTCTCACCTACGGGCCTTCACTCAATTATTGAATTTTCGCAATTTGTAAAAAAAAAATCTCTCGTAGAAGATTAAATATATGCAAGCACACATAAGTAGATTTTTTCTTTATATAAATGGGTTTTTCAAGTAACTTTTAAGAATCTTTATAAAACACTTATATAATCTTTGTAAATTATTATAAATATATTTAATGTAAATTATTATAACTACATTTAATGTAAATTATTTATTATTCCTCAACCAATTTGCGTTACAACAAAAATGAATCCCTCTCGTTCTAATAGTGGACAACAGTCACAGCGTTGCTAGAGATTGAAAACAAAATTGTTCTCGAAGTGTTGCAATTAGTTTTACAAGAAATTTCTCTGGCATCTCTTTAAATCTAAAATTCAGAGGAGGAAGCGTACATTAATTGTGCATTCAATCCGGCATAACCAAAAGGACGTAAATACATATGGACAATTTTAGCTTAGGCGAAAGCTAACTTTCAGCTACGTGATTACCCCCCAATGTCTGTTTGTACCATAGATACCTATTGTATTAAGCATATATTCTCCCATTGTTATTATTTATATTCGTAAACCAAAGTAGAGTCCCTGTAAACAAAAAAATTTTCTGGTTCTTTCTTTTTCTTGGAAAAATTAATTAAAAAAGTAGTTTAAACTGGCAACCCGTGAGGCACTAAATATTTATGCGATATGCGGCGATGGTGTAACTTGTCCCAATTTGATTTAAGAAAAGCCGAAAACGATCATTTAATCCGCATACCTTGGTTTAGAAAAATAGGTAAGATTTTTTAGAAATATTGAGTTTTGCGTGATTGACAAGGGCTTCAATGAAAAAGCTCAATTTTTAACCGAAAAAAGGAAGTAATAAAAAATGTTTAAATTAAGTTATTAAAAATGCCATATCTCTTTTGAGCGAATTTTGTTTTAAAGACGCTGTACAAAAATTGACTAAAAAGGATGAAAATTAGTTGAGTTATGCAACGTGGCGTTGCAAAAGTCGTGTTTCGAGAGAAACGTCTTTTAAGGTTCGAGTGTCCATATGCTGCGAGCATTTAAAGTTTTGCCACGCCAACAATTGTCATTTTGTGTCACTCCTGACTATTTAAGGAATCACTTAAGCCAATAAAAGAAAATTAAGTTTCTGAAAAATTTACAGTGGTGTTACCTTTTAATTTACTTTTTTAAACGCAAATTAAAAACTAATGAATTATATTTCCTTTAGTAAACTTTTGCAAGGTGAAGCCATGAAAAATGCTACGAGATTGACTGAGTTTTGCAAGTCTAATCCAAGATTTATAACAATTTTCTAATAAATAAATATTTTTTTAAAACAAATACGTACATGACATTGGCATGGACTTTCTTTGGCGTAATTAAATAGTTTGTTCAAGTACTCAAAAACTCGGAATAAAAAATGTTATAAATAATTATTATTAATAGTTTGTTAAAAACGAATAGACTTTAGCTCCATTAACTATCGTTTATGAAAAATTTCAGTAAATAAAAAATTAGGCCTTAATTGCTACGTTCAAACTCTTTCTCCTTTTTCATTGCAAGTATATTGTTCCATTATTGCATCATAATCATAATCATCAAAAGAGAATGATACTCAAAAAATAGCTAAAGCGAGAATATGCAATAACAATTCCGGGAGGTAATCATGTATGAAACTGCTGAATATCAAAGCGAAAGCTAACTTTCAGCTACGGGACTTCCGCCTGGTTCTAATATTTTATGGCGGAACACAATTTTACAACGCTGTAAAATCTAGTTGATCTTATAAAAAGAAAATAAGCGTAAATTCGTCATTGCCGCGGTGAAAATAAAGGTAGGTTTGTAGGTAATGTTTTTTTTTAGTAAAAATTTACCTTTAGCTAAACCGAACAATAAATGCATTTATGTGATAATACAAAAATATTATTGCTGAAAATGCGCTACCGAGATTTAAATGTTATGAAATAATGCAAATGCATTTACATAATTTATGTAATAGTAAATTGTAATAAATGCTTTACAGAAATTTTAAATTAGCAAACCATTTCTGTATAAAAGTCAACGTTTTGAAATCTTTAACGCGAACATAAAATTTAGAATTCTTCAATATGAAATAAATGATGACATTTTTTTTCGCCGCTTATTTTATCTAGTTTTAGGGTGTTTTGTACATAAACGCTTCTATGGATGTGCTAGCGCACATTCACACAAAAACATAAGAATCTGTAAGTTTTTTTCATAAACGTTTGCTATTGTATTACAGTTTACCAGAATTTTTGTTGATACAAATAATGAGAATGAAGAAGTACGTAGCCGAATGGCTGCTACCTATCAGCGTTACTACTGTTAATGACAACAGAACATTAAAGGTTGCTAAGAATGTACGAGTTTGTCATTTGATTGGCTGTGATTTTTCAACCAAATCTCAACGGAAAGATTGTGCCATCCATTTGTAACAAGACAATGAAACTATCTGAAATCAGGAGAATAATTACTTGGCTAATTGAATGATAAGAACGGCTAATGAGCAGCATACAATGATTGTTAATATTTTAATTTTTGCAGTAGTTATTTGCATAAACTAAATTCATTACACAGTTAAACAATTTCACTGTAACAAATAGGAACAGTCTTTATGCTGTCGTTGGGTTGTACACAATCAACTTCAGCATGTTACTCAATTAAACAAAACCAATTTCATCACCAATGAGTCAAACATAATTTATAAACCAAAAAATTAAAAATTTTAACAAAAATTATCACATATTTCATTACCAGCGAGTCAAAGATAACCTTTAAATTAAAAAATCAAAGTCTAATAAAAATTATCATATACTTCAATATAACTAATAATTCTTAAAAGTGTGAAATTAAAAACTTAAATTACATTGTTGGATTATGGTTCTATAATATAGCAGGCCTCTGCATGTTTTAACTTGTAAACAAAAAAAAAAAAATGTAACAAATTAAATTACGTTGAGATAATTAATTTGAATTATCTAAAATAGAATTAAATTGATTTGATGCCAGGGAAGGAGCAAGAAAAATGATAAAGAAAAAGCTTGGGAAGGTATATACATGGATATGGGCATGTTCAGTAAGTACAACGTAACAAATTTGCAAATAGTCGAATTGAAGTTTTACATTTTTTAGTTGACAAGTGCAAAGCGGCTGGAAGTCGCTGTAACTTGGTTTTATCATGGACTACAATAGGAAGGCAGTTTCAGGGAAAGCTGCCTCTCTTAAAACTGGATGGAAATTCTATGGCGCTACGTTCTTTTTAAGGGAGTTCAAAGCACCGAATAAGTAAGTATGATATGTGTATGAACCTTGTGTGTATAAACACCTCCTTTTTCTATACGCTTGAAACATGTTTGAACATTGAAGTGATGATGGAATTGGTTGAAAGTTCAGTACATTCTAGCGACGATGCGCAAAATTGCGCAATTAGTTCTGGAAAAACATTTGGGTCTTCCAAACGCAAGCCTGAAGATGACAAATATTTGAAAATAATATACAAATTGTCGGATATAGTAAGAGGAAAGGGAAGGGATTGAAAGGGAAAACCAAGAGAAGAAGGAAAAGGCAGAAAGTGATAAGAAAAAGGGAAAAGAAAAGAATATCGATCAATTCGATAAATTTATGGAATCGATGCTCAATCAAGTAGATTCTCAACGATAGACAGATTTGAAAATGGAATTGCTCAACTGTGCAAGCAGGAGAATTAAGGAAATTTTGAATAAATAAGATGTCATTTAATACAAAACATAAAATAGGCTAAAAACAGATATTGAATTAAAAATATATAGTGACTTTTTCATACTTTTTCATTATGAATGCATATCATATATAATTTTTCGCATTGGAAATGGATATTTTTTTGGTGTTTTTTCATTAGCAATGGATATCTCTTCTTCGAATTTTTGACTTAATTTTTTATCTAAATAAACTTGCATATTCAAAATTACATTTATTAATAACATAATCGGATTTTGGTCAAAATAATTTGCTAAAATATCCGGAGGATGCTTTCACCTCTGCTGGCGTTATTTCCCGATGGTTTGGTTACATCGCGTAGTGGTCTTGTATACTCCCTCCATAATCGAGCCTTTACCATACGGCTTTGTTCGGAGAGAACACATTCTGGTGGACAATAAGACTCGTCGTGCATTTTCAAAAAATTACGTAAGACAAAAGTGGTGTCTGCAAACAATACAAGGTAAATGTTGTATTAAATCGAAGTTATAAGAATGAGAAACTTACAGCAACATTAAAAATAGGCTGCACTTGGCAGATATAGACGGTCTATAGGAAGATTTTGATAACATCGGAACAAAACAAAAGATTAAATAGTTCAGGATGCGTACATTCACTTTAGATTGCCCGGGTGTTAAATAAAGACCTCATTTTCTATCAAAATCAAAATAATTAAATCTTCGCTATCCAACTTCTTTTTCCACCCAAATATTTCTTTATCAACATGTTAAAAGTTGTTAATTACTTTTAAGTGTTATATTATTAACTGTATTGCGAACTTACCAGGGTTAATTAAAATTGCCTTCTGTTGTCTTCTGTTTTCTTCTTGTTTTATTTAAAATATCACTAAACAAAATTTTCCTTTTATTAATTATGCGCTTCTTCATTAACGCATATGTAAACAAACGCAAATGTATGATATTAATTTTGACATGTTTAATGATGTTTAATAATGTTTATTAATGTTAACAATTTATAACTTTGCTTAATTGTAACATGTTTAATGATGTTTAATAATGTTTAATAATGTTCAATAATTGGCCCCATATGCATAATATTTAATAGACGAAATTATGATGTATTATAACGTTGAGTGGGCGAGACCGAAAATTTTCTGAAAAAATCGTGAAGTTGATGAATTTCATAAAGAATGGATTTGTTTCATAAATCAAATAATGATAGACATGGCACAAAACTTAGCTGAGAGTACATCAGACATGACTTCGAATCCATTCTCCACAGGGTACTTTTTTTATAAACGTTGTATAGGAAAAAACCAGCTGACGGTTTTTAGCGAGAAACCAAAGCCATTTTACAAGTGCAAAAAAAAGTTTGACAAAGTGAATGATTGTGAAAAAAAATAGAAATATATTATAAAAAAAAGGGAAATACCAAACAAAATTTGATATTGCATTAAAATTTACTATTGTATTAAATAAATTTAAGGTATATAAAAAATTGTGAAAAAGAGTATAAAAGAAAAAAAGGCCGAAAATTATCCAAAAAATAAAATTTCGTATTGTACTAAAAATTATTATTGTGTTACATAAATTTAAGATACATAAAGAAATTGTAAGAAAGTGTATGAAAGAAGGAGAATTTGCACGTGAGTAAATTCATATTGATTGCTTGGAAAATATTTTTTGAAAGAGATGCATCTGAGATCTGGCATTAGCTTAGCTGAGTATGAATATACTGTACTTATGAAATGCGTAATATTTGGCTTTTTTTAAAGATTTTTAATACGTTATTAATACATTATTACATCTATGTTTGTGTTAGTTTCCATTTCTTTTACACACAATCTGTCTAGTCTAGACCAATAGATTCTAGATCGTTCTAGACAATCTGCGTGCAATAACAATGCACACCTCTCCATTCTTCATTCCATTTAAAAAAAAAGCAATGACGAATATAACATTAATTAATGTGGCGGCACACATACTTGTTGTTATATGCCGCCAATACGAATATAACGATTATTACATGATAAAATAACGGTATGCGTTACGCAAACGCAATCATTGTCCTTACACTATTCACCATATTTTTAATTGTAAAAAAAATGTAGTTTTCTTGCTTAAAATGTACTACTGCTGGGTAACATAATACCGCGCATACAGTCACTTATTCAAAAGGCAATTAAACGAATCTGTTGAACGAGACAATTAGCATGTACTCATAAATAGTGAACAGAGGATAATTGGAACAAATTTTCTTTGCAAAAATTGTTAACAAACTTCACTTCATTTGAAAGGTTTCTCCTCTGTTTACATACAGTAGCCCAATAAAGTCTAGATACAGTATTTTGTAGACTAGACTAGAAACTAGACTAAAAAATTGCAGAAGAGAAAAAATTGTATATTTTGATCATAAATTAACATTATTTAGTTGTTGTATCATATATCTAATGCTACACTTATTTTTGCTTCATTGTAAAAGAATATTCGTGCTTTTATAGCATTAATTTTTCTGTAAATGTTGTATTTAAATAAACTTCATTGTCAGTAACTTGGGTTTCGATTTAAATAATTTTTGAAAATATCGCAAAGACGAAACACACCACTGTTGGCGTTATTTCAAAATAATGTTGTTGCTTTGCGAACCATCATTATTCATCATCATCATCATCATCAAAATTATGTAAGACGGGAATGGCTTTTACCACTGCTGCAGCGAGCGTTCTCGAGATTCATGTGGATGGGGCTTGACAGCATCCTTCGACACCAATGCATCGAATGCATTTTCGATTGTCCTTCTTCCTTGAAAATATCTTTCTCCTACGCTGATAGAATTCCAGGGTAAGTCCTCATTAGGTTGCCCCGTAGAGGAAATGCTGCGCCGCCCGGTACGGAAATTCGGTATTAATGCCTGTGATGACTTTAGCTGCTGGTTGTTCTAGCCGATTTTGGAGTAAGCGCCTTCTAAATTCCGAATGGCACGTAATGTCGCCGTCACGCTGGGACCCGTACGCTCCAATGTCAATTGCAATAAAAGTGTAGTTCGCTTCGCACAATGCTGACAGAACTTTGAGTGTGTGTTTGAAGGAATGAACATATCATAAAATGTTTGTCATGTTTCAGCGTAGCAATAGATTATCTTAGGAGAACGCACAATATTAGTGTGTTTTCTATCTATAGTGGCTACGCAATGTGGAAGATTCCAAATATTGTCGAATTCAACCTCGACATGCTCCCACTCTGTTCGGCAAAAACAATTAAAACGGAGCTAGAACATTGCATAAGATCCGCGAACTTTTCTAAATATATTAAGGGCCGCACTGTAGATGATCCCATCATGAGTGATAAATATGTGGTGAGAAAACTGGCTACAAATAATGCAAGATAAATTTTTTTGAAGTGCAATTAATACAAATGAGAAACTTACAGCAGTGTTAAGAACAATCTACACTTAACAGATATAGATGGCCCATACGAAGACTTCAATAATATTTCCGTGAAATTTAGGTTTTTAGATAAGGATCTTACCTAGCATCGTTTTTTGTATTTACGTCGACAGCGATAACGATCCCACACCATTGCTACTATCATAATCCAAATAATTAATTCGTCACTATCCATTTGCTTTTGTCGCTCAATTAATTCCTTGCAAACCTATTAAAGATGGCCAATTAATTACAAATATATTACAAATAACTGTAGTGTGAAATTACTAGGAATAATTGAAATCATTTTCTGTTTGCCAAAAATTTATTTTTTTTCGTGTTTTACTTCAAGAAAATTTTATTTAAAAAAAATTATTTCACTCTACTAATTTCACACCTCTTCATAAACGTTTACGTAAACAAACGCTGGCATATGATTTTGCTTTAGCAACTCACGCAAGCTGTGTCCAATTGAACGCATAACGCAAGCAATATATTTGCACTTAAAAAACCACATTCGCCACTGCTACATGCTTGTTGTGTAACCAAAAGAAAGAAGAAAAAAAGCATTCAACAAATACGGAAACGAATAAAACAGTAATTTTAAATGTTGGTGGCGACTAAAAAAAAGGCATTTGTTACACTCTGTTTTCAATAAAAAAACAAACATTTGTTTTTGCTTATTACCCATACACTACATCAGGCGCAGCTATAAAAATTTAAACTTTTATTAGGGGTATATGGTTGATGCTGTAGTATCTGTATAAAAAGGGAAAAACGCCCACCCAAAACTATAGTGCATGAAAATTTAATTTTTTTGCCAAAACTCCTTATTACGCCCAGAAGCAAGCTTCAAAAATCCTATAAAATAAACACATTCTTAACCATTGTCAAATTCGGAATGCATCTAAACATGTCCGTCCGTCCGTCTGCAATAACCATTCTTCCGTTCGAAAAAATGAAGATGTTACCTACAAATTTGCAAAATAATTTCAAAATGACCTTAACCGGCCAAGGGCGTGCCTACAACACTTACCGGTTTATTCTACTGAAAACATCTTTGGTTTCCGAACTTTGTGCTCGTAACTCATTAAGTACAACAGATGCATTATATAATTACCCATTTTTATTCTAAAAAATATACCAAATTAGTCACACATTATGCAGTAGGAAGCTTTAGCTTTTTTCCTTTGTTTTTAGTCCATTTTAGAACAACAGTGATGGTCACAACCGAATATAATTTTCTTGTTGCTTTTGGTTTTTGTGGATTAGTGCATTTAACTTAAGTTGTTTTGGTGTTGTACACTTCTGTACAGTTTTATATTATTTCTTCTATAAGTTTAATATCACATTAGAATTTTTATTAAATTGTAATAATTTTTGTTGTTATTTCAATGTGTATTTAGTGAATATTCGTCTTTTGTTTTGGTACAAGGTATTCAGGGCATTGGGGAAAATATGATATGAAAATAGTTAAGTTATAATAGTTAAGAGAAACATTTAACAGATGTGAAGATAAAAGTTTATCTCAATTTATATTTATATAGATACGAAACTTATTATCAGTCTTTCGTTGGTGTATATAATTATATCCGAAAAAATTTAATTTTTTTCAATTATTAATTTAATTAACTCCCACAGGAGATGTATTTAATTTTCGTACGATTCGCAGCGCAGAAGTCGCTTAATATATATAGTAGATGTTTCAATAAATTCTATATATTTTTTCTCTGTGTAAAATCCAAGTTAATTTAAAATGTCTGCAATTGTGGGCAAATTCACACTATGAATCACATTCTTTGTGACTACCTTCATTTTTCCTTTGCTAGAAGTATTGCATTTGGAGCAACTAATCCTATGGACATTCTAAAATCAGTTACAGAACGCAATTTTAATACAATATATTGCTTTATCAAAACTATTAGGCTTAATATCTAACGTTCTTTTCTAAAATAGAGTCGATATCCTGTGTTGGTAGTGCTAAATACCTGTTTGCTTTTTAATCTAAGAATTTATTTCATTAGTCTAAAATTATAATAATAATAACACTAATGATTTAAAATGTACTTATTATAAAGTTTAGTAACCGGAACATTATCATCAGCTATTGCGGTTTATCTCTTATCGGGCAGCTTGCAAATGATCCCGCGGTAGAAACGCCGTGGTTTCCAGATGAAAAATTCATCGACACACTTTCAAATACGATAATAAGCCGCTTGCAGTATAAATTTCCAATTTTCACCTTTTGCTCAATGTTGCTACGAAGCGAAATCCCTTTTCGACTGCATTTTTTACAGTTTAAAGCAGGACAGCCTGCAGTGCTGTGTATTGACAATCCATCTCTTTACACTTCGATATACACTGAACCACAGTTTGTAAACAACTGAAGCCCATACCATACAAACACCAACGTCTAAGCTATTTATACCGACTATTTTGGAAGAAATGTGCGTGTCAGATCCGTTTTATAAAACAGCAAATTTCAACCCACAGAACTTATTGATATATCTATAAGCATCCGTCATAAAGGTGATTACTGAAGCTCATTTATTCATTGGCTATCCCAGCTCTAGGTTCAACTTAAAAAAAGAAATTGGACTCAAATGGTTTCTGTTTATTGTGGGTTAAATAACTTTAAAAGTCAATTAAATCCGCTTGTTTGAATTCGACCATACTTGGCAAAATTATTGAAAATTGGAGCTCTACTATTTAATTTCGTTGTTTTCATATTATTTACACGCTAATCATTTGTGTTACAGATTATAATACTTCTGTGCGGACATTTTATTACATCGACTTAAACTCGTCTACCTGTCTGCTTGCCTGTCAACGCATTTTTGCGTTTAACCTACAGATCCTCTTTTTTTAAGATACTTTCAAGTAAAATTGTCGAAATTTGCCCTAGGACAAAAGCTATTGTAAATGCATTGGGTGAAACAATTTTTACGACCACTTCTCATATAAGGATTTATATGAAAAAAGTTTCGAATATTGCAAGTGTCTCGACCAAAAACGTTGGGCATACTAAGTTGATTTAATAAATTTGGATTGGATGAGCCGGTTTTTTGAAACTCTTCTCATATAATCGTTCCTAATAAACTTAAACTTTTATATGGCAAAACCGTGCAGTTTATAAAAGTTGATCATGAACATTAATCTATAATAGCAATTTGCTATTGAAATTAACTGTACCAAATTTAGGTCACATAAATCAGTTTTTGGAATTCCAGTCCTTATAGCCTCTCTTACTAAAAGTAAGCCTTTATATCGAAACAAACTCTAGTTTTCAGTACTGTATAATGAAAATCGGTGAGGAATAATAAGACCTTTAATAAGAAAATTAATTTTACGAAATTTGGCACGCGTTAGAATATGTTTTGGACCATTTTCCATATAAGGCCTGCCACTTAGCTTATGTGGTGTAGGTTAGTTATGGTCAGTCTTGTTCGTTTATAATATTTTCACTTGCGACAGTTAAACAAGGCAGAAAATTAAATTCGGTCGGGACCGAATCTTTTATAACCATCACCGTTATTCTAAAAAAGACAAAAGAA
This sequence comes from Glossina austeni, assembly GCA_000688735.1. Classification (NCBI taxonomy): domain Eukaryota; kingdom Metazoa; phylum Arthropoda; class Insecta; order Diptera; family Glossinidae; genus Glossina; species Glossina austeni. Next base: position 1,099,208 of record KK502441.1, read on the forward strand.
GTAAAAAAACAAATTTTTCATGCTTTATAATATGGAATGGGCGCAGCTGATTTTTTCTATTTTCAAAATAAAAATTTTTATCGTATAGGCATGTGGGCGTTGTAGGCGTGTCGTTTAAAAGCTTATGTTAGTTCCAAATTCTATTGCAAATTTGTATGCGATATATTCATTTTCGCTAACGATAAAATGTTTACCACAAATACTACAATGTTACGCACATATTCAGATGGACAGACGAAAGGCGGATATGTATAGGTGCATTGAAGGATTGCAACTGGGCAAGAATTTGCATACTTTATGGGGGTTTTGAAGAGCGTTTCTGCGTGTTATAAAGGTATTGAAAAAATAATTCACTACGCTATACATTTGGTCGGCGTGGTGAATTTTTTCCATTTTTGTGCACAGATATTACAACATCGCCCATAGAATTTGCGTTCAAGTTTTTGTACATTTATTTGCTTTAGTTTATGAATAATGAGGAAAAAACCAATTTTTCTTTCCGTTTGAAAAATAGAGGCGATCTCAGTTTATGTAGTTCTGTGGGCGTGTACTTCGACCGATTTGGCCCATTTTTAATACCGATCTGCGTGCAAGAACTTCCAAAGTTTCTGCCAAATTTGAAGTCAAGAGCTTCATTGTTGCGGCCAGGAGAATATTTACAACAGACATTACATAGATAGCCATACAAACATGTTGATGGACATGTCTAAACCGGTTCAGATGCTGACCAAGAATGTATACACTTTGTGGAGTCTCTGATGCTTCCTGATGGGCCTTGCAATCGTTTTGAGAAAATGAATATACCCCTCATCCTTCTGTGGTGGGTACACAAATAATAAAATTTAGATATTCCCAAAAAAATTTCTTCTTTTATCGCTGAAAATAAGTAAACATTATAAGTGTCATAAATCGTCAATTTCAGTTTTCATCAACTGTACCGTATGTTTCACGCGTTGAGTAAATAAATACTATCGTATAAATTGTTCACGTTTGCATAGTAAATGATGTTTAGTTTAACGTAATTTGGGAAAAACCGCAAAAATAGATCGGTGTTCGATATCAAAAAATGAATTCAAATCGTGTTTAATTTCTTTTCAATCGTCTGTTATAAGATTAAACAGAACTGAACTGTTGACTTTAAAACATTTTTCAAACGAGGTTTACCAAATTTCTCTTTTTTCGTAATATGTAACAATGTCTTCTAAAAAAAAAGCTCGACAGGTAATAAATACATTTTTTTTAATGTAAGAAATTGAGAAAAAAAATAATTTACGAATACCGTTTATTCTTCGAATAATTTCACATAATTATTGAAGAGGAGACGAAAACAAAAAAAGAAACAAAAATCATGAAACATTATTTTTAAAATTACTGTAATTAGCTAAAATTTGTAAAACTAATTCAAGTTTATAGCGGCGTGTATATTTATATATATAAAACACAAAGCAATAAATGCCAATTTCTTGTTGGTTTGCCAAAGAAATGCAAGCCATAATGCATAGTTGGCCAGCCAGTCAACCAGCCTGACTGCTAGTCACCAAATGTTCTTAATAAATTTTAAATATTTCTTTAGAGTAGACACAAATTAAAAAAGTAAGAAATAAAAACAACAGACAGCATAAAACACACATAAAAACACGCTCTGATTAACACAATTATAACAGCAACAATAACAGCGTATAAAGCATTAAAAGTCAACTCAGCTTAGCTAACTGATCACTTATCAGTCCAACGAGTTTTAGTGCGTGTTTAAAAAAAAGAAATATAAAAAAAGAGGTCTCAAGCTGAAAGCTTCACGAAAACTGTAAAACTTAGCCAAGCCACCATCATTGTGGATAATAATAATGATGATAATGGTGATGATGACGATGATAGTGACTTGCCTAAGCTTATCTAAATGTTATATTTAAAAAAAAAGAAAGAAGGAAAAACGCTTGACTGCATTAGATATGTTAGTCATGTTAGGCATGTCAGCATATTTAAAAAAGTGTTAATGCTGGTAATGAGAGTGTAAAAAGAGAAGAATGCAACAATTGTTGCTTTATTTATTTATTTATTTTTTTAAATTTTCTTTTCTTCTAAGATGACACGAAACAATGATTTTCACCATTATGTTATAAAAGAAAACTATAAATTTTATTTTAAATCGTGCACCTAGGATTTTTATGTACAGGTTTCCGGTCATTAGACATTTACAGTTTCTAATTTGGAGTCATGATTAATAATATCTTCTTCCTTTTTTTCTATTTAAAGTTTTTCTCTTTTTGCATATTTGGATATTACTTTATTGTTATATATCCTGTTGCAGTGTTTTAATAAACGTTAAGGAGGTTTTCGATTGTTTTGTTTTAGCAACTAAGTTCTCATTTTATGCAAGCAATGTCTGAAAAAAATATAGGCAGCTTAAGGCGACTCTTGAACACCTAACACAGCAAACAATCTCGCAAATTTCAACGTCTCGTTAATATGCTTTTATGTATAGTAAAATATACGTATATATAAAAATTTATCCCAAATTAGTAAGTAATACATTGAATCTAAGTTTAATTTCACCATCGGTGTCTCTGTTTTCGTAAGTGTTTCGAAAAAGTCAACTCGCCAATGCAGAAGTTGTACCCAATGTTGAAATTCCTCGAACGTTGCTCTAAGCCTTGGTTTGATTAATATTAGCTGCTTCTTAGGGATCATTCTAAACAATCACTCCTTCAGGTCTAAAAATCTACTGCGTACATTAATATAGTACTTGAGACATAAATAATACCTCGTATGACATCACACAACATCAAAATCCATAAAGCAATTATTTTTAACGTTTAAAAATAAAGGACCATTGCATTTGCTACATGACAATAGTGGAACTTTACATCTTAGCCTGTTTGAAAACTTGGGGAGTGAATCACGCCATATTTTCGTACAGTCATAGACGGCAAAGGATGAAATGATTCTCTAGGGTTTTTCGCCTGTAAACTTTGCTTCAATGAGCCACAACTTGGCCGACCGCTTTTATTGCCGTTTATATGAGAGCCACATTGCAAAGAGCATCAGCCAAATCAATACGAAAATGACCAAGATTTGATAATTGTTTGGGATGCTGTTTGCAATAGGGTTTTTTTATATGTACGAATTTATCACTGCAAGGTCCAATAGATGATAGAATAGGCGGAGGTACCATTTGCACTTCTGGCTCTTATAGGATAGCGATCTAGGTAGCTATCCGCTAAATCCAATCCTCCCATGTGCATGTTATACTCTTCCGCTATTTATGGATAAGAGATAATGTTTAGGAGTTGCGAGTCAATATAAGTAGACGATAAAGTCACAGACTAGTTCTCTTTCCACACCGTCGCTGAAAAGTCTTCTTGTCCGCGAGTCTATAATTAGGCCACCTATTCTGTTGCACAGTTCCGACACAATGGATCCGTTGTTTCGATAAATAGTACGTCAGTGGCAGTGACATGCAAAAATGATCGCAAAACACTATATGATTCCCCATTTTTAGTATCAATCTGACTAATCGTGAAACGACATAATGGATGCCTGTCATATCTGGCACATCTGCCAGTCTATTTCTTTTGTCTTCTTGTCCGGAGTACATTTCGTACAAAACAGTATGTGTATCCCATGAGACTACATAGAATAATTAGCTTGTAGGCTTATTTGACAAATATTGTTTCAGAAAATAACCTATTTTTGTTGAACACATTTGTTCGTCTTATTGGCTTAATCCGTTTAATATCAACAACCCAAAAAAAAAGGAATTTGTGAAAGCCAATTAAATTTTCTTAAATATTAATAAACAATCATTTTGTATTAATCAGTATATAAATATTAGGCAGAATGCTTTGACACATCATTTTATGGGAGGGGATCGAATTTCACGATAGATAATTATTCAACACCTTCACTATAAATTTCATATCATTTGTATTTCATTAGTACTCATTTGATTATTTCGTTAATATGTTTTATAATAAATATATGTATACGTATATATTAAGTGTGTAAATAATACACATATAAAAATAAAAATATATAAAGTCAAAGTTTGTTAATATAAAGAATTAAAATGATCGCCTTTTAGATCAAATTAGAGTGCAACCACAAAGGATTTAACTAAGTTCCCCGTCGAAATCACTTGCATAACCATTTTAAGCGTGCATGTACACTTTATATTTCTTCTCCCTTTTCCTACTACATACGAAACAACAGTTAAATAATAAATATTTATGACCAAACAAATTTGATTACAGCTTACTGTAAGAAATCAAGAGAGAACACAAAAGTTATTGTAAAAGAATCTTTACAACTTCAATTTAATTTCCACAAAAATTTTTCTTTGTTGACCAAAATTAATTAAATTAATAATTGTGTTACAAAAAATTAATATACAATCTCTTCTTCAAGTTCTCCTTAAATTTAACTATAAATTAAGCATTTAAACTTACTAATTTTCCGATGCATCTTTTTTTTTTTTAAATAGTTCCTCACGAAATTTAAATTGAAAATTTTAGGTAAAACTTAGTAGTATTTATATAAACGAAATGTGTAATTAAGTTCGAACCTTTTGCCGAGTGATGCAAAAGTTGGTACAAATTGAAATATTTCTTATACCACCCTTATCTGAATTTGTCACATTTTTTTTTAATAGTAGAATATAAAAAAAAATTTGGTTACAATGGGAAAATGTGGATTTTGTTACGAAGTAAATTTTCTAAAATCTATCTTCCTAATTATTTAAATTTTTAAGTAAGACGAAAATCAATATTTAGGTTTATTGAGAAGCATTGAAAATTATCATTAGCTTATACTATCTTTTTCTTTTTCTGAGTCAGCAAATCAACAGTGGATTATTTACTGAGTTGAATGAAAAAGGTTCAATGATTTATCTGTATTTATATTTTATAATAAATATTTATAAATTTATTTACAATTCAAGTAAACGTAAATCTGTTTCTTATGTATTCTGTTAGTCATTCGGAGTGAATGATAACATAGATGGCAGCCATGGCGAAAGTCTTACATAAGGAATTGGAAGAGAATTTCAATTTTCGTTTTCGGCAATGACGAAAGTTGTTTAAAAGATAAGAAGAATAACCATTTTATTGCAAGAATTATTAAACAAAAAAAATGTATAATTCAGCTTTACTTTAATTGAAAGAGTCCCATTTGCAGCTAGGTCTATATTTGCTTGGTTTGTGTCCCAATTCTCTCTCTACATGCTTGGTTTATCTCGAAAATTTCCAACAACACATTGAAGGTCGAATTTCATACCATATAGGTTCCGACATTAAACTGGCAGACAACATAATATTTTTGATATGAACACGAATAAAATTATGTCTAGATAAAAATAGAAGGCGGCTTTAGAGGAACGAAAAGTGCAAGCAAATTCATGGTTTTGTTCCTGGTTGGCAATACTTTGGTTTTGATTAAACTTATTTAGTTATGTACAGCAAAGTAAATTTTACTCTCGAAAATTTTATTCTCAGCATTTTTTACATCTTAATAAGAAATGTACAGCAAAGTAAATGTTACTCTCAGAAATTTTATTCTCAACATTTTTTTGTATCTGCATAAGAAATGTACAGAAAACTAAATTTTACTCTGAGAAACGTTGAAAAATGTTGAATTTGTCTATAAATAAGTGAGCGGCTGTCTACAGTCAATCATTCATTCAAATCATCATTCACTCAAAACTTCAAAACTTTAAACTAGCTTTTAAATAGTGAGTGCGACTAAAGTAAAAAAGTGATTTAGACTTGGAGAAATTAATTAAGAAAAATCCCGAAAAAATATTTTTCTGTAAGCCTTTCTTTTCCTTATCATATCAAAATATATATTTAAATATAATTCAATTTACCTACGGAAAGGGCAAGAAAAATATTAATAATAATAATAATGATAAGTAAGCATTAATAATAAATAATAATAATAATAACAAGAAAAAAAAAGAAAACGGTGTAGTCGTAAACCACACATAATATATATAAAAAGAAATAAGATAAAATAAAGCCGGTATATAATAGCAGAATTAGGGCTGAACGAGCAAGAATAACTAAAAATTATTAAAAAGGAACACGAACAAAGGATTTTCTTTTAATAAAAGCAAAACAAACCAGGTGGACTTTTTTTTATTATTCGACAAAGTGCTCAAGAAGTATTTAAAGTAAGTTATTTGCGACTTTTGCGTATGCACATGAATATAAAAAGAATTTATAGATAATTTTAATAAACCACAAGTGCACACATACCCACCTGATACACATATAGACACAAACATACATGCGCGTGCATTAAGCACAGTGGCTTAAGCCTGTGCGTTAAATACATAAAATTATACTCCCAACAAAGAGTAGAAAAGTTCACAATGAATATATACTTTTACTAACGGAAGATTTTTAGAAATGTAAGTTTTAATACAAGCAAGTGATGATATTATTTTGTCCAGCTTTAATGTAACGTAATATATATATATATATATATATATATATATATAATATATATATATATATATATATAAGGAACATAATTAAGACTGTGTATGAAACTAGCTTGCTCTATTCATTTAAGGGTTGTTTAAAATAAAATAAATAATCGGAGATTTACGGTATTAAAATGTTGTCTTACGTCTGAAAAATAGTTTTGTTAAAGGGAAAAGATGGATTTAAGAAAGACGAAGTGTTACAACCATTCAGCATTAACACCTTCTGCTTAGCTCGCTTAAGTGTAGGGTTGCCACGCATTACGTCAAGAAAATTAATCTCCAATTGTTATATTTTTTTTAAGCGCCTGTGTTTGTAATCCAATTATTTTTCTTTCAGTCTTTAAGTTTTTGCATTCATTCATGCAATTTTATTGTTTTTTCTTTTATTATGCCTATTTCTGGCTCTCCTTGCAATATTTACAGCAGGGAGTTCTTATTCGTATCGATGCGTACGTAACGTTTGCTTATTGCTTTCTTGTGTGTATGTATCTGTTGAGAATCCTTTTATTGTTGTTGGTGTAGTGTTCGTTATCGCCGTCTTTCTTTCATACCTTTGTCCTTATATTATGTATATATATTTAAACATATATATTTATATTTATATATATTATACATAAATATGTATATATATTATGTGTATATATATGTATATATATTACATACATACAATATATATATATGCAATATTTATACATATATATATATACATGTTGTATTTTTCGATTTACTTTTTACAGGATTTTTCGTGTTTTTGGGGCGTATGCCCGTCGTCGTTGTTGCGCCGCGGTTTTTGTTAATAAATTCCGACAATTTTTCCTTTGTTTGCATTTAATTAACGGTTGTAGTTGATAGTTTCGTTAGACTTTCTTCTTTTTTTTCTTCTTTCCAATTTAAAATGTTATTATCAAAGTGTATTTGATATACTGTTTGTGTTTAATTCAAGTTATTTAGGTAAGGTGTTAACGCATAGCAGTAAGTAATCAATAACCTATTTGCCGTGTTATTAGAGATATAATGCTCGTCGAGAAGATTTATTATATTAGTGTGTGTGCTGGTTAATAGTTACGACCATAGCGAAATTTCAGTGGATGCCATACGTAGTTATTTCTTCTCTGTTCTGTATGTTAGCCATACTTAGTGTCTCACATGAAGTCAACTAGACATTTTAAAAGAGAATTCATCGTAATCTGCGATATACGTATGATTACATATGAAAAAATATTTCTTTGGCCTTGCAAACTGCTATCGAAATTGCTTTGCGAAATTTAATTCGATTTGGAATTTTAGTCTGGCCAGCTGTTATGAATGTGGTGCTTTTGATTACCGACATCGGGTTTAACAAAAAAGTCGACTGAACAAATGATTCAAGACATTTTTCATTTCATATTTACTTAATTTTTTGAGAAGTTAATGTTTAAACGCAGCGATTTTGACGTGTAAGCTATAGCATCTTACTGATATACGTTCGGCGTTGGGAACTGGTTTAGCAAACAAGTCATTTGTGAACTCGAATTTCAATGGTTGGTTATTAATTATAAACACACTTATAGAAGGCGGTGAGTATTTGCAATTTGAAGACAACGGAACAGACAGACAAGGCAATCCAACTCGTGCTAAAGCTTAGTGCAGTTACGTAGCTCACACATTCCATGTAAAGAGTCGAAAGAAAAAACGTAAATAAATAGTTTAGTATATTGAAAGATAGACGCATTTATTTGTGCCGTTTTTACCGCATAAATAAGTTTGGTGGCGTAGGAATTCTTGACCAAACTAAAAATGTTAGTGCTAGTTTGGCAAATTTTGTGTAGTTTTGAATTCTCCGACCCAGAAGTCTACTAGATGAAATTTCCAGTGGACATTACATTTTGCTTTTTTCTTTGCACCGAAGATTTTGAAGGATATTTATTCTCTTGACTAGCATGAGATGTGAAGTAGATTTGGCTGTGGCCGCCCGCTCACAAGATTAAGATTGGAAAAGTTTGATATCGACCAAGAAAACTTACTATTTTAAAAACATGAAGAAAAAAACTTTGAACAAAAAATGTAAAATATAATAAAAAAATATTCCTTTCAATGACCTTTAACAAACTTAGATGGCAGAAACAGCTTGATTAGCCTTTGAAACGTAAACGGTTAGAAATTTGGTAGCAACTCATTTTTCTTTAAATAGCATATTTTATAACCCCTGCTAAAGCCCTTGTGCATGTGCCGAAAGTCAACTTCTTGGCGCAACATTGGCCCCTTAATAGCCTCTTCAAGTCTCTTCACTCCTGAACTGAGTGTTTATAGTGTTTTTACCTCTTGAAGACAAAGTGTTTTCCTCCCGGAAATCCCTTCAAGATGTATGTGTCTTTCTGCTGCCTGGCTTTTGTTAATTATTAATCTGTTTAATGTATGTAAACGTTAAAAGCAACGCTGAAGATTGGCGTATATATTGTAATCTGATAGCTAAGGTTTAAGTAGACGCCAGAACGCTCACAAAAAAGAAAAATTACAATTTGTAATCAATAACAAATACTACTGTAACAAATATTTAGCAGGACCATATTAAAATTTATTGCATATACAGGCGTGTTTAACTCTTAATCAAGTCGGTAATAAGCAAACGCTCTAACGTGTATTTGCTGACATGAAGCTTTGGACAAGTAAATCTGAATCGTGTCGGCTGATACGCCCACAATTAACAATATATTTTCAAACTTATCGCGGCAAGCGGAATAAGAGAATAATCTTTTGGGTATCTAGTAAGTCAAGCAAATAGTTTTCAATTGTCTATTAGCAGGCAGGACTAATTTTGCAGGGAACTACTTAGAGTCTGCTAAATTTTAGATAAATGATTGCTTTTGATCCACTTAAATTTAGATCGATATTGTCTTTGGAAATTTGAGCCATGCTTATGGATAAACGATGCCTTCTTTAAAAGTTGTTTTATGCATGTTTGGTTTGCCTTTGTCGCTACAGCGTCAGTTATCTAAATGAATAATTAAACTAAAACACCCATGATCTTCGGTGGTGGGTGTAACAACCCCTGGTGAAGTTTCACTTAATTGAGATTCAAATAAAAAATTGCTGAAAAAAACAAATATTTATGTTCTGCCAAGCAACAGTAGCCTCCAAGAGGGGGTGGCATCAATAATTTTAACTAAAAGTTACGTTACACAATAGCACAACTGTGTGCGGAGCTAAATTCAATTAAAAATCTGAATTTATAACACAGGTATATATGCGATAATATGACATATCATGCTGCCACCCCCTTAAATTTTATGAAGCACTTTATATACTCCATTAGGGGTTGACTAAAAAAAATTATTAAAAAAAAGGGCAAAAAAGCAATCGACACAGCGCAATTACGTCTGAGACAAATACAATAAACACATGAGCAAATCCCCTAAATGCTAAAATTAACACTTTTTCTAATATATCTGCACACATGCTGTTCTAAACATGAAACACGGTTTTTATTTTAAAATACGATTAAGAGAATTTGAAATGCATTCTTTTCAAACGCGTACAAATCGATACTTGTATTTTAATAAATTTATGCAATCATCATTGCGACATCATTACCATCGCCATCGTTATAATTATTTATGTACACGGTTTCATGTCATCAGCAACTTCGTACCTAGCATTTTGAAGGTCTCTGATGACTATAATGCATAAGACTTATGCATGTTATGCATTTTCAATGCATCAAGAAAATGTCAAAGAAAAAAAAACAGAAAACATGTTTAAGTATAAACCAGAAATACCATAAAAGTAAATATTATATATAAAGATGTATATATATAAATGTACGCGAATAGCAACACATTTCGTCGATTGTGTGTATATTAATAAAGAGTAAGCAATTGCGTCCTATAAAGCTGCCTGTTTACTTTCTTATGGTATATCGTCCAAGGGTTTGTACATTCATATGTGCTGCGTTCAAATGCCCTTGAAGAATTTTTCTATTTTAATATGAACTCTATTTTAAGCACGCATTCGACACCGCAATACTTTTATGCTCAGTACAAGCGCGTAAAAGTTTACGATTATTTTCATTTTGTTAGTAACATTCAGAACATTTATGACACATTTTTTGTACAGTGAGTCACATTTATATTCGGGTTTTTCGTTCGACAAAAAGTAAACGTTTATTAAGCCTAGTCCAACGTCCAAACATAAAATTTTTTTACTACTTTGTACTACTAGGGAATACTTATTAAAATATAAAAAAAAAACAGACAAAACATTATTCCAGTAGACAAGAAAATTAAATAATTTCAAAAAATTAAATAACAAATAAATTGGTTTGGTTGCCTTTTTGCTTAATAACGTTATGCATCAATTTTCTTGTATGGGAACCAGGCATCTTACTCCGTTAGTCTTGCACTCCATTTTTCCGATCATGAACGGAAGAGATTGACTGATTTCGTAAATGGCGGTCCAATTCATCTCACATATTTTTGATGCGGTTCATACCTGGTGTTTGGGGAAGAGTGTGGAGCACTTTGGGGCAATTATATACGAGCCATTCTCAAGAATGTAATAGGGAGCTCGATCAATAAATCTTAGAACTGAGTAGGAAAAATACATTTTTGGTTTTTTGCAATATTCAATTTAATTTATTAACATATAATAGTTTCCTCCAGAGTCATAATTCGAAATGATTTTTGTTTTTCGTTGCGCTTTCGTTCGCTTTAATTTTTTTTTCAATTTATCTGCACATGGGAATAAATAAAAACTCCTGGAGACGGAGCTTATTTCTACAGTATATTTGAAACATTCGACCGTATGCTTGTGGCATCGACTGTGTTTGTCTTACATATTTCTACACCTTTTCTAATATGCGATAGATATCATTTTATACACTGCTTTGTAGGATGAAATACTAAATTTGTTGTGGGCTTTGTAACACAACGACAACAGGTATAAGAATAGGAAAAAGAGATTCTGGACCAGTGAGTGTTTCTGAGACAGACTAGTCATAGTTACTTGTCAAAAGTATAACAATGAAGACAGCAAGTTAAGACCTTCACTGTGAACTCTGTTACGAAAATTTTTGGAAGAACATAAATTAGTCTACTGGGTAAACGTGCAAATTTGTGGGGATTTTAGTATGAAGTCCTTCCAATAGATATTTTTGCTATCACTGCAAGCAATATTGCGAACATTTTAAAACTGTTTGGTCTGCAATGAATAGAAGAGCACTTAAGGCTCCGAAATTGTTTCGTCAGCTTGATTTTCTTAAATCTATTAATAACCATTGTCATAGGATATTGCCCTATTCGGTCAATACATCAGTATTCCATCCCATAACAATATTTCAGTAAAAACTACTACGAACTAGCTGAAATCAGGATACTAAGCAAATAGAGATAATGAATATGAAGATAATAAAAAGAGATATAAATGAATTCAATAGAGAATCGGAATAAGTAATCAGATATATTTTCATTAAAATCCTCATCCTTATTTCAATCTAGCCGTTTTTATGCGCAAAAAGTCAACAATGAGGCCGTTATTGGCTAACGGAGCTCGGATTGAAAATATAAGATATAAGCCTTTGTCTAATATAATATATCTTCCATGAGACCTTTGTTGATATAAAAAAAGTGGAGAATTCTTAATTACTTTTAATTCTGTTATAGTCATAAATGAAAAACGATTACTTTCCTAACATATTTTAGGTGAAGTGTATCAAAGATTCTTTCCAAGTTGAATATATCTTACAGTATATACAATATACATATGTTATATATATATATATCAACCCTGCATTAATGGCGCTAATATATCAGCGCAGCAGTAAGTTAATTAATTTATTGTCTTATAGTTTTTATGAAGTGTTCATAGTATGAGATTTTTATAAAACAATTAGGTAGGAAGTTAATTTTGAAAAATGCACAGTTTGTTGTGTCCTTGACAGTGGGGATAATAGGCAGTTCTGAAAATAACATAAAGTGAATATTAATTATCGCGGATCAAAAATTACTTTAAGAATGCATTGATGGATATAACGTACCAACCATACGATCCATGATAGCTGCGTTAAACTAGACTGAATTGAAAAGTTTATAAAAAAGGAAAAACATTAAAACTTCTTCAAAAAGCTGTTGGGCTTCAAATTGTGAAGATCAAGAAGAAGAATAAAAACCACTATGGAGTATGTCAAGAAATAAGTAGAGTTAAACCGTGGGTCATCAGCAACTAGTAAATCGGGTATTCTTACGGGTGTATGTCATTCTGATTTGCACATAGATGGTAACATATGTTGCCAACGAACTTAAAACCAAAGACGATAAAAACTTGCAAAAAAAAATTGGTGAAAACAAAAAATTAAAAATTAAAAATAAAGGAAAAAAGCAACGTGAGTAGTGGAATAAACTGAACACAAACAGGCGCCAATGGTAGTCTTCATATACAATTATATGTATAAATGTAGTTAAGATCTCTCTGTTGGACATTTTGTACAACGTCTGCCTGTGTACGTAAGCAATATTTATATAGTTGAGTTTCTGCGTTGTTTTTATTGTTTTGTGTTCTTGCTTGGCGGAAACATTTGTAATTGTGAGTCATCATCAGAAAACCATAATTTGAAATAAACAATAGAGAGGGAGTTACGAAGTTAGGAGTTGAATACTTTGTATGAATATATGTGTGCATATACAATTTTGGACACTATGTACTTGGATACTATTATGTACCGGCAAATCTGTCTAATCGAGATACGTGGATTAATAGCACCCAAGTTTATGAAAAGTTACGCGTGGTGTAGCTAAGAGTACTTTTAAAGTGGTGATGCAACCTTTTTTGTGTCGATAATTGAAATTTGCTAGAATATGTTAACAAAAAAAAGAATAATAATCTAATAAAAGTCTACTTCATAGCTTCTCTATAATACTGTGCATATAGGGCTGAAAAACGTTTATTTCAATGAACAACAACAAAAGTAGTAGTGTATATATGTGCCCATAATTATGGAAGTGGTTCTTGTTTCAATATATTTAATGAATTGCATTTGAATAAATCAAAAATTATTTTTATATTATCCGACATTCTAATTTAGAATTTTATTTTTGATTGTAGACCATTTTGATGATAGACCATTTTCAAAATTAACTGAATATCCTATTAATGATTGAAAGCAATAAAAAACTGTGAGTTTTATTAGAAACAGTAATTTTAATGAAATAATTCACGAAAATTTATTTATTAATTATTTTTAAAAAACAATCCATTTTTACCATTTTAGGATTTTATCATTACCAGTTTTTAAGATTCTTAAAATGTTCCCGAAAAATTGGGGGGACGTATGGTGGTAAACACATAATATTCTTATGTTTTTATTCCATTACCGGTCGAGTGGTGGCGTAGTGGTGGTGGAAGTGTTTTAATATTTCCGAAAATTTTGGTCTTCCTCTTTTAGGTGAAAGATCCAAAATGTGGAATTTAGAATCATCTAAAGAAGTTTTATAGAACATCTTATAATGTTTATTTTTCAAGAATCTCATTCATAGAATTTGCGGCCAAGAGACGGATTCGGTCGCGGTATTTTTACTCAGAAAGTTTTGGACATGGGAGTGCTTTCTGCAAATCAAATGAGTATTCATGATATTCCCTGGGATTTTCTTTTGCTTTTTTCTGGTCCTCTGCAAGATAATTCCTAGCTTGTTCGGCATTTTGCAAACGTAAATTATGGCTTTGTCTAAGATGTAACTTCTTTTTTTAAATTAAATCCAGTATTAAATACTTTCTTGTAGATTCACTTCTTAACAAATGATTGGTTATTTTTCTCATATTTCTCTACATATAGTCTGTACATTTTACGAAAATCTAAAGCAGGACTCAAATATTTTCGATCAGGAGTGTGACGATCTCTGGTGTCTTTGACTTAGACCGCTTTCATAGTTAACACTAAACGAATTCCATATAACGTTGAAATTACAACCACTATCTAATAGTTCATTTTTGACGATATCGTCAAAGTTATATTGAATTAATTTATTTTTAAATAATGTGATGTGAAATAACTGAAACATTCATTTTTTTTAAATTTTGACTTAGACCACTTTCATAATTATGGGCAGATATATAAATAGCAGTTTTTTTGTACTTGCATTTGACATCTATTATTTCAATCACAAATCGTATTAAAATTTTCTCTTGCTTCTAACAATACTCAAGATAAGACCTTAGATGGTCTTTATGGAGAGTTAAACATCAATGCTTCAGATGCTGAAATTTTTACTGCGAAATTTATTAATAAAGATGTGCCGTCACAGAATTTTTTTGTATATACATTCTTGATTGGCGTCAAATTCGTTATCGACTTAGCCAGATGTATCTGCCGGTTTGTTTGTATGAATGTGTGGACGTATTTTGTTGATACTCTCATGGTCGCAAAAATTAAAATGTCGACTTCAAACTCGACAGAAAATTTGCAAGTTCTTGCATTTAGGTTAATATTGAAAGTTATACACGCCCACAGCAAAGCGTAAGCTGAAAGAACTTCCGTTTCTTTAAGTAAAAGTTCTGGGGCTTGTCCATTACTCATAAATTATGAAAAATGGAAGTCTAAAATTTTCTAAATTTATTTTGTGAACGACCTGTTCATTTTTAAAAATGGAAAAAATCAGCCGCACCCACAGAAATTTCTAAGTTATCAAATTTTTATTTCTTTTCTCAGTTTTTTGACATTTTCCGCTTATTGCAATTATTACTGAAAAGGTAAGCGAGACGGTATGTTGAAAGTTATTCTGAAATGCCAAAATGCAATATTTATGCTCGAATAATGATAACGGCATGTAACAGATGATTTATGTATAGCCGTAACATTGATTTCAATTCCCTAAGTCTTGTCGACGTATATATATATATAGGTTGATCCCAGGTCTTTCATTCTTATTTAAGCTAATATATGGTGCTATTGACTTTCCGATCTTATTAGAAGAGATATATTTTAATGATCCTAACCGTTTTTCTAGATATGTTAATCTCTTAAAACTTCGTAAGTGCAGATAAGACAATTAGCTTTACAATGCGTTCAGGGTCCTCTCCGAAAATCTAGATGATGTCTATAATTTAAGCTCCATATCAGATTCTGCAAATATTAACTCTCTTTGACATGAGCGTCTTGCCTACGTCATACCAAGATTAACTTCCAATCTTCAAAGCTTGCGATGGTGTGTAAATTGAAATAAACACGTTCATTATCGGTTGCCAGCTTTTGCATGTTTGCACAGTGTTCTTTGTTTCTTGTTCAGCTATAAATGAATTTGATCTTTTCTTTTTTTCCAAAGTTAGTTCCAATGTTTAGTTTAAGGTTTATTATTAAGCGTCCGCTCTATTCGGTTAATATTTTATTGTAGCTGAAAGGCATATGTAAATAAATATATAAATAAATACATACAAAATTTTGTCATAAAGTGAGTAGTTGCGTTTTTCTGACGAGCTGAGGCTAACGCACATGAGCTTAACCTAATCGGAACGTGCGTTTTAATTAAGGGCGTAATTGATTTGTGAAAGTTTTTGAAGCGTGTAGAGTTCCATAATAGTTTGGTGAACTTTGAAAACAAATTAAATGTTGTCATTTTTGGTCGGCTTTTGCCCAGCTTTTACGAATTATGGATTTACGATCATTTCGAAGAGAAATGTGCTTTCACACAAAAATTCAATTTCAATTAAAGTTAATTTTGTTTGAATTGAATTAAACAGAATTTTTCAGCTAACCAATTAGGACTCCATTATATCGCAAGGCGTCAGGAAGATCGAACATTTTTATATCCACCACCGAAGGATGGAACCATATTCATTTTGTAGAAACGTTTGCAACTCCCAGAAGAAAGCTTCAGAGACTCTATAAAGGATATACTGCCATAAAATTTTTAATTGATTTAAATATGCCCGCCGTACCTTCATCTGTACAACGTCTGCGGTAAACATACTCGTGGCTTTAAAAATGAAGTTAAACCGATTGATATACGCGCTTACAGTACAATATAAGCAGTGAACGTCTCTGTTTTCAAAAGTAAAAAAAAAAAAAATTGGTGGCTTGCTCATTACTCACAATGCGGTGATCTTATACTATCTATATAAAACGTAAAAGATCGCTCACCCAATACCACAGAGTATTAAAATCTCATTTTTTTCTTTTTTCAAAATCTTTATAAGGTGGAGAAGGAAGTTTCAGACACCACATAAAATATATATACTCGAGACCAGTGTGAAATTCGGAATCCATCTAAGCATCTGACTAATATCTGTGATAAAAGTTCTCTCCTTTGCAAGTGTGAAGATATCGTGTCGAAGGACACAATACAGGGACGCATAAACTGAGAACACTTCCGCTTTCTAGTTTCTTTTCTTTTACTTATTGCTCATAAACCACAATAGATACGCAATAAAAATTTCCATATTTTGCTTTTCTTTTTTTTTTGTAAATAACCAATCACTCAGAGTATGTCCCCTCTTTGTGTAATACGGTGATGGTCGAAAAGAACTGAGGAAACGAAATGAAATAAGGGATCTGTCGCAGCTTAGCAGGGGTGCGCTCGATCGATAAATGTCATGTCTTTATCGGCTGAGCACTAACTACAACTATGATTAAAGTAAACTCTATCGCATTGAGATTTAAGCCCGCAAACACTGATCTGGCGATTTTTACTTACTCGGCTACTCATGCGGATAATTTGAAAAAAGAAAAAAATAAAAGATAAGTTCTGCGTTTGTGAATTAACCCGTTAATGATATTTTCACTTGAACCTTTGACTAACTTGTGCCTGATTTTAGACTAAACTCCATCAGTACCAAACTCTCAGTCGATTTAAGAATGTCTGTCTGTTTGTGATGAATATTGTTCTGGCCGCAAAAATGAAGATATTGCCTTCAAATTTAACTGAAACATTGGAGTTTCTTGTACGAAGGTTCGTATTGAAACTCGACCTAATTGATCGAAGGAAACGCCTACAATGTAACGTAAGCTGAGAGCACTTCCATTTTGCAAAAGAAATAAAAAAAAAAGTAAGTGGAATTTTTACTGGTTACTTCGATAGTAAGGCAGACACAACAAGAATATGTTCAGCTATTGTCACTCAGTTTTAAGTTTAAGTGTTTTACTTAAAAACGGTATAGGACCCATTGGTAATCAAAAACAGCGCCCTAAACATAGACTAATTTCAGCGACACCAAATGAAAATTAAAAAACTTGTGTAGAAAAAAAACAAAGGAATAATAAATGAAATAAAAAAGACTTAAAATCTTTTTACGAGCTAGCATATCACTTGCGAACGGAAGCGTAAAAAAGTACATCATCAGCCGGAATCTTGACCAAGCACATTAACTATTACTTACAAGAATATGATGAAGAAAAGACTTCTGCTAAGAATGCGACGCATATACATATTTTTCTTCTGTTTTACTTCTCATTCTGCCCCTTTTAAGTATTTTAATGAAATAACGGGTATACACATACACAGATGCCTCTCATTTTCTAACTTGCTTTTCTGGGCAAACACTTTTCAAAAGCTACGAGGCCATCAATAAAGGCAGTAACGAAATAAGAAAAAAACCACTATTTTATGATGTTATAAAAAATGTGGTCGTGCAAATATATCAAACTTGAACACCTTTGTACCTTCCAATAGATATCTAAACATGTGTTGCCACTAAGACTTTTTCAATTTGTTCTATATCTCTAAACATTATTTATGCGATCATATGACAAGAGTAGAAAAAAATGTTTTTCTATTATTTTATTTACTCTCTTTAGGACATCAAAATGAAAAGTTTAGTATTCAGCCATGCTATAATATTTATCTTCACATGACTATTTATAGCTACGAGAGAATTCTCTAAGCTATAAATACTGTAGGCCTGTGTAAATTGTAGGAAATATTTAACCACATCTTTCCTACTCTTGGTTTGCTTTTTCTTTCTTGCAATCAATTACTATGTTCAAGAAGTATAAGAAAAAGCAATGATAAGTGCCAGGAGATTCGGTTTAAACCGAATGTAGTGTTCTTTTTGGCATTTGTTTATTGAAAAATATATTTAGAACTAATCATGACGTTCAGTGCTGCTTCATTCCATTTCTTATGTGAAAGTGGCATGAAAACTAGCTTTACAACAATAAGCATTTTTAACAATTACAATTTGATTGAAATTATGCTTAGACCCGTGCTTAAAATTATATATGTATACACGATGATGGATGCTATCGAGGTGCATATATGTATCCAAGAATTTGCTATACACCGTTAATAAAACAAGAAAAAATACATTTTAAATTTAGTTTAGCAGTAACTGATATAGAGAAAAGAAAAGAAAAGAAAAGAAAAGAAAAGAAAAAAAAAAAAAAGAAAAGAACTAGAACTAGCAAGCAACTCCATGAATTCTTGAAATTAATTTTATGTGTAAGATAATAAATAAGTTACTATTTATAGAAGTTAAGAAAATTTACAAATAATTTCCGTTTTACCTAGAAAGCTGTTTGATTAAAACAATTTTAGATTCAAATGTTATCAAAAATTTGAGTAACCACATAAAGGGATAAAGTGGGTTTAGAACATTAACAATATCTGTTCATTGTGGAGCGTAATGTGTGGCAATCAAATATTCAGGAAAAATGTTAAGCAATGAACGGACGCAGTGCACGTTGATATCGTGATTTTTCAGTAGAATGACTTTCCGATCTATATTGGAAACCCCGTTCACAAGTATAGAACTGAAAAGTGGAACGTTCTAATTTACTATTAGCTAACTTCTTTTGCAATTTATTGAGGTAATTTCAGACTATCAATGCAAATATAATTAATTAATTTGTCAAAGCGAAATTGAAAGCTCTGGGCCTTGACACAGAAACTTATTTAATTAATTGTCGGCTCAAGTAATTCTTTTAAGAAAACATGAAATAACATTTTCATATCGTCATTAATGAAAATTGACTGAATAATTCATAATACGAACAGACTGACTATCTAATAAGTGCTCGCATGGATTCTGATCATTACTTCATTTGAAAAGGGATTTATTGAGACAAATTGGTACAATGTGTGTTAATCAAAATATTTTATATCATTTTCTACAACTTCTGCCTATCTTTCTGGCAACATGGCGATACCGTGTCGGAAGAACGATGTCAACACTTTCTCGCACTTCTTCAGCCTTTCGAAACCACGTGCTATCCAAGTCATGCTGCATTGATCTGAACAAATGGTAACCAGAAAGCGGTATGTATGGTGAGTACGCTGGGTGCGACAGAGCTTTCCATTCGATCTGCAACAATGTATGCTTGGCAAGCCTTGCAACGTTTGGCCAAGCATTGTCATGCACAAGGTTGAATTTGCGTCTGTTAACCGCTATTGCTGTTCTTTGTTCCAAAAATGCTTCGTTGGTAGATGTTTGCGGTAATAGTTTCATTCGCTCTTAGCTGCTCGTAATACACTAAACCATGCTGGTATCATCATATGCACAGCAACTCTTTATGTCCACGAATAGTCCGCTTCGGTGTCGATGTGGATGGCTCTTCTGGACTAACCCATGGCTTTTTGCGTTTGGGATTGTCGTAGTAGACCCACTTTTCATCGCCACTCACTATAAGCCAGAGAAAACTCTTCTTTTTTGCCTGGTAAGCAGCGAAAGCAAATGAAAATAATTAATGTCGAAAATGTAATTTTGAGCTTTCCAGGATTAGCGCCTATATACACTAAATAACATAATAATGCTAAATGGAAAACTGTTGTTTTATGTAAAGAAAGGCGAAAATCATCGAATTTAACCGTTGTCTAGATTCACACTTCGTATCAGTTTTATCATTTTCACCAACAGATGTCGCTGATCAAAATGCATGCAAGCACCTATTATATCCCATCTAATTGTGTACAAATTCCAAACTCTTATGCATATAGATAGCACAGAGTGAAAACAGATGGGGTTATTTTATTCCAAGTACCCTTATATTTTATATGAGGAGTAACTCAGTTAATACATTCACGTCTCTCGGACTATTAGATGTAAGATTTTTATCCATTTCACCCGCTGCGAGGTCTTGTTCAATACCAACCCCTGTTTAACCCATTAAAAAATCCCTTTTTTCGATGTGTCTTTATGTTTTTTTCTCGAGTTAAGACGAATTCTCGAAATGGCTTTCGAATACACAAGATTACCCAGAATTAACACGAATAGGTCAGTTGCGGAAAGACTCTCGATAAAGCGATGCAGCGTGATTATTTTACGCAAACGTTCTGCAACGCTTAGATAATATTTCTTGTTAACAGTTTAACCCAGCCGTAAAAATTTATAATGCGGCACGATAATCTAAAAAAAACTTTAGGTATTCGAAATTTGCTTTAAAAGGTATTTACATAGGAAATAAATATTCCCTTAAAGAAGGTGAGATTATTGGGTTCAGATAACTTGAAAGATTTACCGTTGCTTAAATTTAAAATGGTTGTTAGTTTTCTTTGCACAACGCGAGAGCCTTACATTTTTTCGCATCTGGGCGAAATCAACGAATTATCATCATAAAAAAAATATATTCTAAATTATGGAACAGTGTACACAATTATAGAACAATTTGAATTATTAGCAATTTATGCTGAGCTTAAGCCAAGCGTTACATGAATAAATTTTATGGAATACTGAATGAATCATGCACACACGTTTTTTAACGGACTTGCTGCTGTTGCTGTTCTTCTCCTTTTCCTGTCGCGAAAATTATACAGTGTGAAGAAGAAGAAAGAAACAAAATGTGCCAAATGCACTTTTAAGATTTGACGTTATTACAGGTTAGAGAGGGTAAGGCATATAATTTTAAGATAGGCCGACTTAGCGAAGCAAGGCAAAAGCAGCGTATAGCAATTCAAAGCAATTCGAAGCAATTCGATAGCAGACAATGAGAGCAACAACATAACACGGCTTATTAAATGTTCGTGCTTTTAAACGCCTCTCTAAACCCAAAAGAAATATACGTTTAGAAAAAATGCAGAAAAAAGAAAAACGTTAATGCTCGTTTATGGTTGGAAGCGTTATTTCTCTTCACATGTAAACGTGTAATTTTATGCATTGATTTTTAAAAAAAGTCCAGTTGTTTCCATTGCATATGTATGTTTATATGTATAAATAACATTAACTAAAAGCTAGATAAACTTGTCGGTTTGGATGTATGTATCTAAATCTAAGCTCATTTTGTAAATTTCAGGGTATATGTTTCGGGCGAACGTGTAACTACTGTCGGCTTTTCGAAAGCAGTTCGTTACAAACCAAAACCCAATTTTTTATTCGTTATGGCAGTATTAATCGACAACTTGTTTTGAAAGTTGCATTTACGAAGATAACCTTTAATTTTAAAATAAAAGTCAGGTAATCGAAATTCGAAAGGGAGGATAGAGAACTATCGAAAGGTAATAAGTAGGTTTTATACTCAATGTATGGTTATTTACACATTACAAAACTTTTGGCAGAGACGGAGGAAGAATACCGAATTTTTCTGCAGTTTTTGTCGCGCAACGATTTATTTTAAATTTGAATTCCCTAAAAAGCTTTCATTACGGATTCTCTCTTTAACTGAATCATAAACCATCAAAAAGAAAAAAATGCAATTGATGAGCGTTTTAGTGAAAAAGTTCAATTTTCAATCAAGGAAAGAAACGTTAATAAAAAATGTTTAAACTAATATCAAAAATTTCCTATGCACATATTTCTTTTTAAAATGCTATTCTAAAGATGTTGTTCAAAATCCGAATGAAATTATATTTATATTTTTGAAGTTTGCGACGCGTGCCATTTGGAAAAATCATATTTCGGAAAAACATTTAAAGTTTTGAAGTATTTTATATTCTGTTCTTTTATAAAAATTAATTTTTTTTAATAATAATAATACTCAAATATCCTGGTTTAGTCCATTTCCGCGAAGCTCCAACCGGTGGACCCCTCTTGTGAAAATGTTAAAAAAATCATTGTGGGCTCAAAAATGATCATGAATGAAAATGAATTCTCTTGGGCAAAAAAAAGGCATCTCATATTTGTAATATAAAACAAGTAAGAGCAGAGCAGAGCAGAGCCACCATTAAATACCCCGTATTGTCTAACACAATCCTTGTTTTTATTATAGAACAAAAAAATGATATCTTGGTTCTATATAAAGGGATATTTTCCATGTGCGTATTTGCGGGGAAACGGGCACATAATGCAATCTAATGTAGTACAAGTTTATTCCTTACATATGGCAGGAAGCAAAAATAGGCGTAGATACTCCAAATTTTGCAGAGTTCGTTTGTTTATGAACTTACTATGATGGGTCAATTTTTATCATCACATATTAAAACTTAGACTTTTCTGCTCTACAATGGATAAATTTTCGTGAACATTCTCAGTAGCGTAGGATCCAAAAAATAGACCGAGATGGCCCAAATTTGGTACCGTTAATTTTTTTATGTTAACTCACTAATGTGTAATTTTTATCACGAAGCATTGAAAATTATACATTTTTGTCGTATGAACTTCAATTTTCATTATATGAGAAGGGTTCAAAATTTACCCCAACTGACCCATAGTTTTCATACCAATTTAGAATGCCGAAATACTACCATTTAGCCACTTTTTAAGAGAAATTTTAAAAATTACAATTGTTTTCCATATAACCTCGTTTCAGAAATGGGCGTTATGTGGGAAGTGGTCGCAAACCTAGACCGATCCAAACCATCTTCAATAGCGTTCGTCCTTGGATCAAAATACGTCACTGTACCAAATTTCACCAAAATATCTCAAGAATTGCGACCTGTAGCTTGAACACAAATTTACATGGACAGATCAGAGACGGACAGACAGGTTTAGTTTAATTTAGATAACGATTCTGAATCGATTGGTAAATTAGAAGGTGGGTCTATCTTAACTCAGTATACCCTGTACCACAGGTGGTATAGAATATAATACATGTGTAAGGTAAATACTATGTGTTTGTAAACCATGCAAATTGTGTTCATAATTGCATTCACAATCAGGAAAATACAAATAATAGGAATTCTGTGTATTTTAAATTCCGTGTACTTTTTGGATAATATTCATCCAATTAATTCGATTAAGAATCATCTATTACAAAGCTTAACAATAGAAGTATTCAAAATTACTATCTATGTATTTTTGTAATTTGTAATTTTGTAGTTTCGAGGCGAAATAGTCATTGACTGAGTTTTGCAGATCTCTGGCTTTGCAGAGTCCGCTGATCTTGTAAATGCGACTGCATCGATCTGAACCAGTGGTAATCAGAAGGAGACAAGTCTGAAGAATGTGCCACAATTGGGGTATTTTCCCAGACCAAATTGTATATCACTTGTTGGTTTGCTTTCATTGGAGAACATCAGATGAGAATTATGAGAATATGAATATGAGAATTTTAAAATTTTTGGCACACAAATCACTTTTTACCTGTAGCTGCCGTATTTTCACTACAAGTTTAATCATTTCCTTTGATTCAGCTGAATGTTTTTCCAGTTAAATCCAGTTAAAAACAGAAAAAATGCAGCACCCTAAATGACATCCATCTCTTTACATTTTGATATAAACTGAACGACAGTTTGCAAAAAGAACTGAAACTTATAGCATGCAAACGCAAATACTTACAGACTATTAGCATATCAAATAAAACCTCTTCTTATTAAATTATTTTGCTGTTTTGTGCACATAGAGAACATCACAGATGACAACAACAGTGATTGGATTAAAAGTGACTTAATAAACGTAAAACAACTTAGCCTTTTATGTAAACAGTTATGCAGTTGTTAACTGTGGGCATCTGGGTAAACCGAATAAGACTGGTCAGCTTTTTAACACTGTTTTATTGATCGAGTGGGCAATATATATGCCAATTTTTTTCAGTTTTCTATTTTCATATAATTCCACGGAAAAGTGAGTCGAATTGATTTCGGTACTTCCAGTTCTAGCTAAAAAAAAACTTTGCGCCATTCGTACATTCAGAATATTTATATAAATTACCGGTTGTTTATGAAACATTTATGGTCACAAAAATCGAGAGGGGAAGATGAAATTCATATCCTCCTCATATATTGTTAATTAGCGGTGATAGTTCAAGGAAGAGAGGACACTCATAAATGCTTCTAAAACGGATTAATGACTGTAACTTGCAAACCAAAACAGATATTAGTCTGAAAGGTAGTGTAAATATTTGCCAGAGATATCTAAAAATTTAATGATTAATTAACTGATATGCTCATAGTACTTTACAAAATTTATATGCATATGAATTTGGGGTGATTGGTATCAAAAACTTGCCCCACTAATTTTTCTCATATATGTTTTCGTAAATTTTATCATCTCCAAGGTACAATAAGGAAGAAAGAAAGCGAAAAAAACGGATTAAATTTTTGTAGTCTTTTTCTCTCTCTCCTCCTTTTCCGCGCCCTTATTCAATTTACTTTCAAATAATTATACGCAATTACATGACATTAAATTTTAAAACATGTTTAACATTTAAATTTAATTTCTTAGTTTTTCTTATTTTATATTTATTGTTTATCTTTGACAAAATGCCATTATGGGTGTGTGTTTATGGAAAATTTGAAATACCTATTATTCAGGTAAAACAACTTCTTAAAATAAGTGAATTGTCTTCATGAGCGTATAACAGCAAATTAATAGCATAAACGCATACAGACGCAAAGACTTACATTCCCCAAAATGATATGATTTAAAATTTAACATTAAATTTGAAATGGCACAGTGACTAAGTTACTTTCTCAGCAACTGAAAGCAAGTAAAAATTTTATAGTCGGGTAAAACCGACGCTGATTATTTTGCACTTTTGCACAATAGCTTTGGAAATTTTTATTGCGTGTCTGTTGTAACTTATGAATAGTGAACAAAAGAAGCCACAGCAAAGAGGTATTTTCAGTTTATGTTACACTGGAGGCGTGATCTTCAGCTATTTTCAAAAGTAAATTTAAAAGAGATATCTTTACATGCATGGATGGATTTTGAATTCGATCTTGATTACAGGTATATATACTTTATGGATTTTATTGTTCAATAAAATCCCTTTTGGAGTAGTTTTCGCCTTTGGGCCACGATCAGTCCAGTAAATATTATTAAAATGTTTCAACGATTGCGACCTGTACATAGAACACAAAAACATATGCACACATATCAAATGGGCAAACGGATAGACAGATTTTAGTCGGTTCCACTGGCATAATAAAAGATAAAATTATATCAACTGTTCCTGTGTGTTGCATACATCCATACGAGTTTAGTATACCTTCAGTGCAAATGGTTTAAGATTTCGAAAGTTTTAAGTTGTCCCTAAAATAAACTGATCAACTTTATTAAATAATTTTTTAACGCTCACAAGTAAAGAATGTAGATATACTAGGTTAGTTCTCATGTCTAGAGAGTAGAGATGCAGAAAACAGGCATTCTGAGTCAGTCCTGATGCCATTTAACTGTTGTTGGGACTTTACCGCTTGAGATATAAAACCAAAACTTGGCACATACAAGTTTATTTAAACGTAAGCTTTAATAACAAAAATTTAAATGATGTTATATTCTTAGTTGACCAAATTGTTAATTCTTACTTTACTAATGGTCACAGGTAAAGTTTGCAAATGACCTTACGGTGGTCACAAACTGTAATTTGGAATATGTAGTAACTACATTCGAAAATTGAAGTAAATACTCGACTACTTAAACTTCAGTATAAGAATGGGTGTCACAAGGCCGCAAGAGCGTCGATTATAAATAAAACTTCAACTTGGCATTGGATTGACATTAAAATGAAATATTCCCACTTGTAATCTATAAATCCTATCCCATCGACCGATAGCGTGTCCACTTTTCGAAAAATACTTTAAAATGCTTATGTATCGAATTGATGAAGTAGTGAATGTTAAAGATATGCACTAAACCAAATGTTTCTTTCTTATTTCCTTTTTGTGCATTTTATTTATTCTCCGGTCGATTTATTTAAAATAAGTTACCAGATACCAGAGATTTCCAAAAATTTGTTAATTTTCTCCTCTCTCTGTTTTAGAAAGTAATTGGTTAGACTTTTATTATTTCAATGAAACTTTTCTCTTTTTTGTCCGAATGCGCATTTAATTACAGTTAGTTCGAGTATTATCATTATTGTCATTGCTACTATTTATGCACAATTTATGTACTTTAAAGACTTCAAGTTTCGTAGAGGCTGCTTTTGCTAAAATTTTCAAAATTTCATTATTTTAACTCTAATGGAATACCAGTCGGTTAACATATTCATAAATGGTAAGTTTACACTTTATATCATAGTTTTATGCAAGTTTATTAATGCATTATATATCATTTCTCATTCTTTCAGCAGATTTTAACCTCTCTTATATGATATTGGACAATGTCACTCGAAACCGATTCATAGTATAGCATGGATTAAAAGATAGCTTTGAATTATAACATTTCATAAGCTTTACTTAACGGGATTTTCGATTAATTAAAGCATGTAGAAGCCGTGTCACATCATTTAATTTGTTGGCAACATGTCAGCAATATGCGTTCGCCAAGTTAACTTTAAGATCTAGAATCAAGGTCAAATATGTGATTAGAAGGCCAATCTAAGTTCACATTATTTAAAGAAAGAGGACGTTTCCACAAACTTTCCAAAATTACAACAGGCCTCAAAATCGAGTAAACCTTGTTGAACGTTTCTAAAAATGTCCTCTGAATAAACTCAAGGAGAGAGTATAGCGGTGTTGTTTGCGCAGACGAATTAGGTGAATATGAATTGAACATGCTTTTATTTAGCTTTATAATTCGAATGAGTGAGCGCGATATATTATGCTCTTTCTGAAAACCAAATCGTTGGGAAGATTTTCCATTATCTGCGTCACGGAAGTTTGCTAGTTTATCTTTTATGACTCTCTGAAATTTTATTTGGGAGTCGCAAAATAGCTAGTCTATAAAAGGCTGGAAAGGATGGATCCTTATTACGTCTATTTATCGCAATAACTTTAGCTCTTTTTGAGCAATGGCAGAAATAACATTACCTTAAATAGCTATTTATTATTATGCCAATATATGCACGGCGCTGTTAGATAAATTTTTTAAAGTGTTGTTATTTATACGAGGTGATTTCTTCGTTTTTAAGTTTTTGGTGATAAAACGCTAAAGGCAATGAAGAAACTAAAAATTGGGCTGAAAATTTTCAGGCTTTCCGTATATTTGAGATTTTATTTAATGTGTGTTTAATGTGGTAATGTGCATTTAGTAATGCTTAGAATGCTGTTGAGCGGCCAATGATATTATAAAATTAACGTGCTTATTGAGCGGCATGAAGCTAAAGTTTTTAGATTGTGGTTGCCAATGTTGTTGAAAAGCGTCGATCTCTTTCTTTGAATATCGTAACTGTAATTAGAGGAAATTAAATATAAGGTGTTGATATACGCTATAACAGGCGAATGATCGTAACTTGATCCATTGAGAGCCATGAGTTTGAAGATTTTTGAGGAATTGTTTGCTAAAAACAAGTCCAGGATGAATGGTTGGTAACTGTTCTCGTTGGAAATGTAAGTTGGGTTACTGGAAAGTTTTGGGAAGAGTGTTATACAGAATGGCAACTTAAACGAGTGTAGCCCTGAAGAGTGTATCTGCAATTAAAGTCACGCCTGATATATTTGTGTAGCGGTTAAGCTTCAATATCGGCTGAAGAAATTGTGTTTGTACCCACTATCAGAAGACAAGCATATACTCATTTTGTCATTTGTTTGCAACTTTCAGACCGAAGCATTAGACACCGTACAGAGTATATAGAAATTTCTGATTCGTATGAAATTCTGCATTGATTTAACCATGTTTCGTCTATGTACTGTTTGTTTTAAACACTTTTCTGGTCGAAAGCATCAGTTTCATATTTGACAAAAAGATTTGGAAGTTTCTGTACATAGTTCGTTTTGCTTTGTGGAATTTTTATTTAATTTGAATTTGTTCTACTATAGAATAATTTTGCCCTAGCACCTTTAAAATAATAGACTGTCTTTTAAGTTACGCCACATAAAAAGTGTTGACAATCTTTTTCATTTTTTTGGAACAATTTAACATTCAAACAATTCAATTCTACACTAATTATACCATTCTTAAAATGTTTCACACCGCGCTTGTCTAGTCCAAAAAGAACAGCTTTATGTGGACAGTCTTGTTTCAGAGTGTAGGTGAAATATTCACATTTGTTTTTTAGGCTTTTAATAATTTTGTTTAGATTTTTTCTACAATGCAAATAAGTTTAAAGCCAATAAAAATGTTTCTAGTTATTTAGTCACTAATATTATTTCTACTACATAATTTACTCTTCAGTTTTTTTACTCCTATTGCAGCATTTCAAACCCACATGGCAACAGTATGCAATCGCTTTGTTTTAAAACGAGATCATAGATCCCATTATTAGAATTCTTTTTCTTTATTTTTTTCATTTTACGTCGCTTTTCCCAAGCAATGGAAGAGTTGCGGTGGGGAGCTTAATTAGTAGCGATAATGAAATACTTTTTTTTTTGGATAGAAGGAAAGGTAATAAAATAATAACGTTTCACGAACTTATTGGGCGAAGATTTACGTATCAAGTTGTTTGGGGAAAATATTGAAAAATATCACATCCTAGCTTTCGTCTGGGGGCATCGTCAGCTTAAGAGGTTGTGCAGCAAACAATGTAACTAAGATTTTTTGGAAATGTTAATTTTAGTGTGACTGGGAAGTTGCAAGTGATTAAGTTAAATTTTCGATCTTTTTTAATAAAAAATGGTTAGATAAGATTACTGTAAAAAATTCGGCGGAAAAAAATGAAAATTTATTTAATATTTCTTAAACTTTGGACCGTCGACTCAATACATTTTTTCTTTATTACGTTTTAGGAAGAAAACAGCGGCGTCAAATGTATTTTAATTCTCATATAAAATTACACATAGGACACGAAATGGATTATACAAAGGCTAATAAGTACGACAGTGTGCTGGGCGCATAGAACTTAGAGGGAACATTAAAAGAAAAATTGAGCAATAATGCCAGGGCGAAAATAATGCCCTTCATTAATTTAATTATAAATAACATCACCAACATTTTCCCTCCTTTTTCGAAGTGACGGCAAATTAATAAGTTTGAACCATTCTCATATGTGCGTAGCGCCACTGGCGAATCCCAAGCCAAGCTGCGTATTGAAAAGAGTAGAAATGAAAAGAAAGAATGAATAAATGATAGACTCAATAAGTTCCTTGGCATCCACACCACATCTGAATATTCTAGGATTGGTCTAACCACGGCTGTATACGGACGTATTGCTTTTCGCAATATACGGATCATCAAACTCTTTAGACCATGTTTTAACAAAACCTAGAAGATATTTAGCTTTACTAACAGAAGTTTCAATATGAACATTGGACCTGAGCTTATAGTCAAGGATGATTTCTAAGTCGTTAAAGCACTATACATTTTTTCTTACATTTTTTTAAATTTTACGGCATGCCGTTAATTTCCGACTTAAGGTAACTTCGTAACCATTAAACTATATTATCAGGGAAGACTAGATATTTTAATTTAGAGATCAATAAACTATGATCTACCCTGTCAAATTCTTTTGAAAAATTAGGGTGGATTATATCAGTCTGTTTACATTCCTCGAATGCTTTGAAGTCAACCCTAAGTAAGTACAAAGAAGTTGGTAGTCTTGGCAGCTTTGGTAATGCACTAGGTTTGGCAAATTCTCTGTAATTTTAGATAGTACTCGTTGTGCCACTCTTATAAATAGGAATAACATAGCTAAACTTCCATGAGGACGGAAAGTAGCCTTTCCTCAAACTGCTATTAAATATACCTGTTAATGGTACATAGAGTAAGTCAGCACATGCAGGACGGAATACTTCCTGGTCCTGGGAGGCCAGACCCCTTAAGACCAGAAAACACTTCAAACATCTCAATGTTCGGAGACAGCAACTGATAGAAAAATATTAAATTCGCTGATCGCATATGGATAAGTTTCCATTAACCAAGGATGAGTAAAATTTTTCGAAATAGTCCACAAAAAGGTCTGAAATTACCACCCCGTTCTTTATCGCCGTATATCATAATAGATGGGGTATCCGCCACCTTCCGCTTTATGTTTATAAATTTATAAAATTGCTTCGAGTTTGCAATCATATTACGTATATAATTAGCGTAGCAAGTCTTGTCGAAGCCTTGTTTTAGAATACACTAGGTAGTCCAGTCCACTTCTTGCGCTCCGCAATAATCTCAGCTGCTTGTTAAACCAGTGAACAAACGAAACAATCTGGGAAATTGCATGAATCATAAATAAAATATAACGGCGTGTGAACGTGTTCGTAATGAAGGTTCCAAAAAACATCCAGATAGTACCCCACTCAGTTCGTCAAAATTGGTTTTGCTAAACATAAAAAAGTGTTTGCTAACAGCTTTCTAACATGTATCATTCGCCAAATTTCTATTCAATTTTAACAACAACGTAAGGTGATAATCATCCTTGGGTAAGATGAATGGGGTTTCTCGGGAGGTGCGGATATTTGCATCATTTAGGAACACTGTCCAGGATTTGCGGTTTCACACTATAAATGTGGTTTCATTGCATAAGGCCAAATTCAGGGATCCCACTTTCGTCTGTTACACTTTATGCGTTGCTAAATGGTGGACAAAAGGCAAGAAAATTTTATAAGTCAATAGGCAAATTTATATTCAATACCAAAAATTTCATACCGAAGCTCTAATATCTTGGCAGAGAAGCGCTCCTTTGTCTCATGTCTACTTAATGGTCGCCGTGATAAAACTACTCAAAAATTTTTTTGCTTGCCTTCGAATGAACTCAAAGAGGTTTCAAAGACATCTCTCAGTGTATTAGAATAAAGAAGAAACTAACAGACAACACAACTTGTAACTTGTCAGCAAGCGTTCATTTGATGCAGGCGGTCTACTCCGAGTGCTTCGCGAAATATCAACGAAAAAATTTTTCTAAGGTGATGAATTTTTTTGCACGCATTCTAGGAGGTCTAAAGCATCTAATTAACCAGGAGAAAAACATATATTTTTGGAAAACTGTAGAGTAGACTTACCCTTTAACTATCGCCTCTTGACCTATGCCAATATATTAATAATCGTAATTTACTCTGCCCCACTTGTGGTGCACGGTATATTAAGTTTGTGCGAATGTAATATAGAATATAACACATTGAAGGGCTTAAAATAAAAACTGCACTGATGTTTTTGGCCGAAAAAGAAACCCTATTCAAAGTCGATTACCGCGGGCCGCTTTGCGACCAATAGCGATAACGCCTTATTATGAAAGGAATTGCAATTTTCAACATTTATCAAAACTCCTGTTTTTTTAGCCCTTCCTGCGAAAACTAAGTCTTCACATGGTGGAAAACTGTAATTTTCAATACATCATAGTGAAAATACGTCCGTATTGGTATAAAAATTGTCTGTATGAAATTTGGACCACGAAGCTCAATTCTTTGGACTACACTTTATATAAAGTTTCTTACGAAACACATGCCGTTATATGACAAAAGTATCTAATTTTTAATATTTTATGATGCAAATCGGCCTATGACAGTGATTGGACGTAAAAAGTAACTGTACAAAATTTAAAGTACATGGGTTCACTTTTTTTAATCTATTTTATACTGGAGGTCTTACGAAGTAAGTCTTTGTTTAACAGCAAACTCTAATTTATAGTCTTTTATGATGGAAATTAAAGAATAATAAAATCTTTAACAAGAAAATTTGGAGCAAATTAATTCCCGGTTTGATTACCCTCCAATATATGGCCTCGCATGAAAGGTGTGCCTTTACATGGAAATAAAATACGATTTATGGCATGTCAGGGAAATAAGTAAAGAATTGCGATATTCAATAGTCTGCCTTGCCTAGCTATAATGTTTTTGCTTCTTTTTTTAATATTTTTTTGTTTCAACGCAATATGGTCGGATATCACAAGACTCGATCAAAGGCCCAGAAGGAAGCTCTAAATATTCAATGAAGTATCAAACAGAAAACAATATCTACTTAAATGCTTAAGTAATAACTAAAAACAAACATAACTATTAAAAACTAAAAAATAATAAACTATTAAGAGTAACAAATAAATATAATTGTGCTAACTTTGTGCTTGATGGGTTATAACTAGATAGAATTATACGCCTTTTTTATGTTTAGTATCCCCGTGGATTTGCTTATATTACTTTTTTAAAAACCTAAGAAGCAAGAAGAAAAATACGTAGAAAAAAAAGACGATCAGTTGCCGCAACACCGAAAGATAATCGATAAAAGAAAGGCGAGAAGCGTACTGTTTGTATAAAAAAATATTGCCTAGTGGGTTTATATAACCGACTTACGAATAGCTGGACCACTATTGATGAGTTGATCTAAAATGCACTACATGTATCATATCACTTTCCATGGAAGCTCTTATAACCTTATGGCAGCGGACTCAAACCGAGCAATGGCTTGACCTAAGTTTAGTAAAATTAATTTTCTTGTCAAAGATCTTATTATTCATTTATTTGCACAAAATATTAAAAATTAGACATTAGCTATATAAAATTTTATTTTTCCCGAAAGTCCTTTTACGAGGAATCCAAAAAATATATATTAAACTTTGGTACAGTTAATGTTTATGTCATATTGCTTACAGCAATACGTTGAAAAAGCTAGGCTAACGAACATTTTTCATATCAATCTACTATGCTATGTCGCAATACTACCGAACGGTTTTTGCTGAGAAATTATGAAAATTGGAAATATTTTACATAGAGCGACTTTTACAATATGTTGTGGGCAAACTGGTCCTAAATATGGGTCTATCTTATCCATTTTCAATAGCAATTCCCTTGGGATGAAAAATGACAGAATATCTCAAAAATTGCAACTTATAGATTATGGATTATCCCATACCAGAGTGCATCTATTATCATTAGGCTGGGCATATCAAAGTAGTACCCCTCACATTAGGACTCATTTCTTGTCTTCGTGTTGTGCGAAAAAAATTTGCTTTAGAAAATTATCTTTTCAATAATTTTTGAAAAAAAACCATGATAGAAGATTTTTGCCGTAGCTGCAGATGTGTGGTTCATCCAAAATAATGAAGTGACTTAACTGAATCTCCACCATTATAAGCACAAATCCTTCATCAGCTAGTAAAGTTTTCATTCAAGAATACCGAAGTTTCATTATTTATCTGAAATAAACTACGAAAAAAAACAAGTAAGAAAGTTTTCGGCGGGGGCAGAATCTCGCGTACTCACCACTATGCTTTTCCCGTTCTACTCTCCAAGTTCTTTCATTTGATACCCATATCGTTGGTATTATTAAGAAAAAATTAATTGCGGCGTCTACCATATTCATTTTCAAATTAACTCCTTTTTGGGCAGATAATACATCTTCATTTGAGGAGTGTACAAAATAGTTTTAAACGTTCTGTCTTGTTTGCCTTATAATAAATAAGCATAAGACCTCAAAAAAATGAGTAAATAAAATTTAATTACTCGTAACTTTGCGTAGGCATGGCCCATTGTTTCCAGTTTTGGACGCAAAGAGTATAGTGTTCCGTAAAGTAAATGTGCAAATTATCAGCCTTCTAACTTCTATTTCTGAGTAACGAGGAAAGTTCAAAGATTTTTGTTAAAAAAAAACTGAGTTGCGTTCAGTTTACGCTACACTGCCGGCTTCTGCTCTGACCAATTTGAGCCATTTTCAATACCAATCTGGATGCAGAAACTTCAAATGTTTCCAACAAATTTGAAGTCGATATTTTCATTTTTGCGACCAGGAGAGTGCCAACAACACATACACACCAAACAAACGGACAGAAATGGCTAAACGAACTCAGAATTTCACGCTGATCAAGAATATAAATACTTTATAGGGTCTCCGAAGCTTCGTTTTGGGTGTTACATACATTATGGAAAGAAACAAAATGCGTATACCCCCATTTTACAGTGGGGGATATAATAATAAAATACAATAAAAAGGAAAGCCTAAAAAAACAATTTTTTAATTATCGTTCGATAATACACGATATATATGTATGTGTCTCTTTGAAAGTAGTCACCTCTTAACTAATTTGCAAAAAACTTGAAAGTAAAGTTTAGAAGAAAAGTATTATCATGCAAAAAACATGTTTCCAGACGGCAGACATTAGCAGCAACAGCAGGAGCGGCAATAACAGTAGCAGCAGTAGAAGCAGAAGCGGCAACCAGAACCAGCTTATGAATTATTTAGTAATGACTTACCAGTCATTACGTGAGTGCACACACATAAAAAGAGAATAGATTAATGCCTAATACTGCTATATTGGCAGTGAAGTAAAAAGGATGCTTATTTTCATTTTTTCACTTTGTTCTCGTTAAACTTTTTTTACGACTGGTTGTCTTTCCATTTGAGCGGGGGTCTGGAAAAAACCAAAAAATATGGGATTCGATTGACTGCATGAATCGTCATTTTTTGTTTTCTATGTTTAGATGTCTTAATGTTATGTTCGCTGCGTTTTGCTTTTTACCTTTTGTGTACATATACATACGCTGAGGTTTGCATACAAATTAAAAACCTGCCATCGACCTTTATTAACGATGTAAAGGAACATTCGAGAGTACGCAGCGCATTAAATATTATTACTTGAATTTCATTTTAAAATGGTAGTCGTTTGCATTGTTTTATATACCCATCAACAAATGATGGACCTACATTTATTTTGTCGAAACGCTACAAACGTGCAGAAGGAAACTTTAGAGATTCCATAGAGTATGTATTCCTCTGTCAAATACGGAACCGATTTAAACATGTTTGTCTACATACCTGTCCATTTGTCAATCTATGGTAAGCGCTATCTTTTTCGCAAAATGGAAGATATCACTTTGAAAGTTGCAAGTTCTTGCACGTAGGTTGATATTAAAACTGGGCCGCTTCGGTCAACGGACTCAATCAAATTGCAACATAAACTAAGAACACCTCTGCTTTCTGAGTTTTTTGCTTATTGCTCATAAATTACAATAAACACACGATAGAACCTTTCACGTATATTTCATAGAACTGTAAAAAAAGGGTCACGTCTGCCAATATTATAAAATATTGAAATTAATTTTTTTCGCTCATTTTCTCTTATTTTCTTTACAATAAAAGTGGTGGGTGTATATGTATAAAAAACGCGCTTAGAGTCGTATATAGATCTCTCATTAGTTGTTTGTTTACCTTGCCCAACGCAATAAACTCAATTTGTCTTTGTTTACTTATTGGTAAGAAACAAAGGCGTTGTCGCCTAAAAGTTTCAATAAAATATTGTGTTGCTTAGGAAGTGGGTGAGTAAAATTATTTTAAAAAAGCATGTAAGATTTCGGCATTATTTTAAGAACCGTGGCTTTTGGCCTGTAATATGCCTGGAAAAATGTGATGGCTTGTTTCTTTATTATAGAGTAAAAAAAATAAAACAAAAGAAAAGGCAACGTGTTGAAAGACATCGAGTTAGAGGATGCTTAATCCGGCGGCTGAAATTCTATTCGTTTGTCCTTTTCCGGCCGGTAATTTCGCGCGCATAATCCAATGGCAATAGTAAAATGTTTCTGATTTTCCTGAAATATATTAAATTTTTAAACTCGCTCTAAAGAAAACTTGTGTACAACTGCTAACATTGCATTGAGCAATGTTCATTATCGCTCGATTATGTTTCATATGCAAATATATGGAGGACTTTTCTGGATTGTGAAATACTATGATGGTAGTGACGGCTAATGAAATTGCTGATGACAAGATGCAATTCAGCCAATCTTAAATAATATAAAAGTGATTCAAAAAGCAGGAAAGCTCCTTATACCCGTTCTTCATAAATCTATATAAAATTTAAATGAACGGAAAGCGTAAATCCTTGCTTACATTATTTCGTCAGCTTGACTGCAATAGTGCCTACGTAATAATACCAAAGACTAATTTTGAGTGGCCTATATCGTCGCATGCTGCTAGAATTTTTTAACAATCAATTTTTCGCTGCCATTTATTCAATTGTTTGAACACACAACATCAATTAAACTGTTAATGAAAAAATCTATTGCATTTTCAGACTCCATATATTTATAAAGCATTTTAAAATAGATTGTATGTTCATAACGAATCGCAACACGCAGCAGAAATCACTTGCATTATATACATCGTTACAAAGCGAACAAGGAATCAGTTTAATCGTTTCGCCTGCCTATATATTAGAGCATTAAAATTACGATCACGATGACAATGGATATCGATATAGATAGAATGTCGAGCTCCCTCCTCCTCTTCTTATATTCAACACCAGATATTCGCATTGTCTGCAAAATTCAGAAGGGAGCTCCTACAAAATATATGTATTCTTGGTTAGTATCAGATTGTTCATTTTTTAGACATATCTGCCTGTCCGGATATATGCATATTTGATGAACACTCTATAACACGTGAAAATTAAGAGACCATTAAGAAAATTAAATTTGGCAAAAACATTGAAAGTTATTGCAGCCAGACTGGTATAAAAAATGCGCCAAATTGCCCACAAAGCACTCGCCTATAGTAAAATATAAACTCAAAAATCTTTGTTTTCCGAGTGTAAAAAAAGATAAAAGAAATGGATTTTTGCTCGTTACATATAAACTACAACGGACACAATAACAAAAATTTGCATCCTCACTCGGTCGACTAATATTATAAGATATCGAAATTTCATTTTTTTTCTTTGTTTTATTTTTTTTTTATGAGCACCTAATTCATTGGGTTAAGGTCAAATCAGAGTAAGTGCTAAAGTGGTTTGCAAAACATATTGAAAATTAAGAAAAATCTACATGTAAGTGCGGGTTGGCATTTAATTATCTTATTTTGGGAGCTTCGCGGTACTTTACTGATATTTTTAACAGAAGAGATAAACGAGTAAGCGGATAAGCTCGCACGCTAATTTGAAATTGTATATTGATTCAAAATATATATGTATATATATAAATATATTCTTTATTGCGTCTCTGACATATAGTTCTTAGTGTTACAAAGAGAAAGTTAAATCTAGATTATAGTCTGACCTTGGCCGTTCTATATAAATATCACAATTGCAAAGCCTTACTGTGAAGGAAATTTCAAATATATCCGTTGACAAATTTCTTACTTCTTGACGGAATATATTTTCTTCAACGTCAAGCAAAATGAAACAGGGCATGGGTATTTGATTGAAGTTGATTTTATAATTGTTGTCCTATTTTCTTTTAAATAATATATTTGATGTTTCTTTTTTTTTTTAATAACGTTGTTCATAGATGCAGACAAGTGTAGTTATTTAGTTGACCTTTCTACGTACTAACGCATCTATCGCAACTATCGATCCGTCTAATGGAATTAACTGCGTTTGAAACGGCAAAACGATTAACTCAACTTTAGAGATTCTATAAAGTATATGTATTGTTGATCAGCCATTCAGAGTTTGAATTGATTAAGCCATTTGTCTGCCTGTGTGGTGTGAGTTCTTGACATTCTCCTGGTCGCAAAAATGAAGATATCGACTCCAAATTTGGTAGTAACATTGGAAGTTTTTGCATGCAGATTAGCGTTGAAGACGGGCGAAATTGGTCAGAGCACACGCCCTCAGTAAAGCGTTAACTGAGGACAGCTCCCTTTTCGTAAACAAAAATTTGTCGTTTTTACCCATTACTCAGAAGTTATAAAAGATAAAACGCTAAAATTCCCCATATTTAGTTTATGAGAAACTCTACTATTTATGTGCAAAAATGGAAAATTCGGCCATGCTCGCATAAAGTTATAAGTGAAAAAATTTTTTCTTTTTTACTTTGTTGAGATTTTGTACTTATTTATCGCAAGGTTAATAAAATAGAATGTTTTTCAATTAAAAATAAAAATGTTATTTGAATTTTCTATCGATTGGTATTTGAACATATATGAAGAAAAGTGTTTTAAATGCCGACCGGAACGGTGTTGTTAGCCGATTTCGTCAGGTATATTAAAATCTATGCGTAAATGTTTGAATTAATCAAAATATATAAAAACTTGTATCAAAATTCAAATGAAATAGTGTAACCACCATACATTGTTGGTTTTTAATTGTTGTAACTTATTTATTCCAGTATTTGCTCTCTCTACATTTTCTTTCGCACCGTTTAAACTTTAAACACAGGAATGTGCACATATATCCATTAGTATGCCTAAGTTTGCGGAATATTTCAATGTGGTATAAGAGAAAAAAACGTACGCACATATACATTAATACATTGAGATATATTGTCGCGGTATCGTATCGTTGGTTATTCGTTGGTGTGTCATGTCGTTCCTACATGTACTTATAGAATTTAAGATGTTTTACAAATCATCCACAATCGACATTGTCTTGAATAAAATAGTGGTGATATGCGAAAAAAGAAAGGAAAAAATAGAGATAGAGGGAAGAAGATACCGCTCTGCTCTCACATCCACTTTACACATGCAGATGATAATACATCTTTTGCTAAGACTTTGTATATATGCTTGGGTATGAAATATAAACTTAATCTTCGGCATGCAAAATGTATATTTTTTTGGCTTGCTTTGTCGTTAAAAAAAAGAACAATACAAAACTATGCATAAGTTCACAGCCGTAGATATGTCATTTCTTTAATACTAAGTATGCGGAAGGTGAAGACAATAGGCCGGTCGGTCGATCGATGCTTGGGTATATCGAGTGAAACGTAGTAGAGCTAGTTAAGTAAATGAACGGTTGCTTGGTTAGCCGACGTACTGAGTGAAATTCTAACATGATGGTAAGCATGAAAAAATTGTATATTTTGCGGTTTGTTATATGTTTTACATAAAAGTAATTGCAAAATAAAAGAACATGACTTACACAGTTTCTTTTTTAAGTTTTTCTTTTTCTTATAATGTTGGAAAACTAAACGCGTACATATTGAGATGAAAATCTAGCAAACTGCTTTTGTTTATTTAGTTTTTTTGATTAAGGAGATGTTTTAATTGTTCCCTTTAAAAGAAGGCGTTAATCAAATAACATTTTCCAAAAGCTTCCCAGTAATTTGTATAAATCGTTTACTATACATTAGAATCATGACCACCACATCGTTAGTCATAGGAATTTTTTTATTTTATTTATTTCGCCAAACACAAAGATTACAATAACTTTGTCGAATGGCTGTTGAAACGCCACAAATATATTCCTGGTAAGGTGAATATCGAATTGTGTACGTTGTCTGCTCGTCTGTGCGTCAGTTAGCATCGTAATAATTCTCCTGAACGTCCGTCTAGAACATAAATTTTTGTCTCCTTCTCGTCTCAAATAAGAAATTAATATCAAAAAAATTGTTTTAAACGTTTTGTAATTTTCTTTTTCTGCTTTAAATATTAACTGTTGATCGAGTCATGGATTATTGGGATATCAGTGGCATATCAAAATATAAATATAATAACATAAAATAAAACATTTACAGCAATAATTTATGATAATGCCTTTCCTTTAACCAACTTAACTTATATCCATTTGCATTGTGATTATTTTACTTGCACACGTTTATATAAAATTTTATTTGTTTTCTTATTATTTTAGGTTCGAACAGAAGAGCATTTCTTGTAAACTTAAGCTCCAAGTGAAAGCCATTCAAATAGTATCTTTCTTATTGAGTGGCTCTTTCATTCATAAGCACACTCACTGCTCCAAAAGTTTAACTAGAAAAAATTATTAAAGCGCTGTTAAGCCGAATATTGTTTTGAAATCTCTGCAAGTTGTGTGTTAAAAAGAAAAGTCGTCATCATTGCTCCAACACCGATTATTAATTCCTTAGAGAACACCATGAACGGCCAGAACTATGAGTTAAATCATACAAATGGCGATATTATATCACAGAATCAACAAAAAGGTTGGTGGACCATTGGCCTGATCAACGGTCAACATAGGTATATGACAGCCGAAACGTTCGGCTATAAATTGAATGCGAACGGAGCTAGTTTAAAAAAGAAACAACTTTGGACATTGGAGCCATCCAATACCGGTGAAAGTAAGTAAAAAAAATTGTCCTCAATGACATAAAACTTAAACAAACGCATACGCGTATCGAAATGGATGATGAAACCCTTTGTGTTCACGTTCTTTTTCGAACTTATTTATGCTGCAACTTTTTATTTCACAGTGCAGTTTGGCGACGAAAATCAAACATAAAAAGCGAAATCTAAGAAACATATTTATGAGTATATATTTTTATGAAAGTTAATTTATTTTCTGACAACATTAGCGAATATATTAAGTTTGAATAGAATCAAATTGACTGAAATTGGTACCAAACTATATTAGTAAAACATAATTTCGCTATTAATCGATCAACAGTTTTGCGGCATTTGCGGAAGCTCAGACTGGTAAATTAGTCCGATTGTGGCTACAAAGTTTTGTACAAACTGTGCAGTTATGAACAGTGTTAGCATATTCGACTTGAATATGCATTATAAAAAGTAAGCTTACAACAATCGTTCTGAACATTATTAATCAGCAACACACCTGGAAACTTAGCTTACGCAGTGGCTACCCTATAGATATTGAAATAAAGATTTCCAAATTTTCATTTTTTTTTTTTTGCGCTAATGTTATCACTTAGCATAGGTGCGTTCGCGGGTCCATTCACATCATCTTGAAAATTTATATGTCGGACCAGGGAGTTATTGAGTGATGTGTTATCGATGAGTTCGATTAATAAACTATATGAACTTGATGAAGTCATATAAACTGCGATAAGTCACAATTGGGCATATGGCAAAGTTAGTTGAAGAAATGGCTTACTAACTTAATATTCCGTTAATTCCATTACAATACTGTGAACAAAGATTAATAGTAAATGCTTGCATAACGCAGCGTTAGATGTTTAAAATCCGCTCGAAATTAAACATAGTAAAATTTTCCGTTGTTTTCTTTCTTTCCAATTTTTACACCTTAGGCTGACCTCTATTGACCTGCGAATTCCATTGTATCGTTAATTGATTTCCGATAAATCAGTTATTAAGTAAAATATGACAAGAAATTTGATACTTGATACAGAAAAGGTAAACGAAAATAAAATAATTAAAAAAGCTATCATGTACATAAGTCGAATCGTGGTCTTAAACTGCTGTAGAGAATCAATACTCGATTTCAATTTCAAGTCCCTGTTCGCTATAAGTTGCATCTCATTATATAAAATGCAATGTTTCAAAAACTAGTAAATTTTTAGCTACCGGAGAGGCGTTTGTGGATTAAGTAATTACTGCGACTTTCACATATGACTTGTCGTTGTTTATAAAAGTATATATGTAAACCTTTCAATTTACACCTAAACGCGTCTAAGAGCTTACTCATAATTTTAAAAGCTATCCAAATGTCATTTATGCTTATATATGTTACGGGATAGAAAAAATGTTTAGCTGTTGTGACATATATAAATATTTAAGCCAATATATATACACGTGTATATCCGTGCATATCCGTGTATATATATCCGTGTACATCATCATATCATATATATCCGCATATCCGTATATATGTATATATATCTGTAAATGTGTGTATATGTATATATATATGTATATAAATATATGCATGTACACAGTAAAAGCTCCTTATTCGCGCGGGGTATACGTTCCATAAATATGCCGCGAATACAGACACCGTGAATACGGAATTGTAATTTATATCGAATTATAGGTGATACGTTCCTAGGTGACAAAATAAAAAAAATCAAATACATAAAAAAATCAATTTAATTGAAGTTTTGGAACATTTTGATTAATTGTATTTTTTTTGTAATTTTCTCTTGCTTGGCAGTTTTTAAAAGCTCTTTCAATTCATACTGATACGCAGCAGTCGCATTAGCAATTTGCGTCTTAAAAATAAGACTTCGTTCCATAGGCGGATCAATGTTCGTAAAGAAATCGCA
The DNA here is from genome assembly GCA_000688735.1 of Glossina austeni. Classification (NCBI taxonomy): domain Eukaryota; kingdom Metazoa; phylum Arthropoda; class Insecta; order Diptera; family Glossinidae; genus Glossina; species Glossina austeni. The sequence goes on from KK502441.1 coordinate 1,141,604, forward strand.
AAGCTCATTTGCCATTCTTAAACCTTCACTAACACTTTTCAAATTAAATGTCAAGTGTCCAGTGCTTGTTGAAGCCTCTTCTTCAATGGGCTGTGAAATTAACATTTCCTCCAAGTCGGTTTCAGTCAAATCTTCATCTTGCTATTCAAGCAATTCCTGAATGTCACTTGATTCTATCTGTTCGAACCCATCTCGTCCTATTCCATTCGCGATTTCGGCTATGTTTGCAGTGAAAGTTTGAACTTGCACAGATTCTTCGTCATTTTTCGCAGTCAGAGCAGGCCACAGTTTTTGCCAGCACAACTTCAATGTGTGTGGCTTCAGTTTTTCCAATGATTCTTTTATGTTTACGATGCATTTTGCTATGTCAAATTTCTTCCAACATTCCATAACATTCATATCAGGATTACATTGTATATTATCCATTACGATTTTGAAGGTTCGTTTAACGTAATAGAGCTTAAAGGCCTGGATTATTCCTTGGTCCAAAATGTCACTTTTACGTTTGGATGCATAGTTTCAAGTTCGCGAAGATGACCTGGCGCATTGTCCAAAAGTAGAAGTGCTTTAAAGTCTCAATTCTGTTTTTTTAAATAAGTGTCAACTACAGAAACAAAACAATTCTGGAACCAGTCACAAAAAATAGCGCTGGAAACTCATGCTTTCTTATTAGCACACAATCTCTAGATGCATTAGAATATAGCACCAGTGTAACTCTATCCTTTGCTGCCTTAAATCCAGGAGCAGACATCTCGCTTTTAGAAATGAATGTTTTGTTTGGCATTCTCTTCCAAAACAGTGCAGTTTCGTCTGCATTAAATAGTTGCTCAGCTTTGTATTCTCCATCAGCAACCAAGTTTGCAAATTCTTCTGGATATCCTTCTGCTGCAGTAATGTCTGCAGATGCTGCTTCTCCAAAGATTTTGATGTTATGCAATGACTGTCTCACCTTAAATTTATTGAACCAACCTTCCGATGTTTGAAATCCTCCATCTGTACATTCACCACTACAACTATCAGCAGGTTCTTTAAAATGAACGTAAAGACGCTTTGCCTTCTCCCGGACCATTGAACCACTCAGGGGCACCCTTTTTTGGTTGCGGTCTTCGATCCATAACGACAACGCCATTTCATTTTTTCTATTGCTAGATCACAAACTATATTCACTGACAGTGAAGTTGAAGCTACAGACGACCTTATTTCATCTTCGGATTTTTTTATCGATCGTACAGTTGATACGTTGACATTGAATGAGCGTGATATGGATGCAAATGACTCTCCAAGGCATAAACGATCAAGCATTTCTATTTTCACTTTAAGCGGTAACACAAATTTTTTTCGTGTTGAAACTCGTTTCTCATTTATTTTAGTTGACATTATAAATTAGAAAAAGAACGGCAGAGACGTGTTACTCGATCGTACCACTAGATCCTCCATATTTTGTTGAATAGAAGTACACTCTATTTTATTATAGCCGCGAATAAAAGAATTGGGTCGCATTTTTTAATCCGCGAATAGTGAAAACGCGAATAAAGGAAGCGCGAATAAGGAGCTTTTATATATATATATATATATATATATATATATATATATATATATATAACAACAATGTAACAACAATGGTATATACATGGTGTATAACAATAGTACATACATTCATAGACACATAAATATATATATATGCGGGAACGATACTTTTAAGATTGATGGTAGTCCTGCTAAGATATATTTAGAATGAAAAAAAGTTGGCAGGCTTGTGAAATGTTGGCAGACCTCAAATTAATTAATAAATTTGTGGAGTAAAAATTCGAGTTTCTTACTGAAAATAAATTGCGGTCAGTTACGTTTGTGTTACGGAATATTTTTATTATTGTGGATGTTTTTTGCGTCACTATTTTTGATTACCAACAAATTAACGGCACTACAGATATGCCAATATGTACTATATAATATATATGCACCACTGTTGTATACTATGTATATATTATTATCGTTGCTTTAAGCCAATATGCCCGTATTGCAAGCAAGTGCATCACGTTTACAGATGCACCGTGAACGTTACATTTAACAGTACTGATGTGCGTCCACAAAACAAAATTGAAGCAAAAATCTTAAATTTAAATGTAAAACCATGTCAATTATAAATGACTTTAAGAGAGACTTGAATATAATAATATATTCTCTATTGTGAACGTGTTTTTCCTTTTCTTTATAATGTTTTTTTTGCCGCCATTAAATTGAAGGTTTATTTAGCATAATACACGTTGCGTATCTACGTGTTTATTTATTTCGTACATTAGCGCTTGACTTGTGCAAAAATAGCTATTGCGGTGTGTTGCCATCCTCTTATTTTGCAAAATTTATCAAATGCTTGATTTTGTCGTAATTTCGTCTTTTTTTCACAGAATAATTCGAATTTTGTGTGTGAATAAAACAGTTAAAAAGTATTAACGCAGAGTTTATTTTTTTTTTATATGGGAGTGTTTTCATTACAGATATCTTTTGCGTCTTTTGCTTTATCATTTTTGGCTTACTTGTAATTTACATGTTCTATTGGTTGTTCTGTCCTTTTCGCATGGCTTTTTGACAGTTTTTTTTATCTCTGATCCAACATTCAGGTATTATAGAATACTAGTTCAGACTTGCTTTTCATGCAAATGCTTATGGTTTAGATTGTCTCATGTCTGAAGTAGAAAGATCTTGTATGTTGCATAAAATTGCGAAACTATACCGAAAAACTTCCCAATATTGCAACCCGAAGACTTTTAAACACCGTTGACATTTATTTCAAAAAACAATGTAGTAAGTTGTGTAAACCTTATGGCAGACGTTTTCTACAGAGATATTACTATACTTTTGAATCTAAAAACTTCTTCTTTACTTTACTCATCCTTTCTCCTCCTGTTTCTTTTGACAACCAAAGTTTTATATGACTTGCCCACCGATGGATGAAAATTTGTTTTGTTAGTGATCGTTCTATAATGTCAACCCAAACTATAAAGTTTAAATCCTAAATTTAAATCTCACTGAGTGAGATATTTGAATATATCTCACAACTAATGCATAGAGGTCTGGAAGAGTAAGAAAAAGAACCCAGGTCTGAAGAGTGTTGTGGGGGGTTCATCCGAACTAGAAACGACGATGATGTATTGGCGGCCAAGGATGGCCAGAAGACTGGTTCACTTAAAGGGAGTGGTGCAAAACTTAACCACAACTCGTCTGGAGTGTCGTATAACGACATTGTGATTGATTTCAATATGCGTCGGAGTCGTTCAGGAACTATAAAGAGGCGCAAGGGAAGAGCCGGATCTGGAGTTGCATCCGTTACTTCTGTTCCTGTAATGGGTGCGGCAGCTTGCGCGGCTAACACGCCAGTGCATGCGGAGGAAAGGAATGCTCGCCTTCAAAAATGCTCCCTCTTACCGGACAATGTCTCACTTCAGGCCGCCAGTGAGCTCTTGGCCTTAGGCGGCGAATACGATGCTGTCTTTTTCGTGTTGGTGGCTGAAAGTGCGCGCCTTGGAGGCCGAAGAGGGAGAAGAGTTAGAGAAAAGCGGTGGCTGTTTTAATCTCCTGGTTGCCTGATTGAGGCAACGCCAGAAAGGTCGGTTCCACTTCAAGTTCTAGAAGCTGCACGGATTGTTGTACCACTGAAACCGATGGAAACCTAGTCTGTGGTTGTCCGTAGCAAAAATACTGCGGACACACCAAAGGAGATGGTTGAGAAGGTCGTAGAACAGGTGGGACCGATATTGGGATTATCTGCGGCGGTGGGGCTGCAGTCCGTACTCCATCCGTTGCAGAGAGGGAGAAGATTGTGTTTCGCGCAAAGTTTGGGGAAATCGGGCTTAACTTTTCTGTCGTTAACAAATTAGACAGGTTTGGTGCAACCCGTCCGTCAGAAGCTAAGTCCGTCTGTTTTTATGGATAACTTGAACGAGACGAACCTGAAAGGTTTAATCTCTAGTCGCCGTTCCCAGTGCGCCGTTAAGATGAGGTGCCTACGTGCCACCGCTGCCTCAGCTTTGACCATATGGTCAAAGATTTCAGGGGGTGGGGTATAGTTAGTCGACACTGTGGTCAAAGTGGCCACGGATACGGCGTGTGTACGAACATCGCACATTGTAATGATCCTTAGGGTCAGGTCAATCGCTTTGTCAATGAAAAGAAATCCTTAGAAACAAGTGGTATTCGTACTTCAAATGGAGTACTATCCACTTGGAGAGAGTGTCTAGACGCGTTAAGGGGCACATTCCTCCCTTGGAAGGATGTTATGGTGTCTCCCAATATTGGTTTGGCGTCTCCTCCGCCTCCCTTGGGGAATAAAGAAGTTGGGTATCCAATTTCGAAAATCAGATGAAGAACAACCCCAATCATTGACGGAATAACCGAGGAGATGGCTTAAGCCTTCTGAAAGGTTATTCCTTAATACTTGTGTATGATTTATTCCTAGTATGTCTCTAAAAGTTAATTTCCATTACCATGGAAAACTGCAAAAGTTGTAGTTCTTCCGAAATTATCTGATAAAGTGAGGAGCGATCCTTCGTCTTATCGGGGCATCAGTCTCGTGCCAGTGCTGGGAAAAGTTCTAGAGAGGGTAATGATAGAAAGGCTTGAGATGATTTCTATTCTTAGTCGGTCTGATAGGCAGCAAGGGTCTCCGTACTGAAGATGCCCGGATACATGTGCAAACATGTTTTAAGGGTTGTGACGAGAAATATGTGTCAGGCATATTTATCGACTTTAAGGGTGCGTTTGACCATCTTAATTGGAACAACATACTTGCCAGAATGGGAGAGGTAAATTGCGTGGAAATTAAACTCTGGCCAAGCTATTTCTCTCAGAGGCGTGCTTGTGTTGTCAGTAGAAACGACATTGTCTACGGGGATGTGGTTAGAGGTTGCCCACAAGGATCCATCACTGGACCATTTACATGGAACTTTGTAATGGATCGTCTATTAAGGCAGCTACGAACCATGTACGGAGAACTTAATGGAATACTTGACTTGACATATAAGCCTCTGAATGGATTTTTGTATGAAAAAGGTCGTTTCGAAGCTAAGTGACGGCCTGTCCGGAGAACATGGGTTGTTGGTGTGCCCTGAGTACTCTGCATTCAGAGTCTTAGATGTGATGAGCTGCTGCTGAGACGACAGTTGCATTGAGCGCGTTTGCATCCGGTGTTTTCCTCAAGCGACGGCTTATTCGACGAGGTTTGGGAAACTTTGTCTAAGTTCTGCTTTGACTGGCTTATTTACGGTTTATTTGAGTGTGGGATGAGTCGCGTAGGGCTCTATAAGTCTTGCCTTAGACTATTCCTCGTTTTGGTATGGTATTGAGATGGAAACTAGTTTCCACGTTTCCTTGCATTGCTATCGTTGTATGAGCTCGGGTTGAGCCTTGCTCACACATGCCCCCTAAGAGTATCGTTTCCCTTATTAAGCGAAGAAGATTGGGGTAAGCCTTCTCCGCCGAGTGAGAATACAATGTTCACCCGCATAGCGGGAAGAGCCTCGGTAGAGTTGCACAGCAACTGGGTGCCTGACCCGAAGAAAGACAGAGGATTTACTCGGGGACTTACGCGCGGCACTGAGTGTGAGGATTTACACTTCGTGTGCCATTGGGCACTGTGGGGTTAAGCCTTCATGGCAGGTATCCACAACTGCAGTCATCTGTACAAATAGGCCAAATCGATCAGAGAACAAGTTGACATTACAGCTCGTTACTTTTTTTTTCTAAATTTTTGCTTGTTACTCATAGTCGTCAAGGTACACAACGATAAAAATATCTCTTTTGTACCATAGACGGTCCTGCGGTATTTGTACAAAGTTGTACAAATATAAAATAATACATAAACTACATATGTGTATATATATGTCTTATATGTATATATACACATATATATGTATGTGCGAAGAAATTTAATCAAACTCCTTCATTGAAAACGAATGCGGTGAGAATTAGCTCTTGTTTGATTTAACTCTAAAGATCGATCAGCCTCCTTAATATCAGCCTAGTTAATATTTCTACTACTTTAAAGACATACTAGTTGTAAAAGGAATACTCAATACTTTGTTTGTTATTGGAAGCAAACTTCAGTGAGAGACGGCCTTTTTAGAAATAAAAAATGGTTAATTTGATTTTATTATGTCCATTTTTTTACTCTACCCATCATTTGAAACTAATTGAAACGATCTCTTTCTGTATACCCCGCATCGCCTGTGGTACAAGATATATGAAGCTTGGGCGAATGTACTTAACATCCAGAAGGAATTGAGATGGACCCCACTTCTATTGTACCCCTCGCTTGTCTCTCTGTCCATCTGTGTGACGTCTGTCCATCTAATGTTGTGCTGAGCCTACTGGTGGCAGTTTTTGAGATATTTTGCCAATATTTGACATACTAACATTTTTTGGCTTAAGGACAAATCGTACTGAAAATGGATTGGATCGGACTATTTTTACGACCACTTTCCATATAATATCTTATTTTGAAAAGTTATATATGAAACAAAATTAAGTAATAGTATTTCGCCGTTCTAAATTGAAGTGAAAAATTTGGATCGGATTAGACAATTTTTGGGCCCCCTTTTATATAACCGTCCACACGAAAGCTAAGTCTTTCAGTTTTTAATTTCATGATGAAAATTGGTCCATGACATTAGCCTTGCCGATCTTGGATCATATTCTTTTAATCTTGTGAAAAATAACTTATTATATACTAAAAGCCCACAATTTCTTGATGGAAATAGATTCGTAAGAGAAAATTTATGTACAAATGAACTACATTAAATTTGAATCAAGGACGTCTATTTTTTAGATACCGCCGCATATATGGATTCTCATGAAAAAATAAATCATGAAAATAAATCAAATCCGTCTAATTTTTTAACCTATTATGGCGAAATATAATAATAATAGTAACTTGACAATTCCAGGACAGAATATGTTTTCACTTTAAACATACGCTTGTGTGATTGGGCATTTTGTTATAAGCCTTATAAACTTTAAGCCGTGTAATAAGTACTTGCTTTCAAATTTCTTCAAAAAAATTTTTTCTTCTTAAAATTTTGATCTTTTTCCAAAAATCACTTATACTAAATAAAGCTGTCCTTGGAAGTTACAGCCTTTTGTAGTTTTCTGACTGCTTTACACTAACAGGTGCCTTTGGAAAGTGTCTTTGTTGATTTAAAAGAAAAATACGTTAGTATACGTTCATGAAGACGACCGTTTTGTAGATAGGAGGCTGAGAGCTGTTTGAAACGAGTCACTGTTTCTGCCAACTGCTTCTGTGATGTTATTTCTGAATAACCTTGTAGAATTCTAAATGCTTTTCCGGTTGTCTCTGCCATTTCGCAACATGTAAGCTGTAAATTCTGTGATTCGCATGACACATGCAGTGAAAACGGCATGCTCGAAAATAAAATCTTTGAGGAAAGAAAATAAGCAACAATATATGAACGTGAAGGAGCAATTTTATATTCCCCACACAGCAGATAAATGATGAAGTTTAATAAAAAGCTTGTTACATGTTCAAGTTCAACCGCGTTTTTTTCGTATAATGTTTAATTCTTTCCATTCGAATTTTTCAAAATATCTGAAAAATGTTAAATTAAAGTGCAATACTTAACGGATTTCCGAGGAATCAATTTAAGCTTTATTTATAATATTAACAAAATATTTCTTTTGTCGAGAAATGGCGAAAATTGAACATATGCTTTCAAATTACACAAAAACAGTGTTTCTAAACCCCCTTGCATTTCTCTAGCTGCAAACATAAAGTTTCATTTTTTTTTTGTTTTTTAGGTTCAGCTATATCACATGTAGCAGTGTCCTATAAATTCAATATACCTCGCGAAAATTGTTCCAGAGTTAAAATTTTTTATATATATGCTTAACAACTTCCCCGAATTTTTTAACTTTTGCTTTCATCTCAAAAAAATGTCAATTGCGCGGAAAGTCGCATTGTTAAAGTCTGCACAAAAGAATTTATTCTAATTGAAAATAACATATCAAACCCAGATACAAGTTTCTTAGTACGTTCAGCTATTAAATTTTGTTTAATTAATTATGTTTACATCTCCTAATGATTACAATACAATCAATTGTAACCTGCGTTGACTCCAACAAGAGTCCAACACAGAAGAAACGTTAACCAGCCAGTTCGTATACTACGATTACTAGCAACAGCCGTAGCATGTATGTTTGCTTACTCAGGTAACACATAAAACTGGTAGTAAATACCTGTTGTAATCCAACTTTATTCCTTCTTCTTTCTTCGATAGTAGTTGCGCAGTGGTACAAAATAGATTTTATAAAAATTTAAACGCATATATCTATGTACGGATACGCGTTCAACAAGTAGCCAACAAGCCAAAGCAAAAACAAAAAAAAACCGTAACAATAACATTCAACTCTTCAGATAAACAGTTTTTATATTAGGGTACGGAGACGACGGTATAATTGACAGTTTTTATACCCTACACTACTTATGGTACAGTGTATATTAAGTTAGTGCGGTCATATGTAACACGCAGAAGGGCTTAAAATAGACTCACCTTTTGTTATACCGATCAATTCAGATTATGATTCTAAGCTTGTCTGTCCGTCTAATGTCTCTTCATGTAAATTTGTGTTCAAGTTAAACGTGGCAGTTTTTGAGATATTATGATGAAATTTGGTACATTGACGTATTTTGACTCAAGGACGAACGCTATTGAACATGGTTCGGATCGGTCTACTTTTGCAATCACTTTCCATATAACGCCCAATTCTGAAACGAGGTTATATGGAAAAAAATTGTAATTTTTATAATTTCTCTTGAAAAGTGGCTAAATGGTAGTATTTAGGCATTCTAAATTGGTATGAAAACTTTGGGTCAGTTGGGGTAAACTTTGAACCCCCTCTCATATAACGAAAACTGAACGTACGACACTCTGAACTCATACGACAAAAAGGGATAATTTTCAATACTTCAAAATGAAAATTATGTCATAATAGTAATTTAACGTAAAAAAATTAACTGTACAAAGTTTGGTCTATCTACGCCTATTTGGTAAATGCCCTATGTAGACAAACTTGTATTACATTAGATTGCGGTTTGGACCCGCTTCCCCATATATACACACATGAAAAAGATGGCTTTATACAGAAACAAGATCTAATTTTTGTGTTCTATAATAATAATAAGACTTGTGTTAGATAATGTGGTGTAGGATACTAAAATAGTCGGCCTTGCCCGACTATAATGTTCTTACTTGGTTTGTATCCAAAAGAAAGCAATAACAATGAATACACGTTTAAACTTGAGCGAACGTAATATCATCGCTTTAAGACACATCGCACAGAGACAAGTTTTCTGCTAATTTTCAATTTAATCAACTCTAAAATGCTCATATAAATATACTACGTAGATATCTATATGTGATTAAATATACTGCCTCTTCGGTACATAGACTTGCATAGATGCATAAATTGCCATTGTTTCATGTCTTTTCATACCATCATTTTATTCGTAGTTATTTAAGACTTATTTGAAAGACAACTTAATAGTTTAGCAAAAACTGAATCAAATTTAATTCTAATGTTGCCAAAGATTATTAACAGATTGTTGAAAGCGAATTCCAGTTAAATATTTCATGTTCTTTCCGCTTTTAAGCGAAATGTCACTATAACAAACAAAGAAAAGAGTTTGTGAGTGAGGCCTCTTTAGAATAAAGAGTAATGTAACACCCTAAAAAAACAGATTGTCCAAAAACATTTTTTTTTTTTTTTCATGGAAACAAAAATAGAACAATAATAATATTTGACGAGGTTATTAGGCGTACCTTCAAGTATTAGGAAAAAAAGTTTTTTGGATAATATTAAAAAGTGACAATACCTCAGCTATTCTCTGGAGACATGTTCGGTCAAAGAGCACTGCAGCAAGCAATGTATTTCATATAAATTCAAATTTAGAAAAAAGCATTTAATCAATATATCTATAGTTACAGAAAGAGTACTTAGGAATACTATTCTTTGTGAAACCGTGTAAATTAATCAATCGAAAATATTTTACGTATTACTGTGTGGAACCTCGTTTTAAAGTTATTGTTGAAGAATGGATAAAATAAATGAAAGCTGTTGTAGTTAACTTGCGTGCTGTGTTTCGCCCAAAATTTTGAAATTTGTTAAAGACATCTGTTTTTATTCCAATAAAATTTTTTATTCTCCATTAGTGGGTAATTTCAGGACCATTCAACTGCCTTTGCATGTTCATTTATTCGTTCTCTTTCTCCGAAGTTTCTGTCAAAGACAGAAAACATATTTTACATTTTTCGGAACGACAGAGCAAACAAGAGGAAAATGTATAATTCAATAGTCGAGTCGAAATCAACTCGATAAACTTCATTTAAAACTATTCATTTTTTAGCCGAACCTCTGACAACTTTCAAATCGTACTCAGGTTTATATCTATTCGACAGTCGTGTTAATGAAATTATGCTAACGTATTCTTATTTGACAATGCTTTTAAATCAACATTAGCACTTTCTAAACACATCTGTAAGTGTATTAAAGAAATTACAAATGAACAGGTTATATGTTGTTATAGCTTCCGTAGCGCTTGATTTAACACAGGTAATCTTTTCGCAGTGCTTCGAGAAAAGCTTAAAATTTCAAAATGAAAGCCTCTTCCTGAAAATGGTTTTCTTTCACATAATCTAGAAAGCAATAAAAAATGTTTGTCTTAATAAATTTTCTGTGGTTTAGACCCTTGAAAACTATATGTACTGTATATGGTATGTAAGAACGTATGCACCGCTTTTTCTCTAGATAAGGTCTACCCTTTTCTTAGCCAGCAACTTTTGTATTTTGTCGAAATAAGTTTATAAAATCTACCAAAATTGCAAACAGTTTGTCAGTCGCCAAATGATATTCGATCTAATCTGGTATGTGACTAACGTTATGACGGTAGCGCACGGCTTGTTAGTTTCTGTATATATTACCTGCAATAATATCTTTTGCAATTCCTGCCCGTCCATCCCTCTGTCTCTTGACATGCCTCTCAGAGAAATTTCAAAGCTTGTTGTTTTCCTTTATCATTTGATAGAAGCTGCAAATTAAAAAAGTGAAGCCTCATGGACAGAACGAAAAATTTAGGACTTCTATTGCAAAAACCTCAACATATTTTCTTTTTTCCCATATTTCTGTCGCAGGGCATCGGGGTGTTCGCGTTATGATTGAGCAGTGATTCAATTTCTGTAATTTCTATAGTTATTAAAAGAAAGATATACACAACAATCTACAGGTGACTTGATTACATAGACAGCATTGGACCGATAGCTTCCTAATATAAAAAAAAGAGAAAAAAAATGAATGTAAGTAAAAAATTTAGGATGTTTAGACAAATTTTTGAAGTTGTAATGACGATCTCGGCAAATAGGCGAACGGACACTAAGTAATAAATTTCAAAGTAAATTTGTATACCTAATATAAGAGTAGCTTACAAATTTTATTGCAGGGGAAATAGGCTGGGAAGTCATGGAAAAGCATTTCCGTTATATTACACAGCCCACAAAATACATCCGCCACTTACGAAATGATGAACGTAATGATAATAATACCCGTCATATCAAAAACAGTTATAATCACCGAAAGAAAAGACAGCTGCTTTTAACCAATTAACTAAGGAAATTAAAATGTTACTCATATTATTAAAAAAAGATATATATCAAAACAAATGTGGAGAAATCACCAACTCTAATTCAGAAGAAAGTTGCAACTTCTATATTTGTCTCTATGATATAATTTATATAAATTATTTATTAATTTATTCTTTTTTTAACATTTAAAAATTAACAGTAATTTTTAAATTTATTTTATTTACTTCCTCTTTTTTGGGTTGCATTTGCTTTCAGGTATTATTTATTTGCGATCTCATCTTAATAAATATCTGTCAGTGGATACATTCGGTAACGTTCTATGTGAAAGCGATGAACGCGACGCTGGCAGTCGGTTTCAAATAAGCATTGCCGAAGACGGTTCTGGTCGTTGGGCGCTAAAAAATGAATCGCGTGGTTACTTTTTGGGAGGTACGCCCGATAAATTGGTTTGTACTGCTAAAACACCCAGTGCAAGTGAATTTTGGACAGTACATTTGGCGGCAAGACCGCAAGTGAATTTACGCTCGATAGGTCGCAAGCGTTTCGCTCATTTATCAGAATCGCAAGATGAAATCCATGTGGATGCCAATATACCATGGGGTGAGGATACATTATTCACATTGGAGTTTCGTCAAGAGGAGGGTGGACGTTACGCTTTACATACATGCAATAATAAGTAAGTACTGTATATGTTGACGATCTTTAGCTATGAAAATAAAGAAAGCGCATACTTACTTTCACCTTATGATGCAATAAATTTTATTTTCATTCCCGTTTTCATTCTTCAGATATTTAAATGCTAGCGGTAAATTGCAAACGGTTTGCAATGAAGATTGCTTGTTTAGTGCTGAATATCATGGCGGTCATTTGGCTTTGCGTGATAAGTATGACACGTATATAATAATTTGCTAGGGAGAATTAATATAATCAATCGGCTTTTAAAATCTCTCTAACAGACAAGGTCAATATCTTTCACCTATCGGTTCCAAGGCTGTGCTAAAGTCTCGTTCCACTACGGTTACCCGTGATGAACTGTTCTCTTTGGAGGATTCCTTGCCTCAGGCTTCATTTATAGCTGGTATGAATTTGCGCTACGTTTCCGTGAAACAAGGCGTCGATGTTACGGCTAATCAAGACGAAGTGGGAGAAAATGAAACTTTCCAACTGGAATATGATTGGTCGGCTCATCGTTGGGCCTTGCGCACTACTCAGGATCGTTATTGGAGTTTGTCTACCGGCGGTGGCATACAAGCCACCGGCAACCGCCGTTGTGCTGACGCTTTGTTTGAACTTATTTGGCATGGTGATGGCTCATTATCGATGCGTGCCAATAACGGTAGATTTTTGGCTACTAAACGCTCAGGTCATTTGTTTGCCACCTCAGAAACTATTGAAGACATTACTAAATTCTACTTTTATTTAATAAATAGGTGAGGATTTGACATTACTTTAATATGAACACAGACCCTTAAACTTAATTTTTATATATACGTTTTTTAGACCAATTTTGGTACTTAAATGCGAGCAAGGATTTGTGGGATATCGTCAGCCTGGTAATACGAAATTGGAATGTAATAAAGCTACTTATGAAACAATATTAGTAGAGAGAGCCCAAAAGGGTTTGGTTTACCTAAAGGGACATAGCGGAAAATATTGGCGTATAGATGGCGAAGGCATTTCAGTGGATGCCGATACACCGGTCGATGGTTTCTATTTGGAATTGCGTGAGCCAACTAGAATTTCCATAAGGTAAATGTCTTACATTATTACCATATTCACAAGTTGGAGAGTTTATTCATTACGTCCAGCGCTTATGAGCCGTAAGAAGAAGCCTAGAGCGTTCTATAAAATTCATATATTATAACGCAATGATTCAGTTTTAACTTAAGTCTACAATATTAGGTGGAGCATTTTTATCGTTGCATCTGTTTTAGATTCTGAGTAATGAGAAAAACAACGTTTCATTTTCTTTCTCAAAAACAGAGATCCATTCGCCATATGTGTTGTGGCCCTTCAAAGAGGATTAGCTCTTGTTTGATTTAACTCTAAAGATCGATCAGCCTCCTTAATATCACCCTAGTTAATATTTCTACTACTTTAAAGACATACTAGTTGTAAAAGGAATACTCAATACTTTGTTTGAACATTGATTCTATCTCACGTGAAGAAGAAAACAGTCAATAATTCTGACTGTTTATGCCCGGCACAATAAGACGAGCCACATTAATGTTGTCAATACATTCGCCGCACCCACACGGAAAAAGCCGTACAAAGTAACATATACGTACTCTTAATTAGTATTAAATTCGAAGTCGATCTAGATACATTTCACTTCTTGCCCTTCGTGTGTGTTTCTGCGATTAGTAAAGTTTGTTCCGGAAATTTTCTGCAAAACTATGCAATATTTTAAAATTTTATTGTTAGAGTAGTTTATCGATAAGATGGACAAAGGAAGTGAATGTATGGCAAGGAATAAAACATTTAAAATGCAAGCACTCAAAAGATGTATTGCCCATACCATTTGAACACACCATCTTTCAATGCCAAGTTACTCAATAGACTCAAATCTGTATTGGCCGCGATGGTATAGATTATACTCAGCATTCGGAAATTATCCTGAGGAAGGCTATTGGTCATCCCTTAAAAAATTCAATGCTTCTAAACACTTGCTCTGGAACGCTTTGCTTTACTAAATATTTTAATATGATCGCTAGCAATTACCTCGCGAAGACAAATAGAGACATTTTTTTAATCAGTTAAAATATATATAAATAGAAGATCTTAAACCCTGATCTCCCAGTACCACGTTCCTATTTGTGTCAGCCTTAAATGAGTTGCCGCTTCTTTCGCTTTTCTAGAATTCATTGAAGAGTTTTAAATTGTTTCTAAAAACTATATATTAGGAGCACAGGATCTATTTTTTGGATCCGAAACCAAAAAAATATCATAGCGATAACAGACACACAGACGGTTGTGTAAACAATGACATGTTTATAACACGCAAAGGCGCAATACTTTTTGGGTATTTTATTAACAAAAATATAGAAATGTCCTCGCGGGAAAGCTCAAATCATGTCAAATTGTTTAGATAAAATGTTCATTTTATATTGTGCGTTTTGTTTACGCGGCTTAATATTATATTGTAAAAAATTAATTAAAGTCAAGTTCGTTTATATAGGTCGCAGAATGGCAAATACTTGGGTGCCACTAAAAATGGGGCTTTTAAACTTTTGGAAGATGGTTCCGATTCGGCAACACAATGGGAATTCTAAGCCTACAATATTTACAATAGGTGCAATGTTCTACATAGCCTAACTTTTATATACTTATAGAAGCTTAAGAAAATATAACTGAACTGAAACGAATTGAATTTTCGGGCTCTTTTTATCCATTGAATTAATAAACACAAGCATACACATAAATGAGGGCGCGCGAACGTACTCTCTCTTATACACATTTTTTAAATATGTAATACAAACATACATATATACACAAAAATCATTCTGAATAGAAATTGCGGAATTTTTGCTGAATTCAATTTAGTTTAAGTAAAATTTTCTCTTTAAAAAGAAAATAAAAAAAGAATTCAGGTAAAACGCACAACTTATACAGAACCGAATTATGATAACAACTTTTTTACATCAAATCCAATAAAAACTACATTTTATACACAACAAGAAACCAGTATTTTTACTCAATTATAAACTTAAACGTAATTAAAAGAGTACAGATTGTGAAAAATAAAGACAAAAGCAAGAAAGAAAACAGGCCAAATTTAATAAGCGATTCCTTCCGTATGCTTAAATTAATACATAAATTTAAAAAGCGTATGATAAAAATTTAAGTACTGAATGAAATTCGAATTTTGCGTCTATTTTATAAAAAAAGATAAATTCAAGCAGAGACAATTTTTAATACCTTTTTATATAACACCGGCTTTTCACCTTATTTTTTAAAAATCTTAACTGAAAACCGTTATTTAGAAAGCAAAACAAAATCAACTACATTTTTTAGTTGATAAAAGAAAATGTTATAAAAAAAGTAAAGAAAAAATATATCAAAAGTCAAGAATAAAATTTTTTACATCTTTTTTACCAATTCCTATATATATACTTATATAAACACATATACGTTATATAAATCGACATATGTATTCATTACAAAACAATCAATATATAAAAACAAAAAAAAAACATATTTTATGTAATACCAGTAAAACGCAAAACACAAAAAAAGAAGAAAAAAACTCTCATATGTCATTTTTGAGATTTTATCTCGCGGCATAGAATTTATATAATTAGATGCTTTATCTTTCTCTCATCTTTTCTTTTATTAAGCGCGTCATAAACGAGGAGAACTGTTTCGGTTTCCATTACCAAATACCAAATTCTCTCCTCCTTGCATAAGAGAAGAAAATTGATTTCTAAGAAAATTGATTTCATTTTTCATAATTTTTTTTAATAAAAATTTTTATTATTATTACGATTGTTTTATCTTCTATATACCATATTTATGATTAATACCGCTCTAACTGCTTATGATTTTATAAGCAAAACACATTCTTTCGATTTAATAAGTGAGTTTATGTGAAACTATAAAATGATATCATTACTGCAGCATTAATTCATTAATTATAAAAAGAATAAATGCAATAAAATATATAAATAATCTATTATTGTATTCGTAACCCAAAACTAAATTATGTTTTTTCATTTAATTGCGTCATTAGAAATGACGCTTACCGTTATTACTAAAAGAAAAATTTATGCCTCCGTTGATGCCAATTGCAGTATCAATTGCCTTAAGGTTTCCTTTGATTTGCTTCTAGGCTTTATGCGCTTCCATTGTCTACTTGTTAATCAGCTTGGAAGAGAAGTGGTAAATCACGCTTATCAAATGTATGTATATGTATACATATACGTATGTATCAGGGAGGATGCTGTCATCGGAGTGAACCTACGTTCTTTAAAGATTACAAAACCTAGAAATACTACTGCATTCTTCGTTGCACTTGAATTACGTAAACAAACTACTAAGGATCGAATACGTCACAACGATAAGTGATCGAGATTTTTCTTTCTTCAGTTCTAGTTTTAAGCTTTTCAAGGTAGATTTTAGCTATCCCTAACCATCAATCTATCTAGTATCAACGGTGAAATTATATTGTTTTTTTTGTATTATACGCTCTGTAGGTTTGGCTAAATTAGCTATATATATTTTTTATGATTATTAAAATAAATGACTATGCTTTTTATTCGTACTAACTGCCGACAACCCACATCTGTTTTTTATACCCATCACTGAAGAATGGGAAATACTTACTTTGTTTTTTTTTTCACATTGTATGTAACACCCGAAGCTTCAGAGACCCTACAAAGTATATATATTGTCGATCAGCGTTAAATTCTGTTTCCGTGTAGTGTGTGTGGTTGCCTTTCACCTGGTCGCAAAAATGAAGATAGCGATTTCGAATTTGGTAGCAACATTTGCATTATTTGCATTAGCATTTTTGCACGCAGACTGACAGTGCAAGTGGGCGAAAATGGTCAGAGCATACGCTCCCAGTGAAGCGTAAACTGAACGCAACTCCGTTTTCCTTAACGAAAATTTGTGTGTTTTTGCTCGTTACTCAGAAATAGAAGTTAGACTGCTGACAATTTTCACATTTACTTTACGAAACACTCCAACCTTCACATGAAAAAATGGAATAAATCGGCAATACCCATACAAAATTACGAGTAATTAAACTTTATTTTTCCACTTTTTTGAGGTCTTATGCTTATTTATCATAAGACAAACAAGACAGAATGTTTAAAACTATTTTGTACACTTCTCAAATGAAAGTCTGTTATCTGCCTAAAAATGGGTTAATTCTAAAATGAATATCGTAGACACCGCGACGTGGTGGATTAGTTTATTCTTAATAATACCAGCGATATGGGTATCAAATAAAAAAACTTGGAGAGTAGAATGCGAAAAGCTAACTGCGTTAATTCTAAATTAATTATGGTGGACATCACGACTTGGTGGATAAATGTTTTCTTAAAACAAAACCTTCGATGTAGGTGGCAAATGAAAGGAGTTGGAAAGTAGAATGCGATAAAGTGAGGTAGTTATAGTTTAACTATAGCGACCGTTTAATACATAAAGTCTTGGGCCGCTTAGAAAAAACCGATTTCTTGGACATTAAAATCTTAAGTGGGCTAAGTGGTCATGTGGTGGGAATGCCAGGTTCGGCTCCATATGCAGCAAATTGAGTAGATCGCGTCGATACGACAGAAATAAAATATTCGTTGCCATCGACATGCTCGGCGACTCCTAATAACGAGATCAACAATTTAGACAAGAGAGCCGGCATGAAGCCACCCTCTCTAGCTCATCTGTTAATTAAATTCCTTTCTAAGGCATTCTATTCAGATTAATTAAAACACTAACATATTATTTTGCTTAACTTGTGGTTTGTGTTTCTCAATATCCAATGCATGCTCCATTCGACAGTCATTCTCAATAGTATCAGTTTATGAATTTGCACAACTCGACTACCATTGTATCGGGAAAAGTGCTTCAATCGAAATGTAAACAACGGAATGATTGTAATATCATTAGTGTGTGAATAACAATGTAAATGCAAATTAATGAGAAGAAGTGTAAGAAAGCAAACAATGAAATAAGCAAGACAATAACACAAAATAAACTAACCCCCTTTTTCAAAGCGCAGTCACTGAGAGATCACTAATAATATGTTTCTGTCAAGCAACGGTAAGACAAATCTCCTTATTTTTTGCGCTTAGTTGGTATCGGACCGTATAAGCATAAATACGAAAACGATGACATACTTACAATCTACTTTTCAGCATGTTACTGAGCATTTTTATTATAATAACAGAGAAAAGTACAACGGTATAAAGTGAAAAATTTTAAAAGTTAAAATATAGTATAATAAGAAAGTATGTAGAAAATAGAAGAAAGCATAATTACAATATTTTTACGTCAATTTTGTAGTAAATAAGTAAAGGTAGGCCTATAAAGATACCTTTATTTTTATATTCAATTTATTTATTAATCAATTTCATTAGATGAATTATACAATGAAAAAATAAGCTTTTACTTTGTCTTAAAATGATAAAACTTAGAAAGGTTTGTACCGCTTTACACAAAATTTGTGTGAAATTTAAAGCTTCTCATAGACGTTGATCGGTACATCACAAAACAATCCAGAGAAAATTTACATAGAAAACGTTGATACAATTTCAAAACTTTTGGAGACAAAATTAGAAACTGAATTAAAAATTAATTAAATTGAAATTCTTGGCATAAGATCCCCATACAAGAGTTTAGAGCTAGACATCATATTTTAAACAAAACCGAAATACCAGTGGATTTACTTGTACTACTAGGCGCTTGATCGTAGCGAGAATTAGCACAATAAGAGATATTTTTTTCAAAGTGCTTAACAAGATTCTGAGGGATCATTGGGCGGATTAATTCTTTAATCGCAGAGTTTAATCTATCAAGTTCCGAGGAAAGAAATTTGTTGTTCGAAATTATTGACGAATGAGATCTTGTTACAGGCGGCTTGGGGGGTGAACTGAGAAAATGTTTGCACACAACAGATTTACTTTTAACGACCGCATTAAATTTTTTCTTTGTTAAAGTCTTATTAGCGTTTTCATTATCATTCTTGCACAAAATGGCGGACGTGTTGCCGAATGGAGGGAAATTCTCATCGTAGGAGTTGTCATCCAGACATTCAAAACAGTTTGAAGAAAACTTCTTTCTAACTTCTTTGTAGGAAAGATTTTTAATGGCGATAATCTTGTTGATGTTTAATTCCCGTTCTCTGTTCGGGCAACACTTGTTTAGAACGTTGTGCTCATCTGAACCACAGGTCAAGCATCTCAGCGTTTCACAGTTTTCGCACTTGGGAGACTTCTCGCAGTTCAAATACCTGTCCTTGTTGGCTTTGCAGAACTTTAATTCGTAAAAGAAAAGACCCCTTCGGCGTTTTCACATGTTTCAACAAAAACGCAGAAAATGTATTGCGAAATACAGTCTTACAAATTAATTTCATGATTTGGAATGACTTTTGCATCCAACTCGGAAGCTTATTAACCACCTGGTTACTGAGGACTATTGAATCATTAGCTTTAGCTTCTTCTTTGGGAGATAAATCAACTTCATCCCCAACCATCCTCGATCTCTCTCAGACGGGAAAAAAAGAAAATTGAACACATATATTTTTTAAAAAAAGGAGCTTGCAAAATTGCAAACAAAAGAATGATTTTTCACCTGAAAACTAATTCACAAAAGATTTATATCAATTAATGTTTTTTACTTTAGTTTATTTTCAAAAATTTCTTTTCCTTTTTTCCACTAACACAGAAAAGGCACGTCAGAAAAAATTTGTCAGCTGTCGTTTGCTAAATGTCGTGTTGGTTCAAGAGTTGATTGTGGTGGAATGATGCAGAATAGTCTTGTCATCAAATACTTTATTTTGCTCACTGAGGGAAGCACGTAATTTCCCAATGTGTATTTTTTTCTTTTAGAATTATCCTTATTATTTATAAATTTTGTTTAAACAAAGCAAATAGATGTGTTTCTAAATGCACGTTTTTATACCGCTTGACTTGACAGATGATTGGCTGAGTAGTCTGCATTTAAACTCAATTTCTTTAGTTGGCAACTAATTAATACCGCTGCTATTGTTATCGATAACAGGAATACCAAGAGTCCCTGATAACCGGCACTGATTATGTGTAATGTTAACTAGGTTTCATTTTCGAGTGTCGAACTTTTCAGTTATGTGTGTGCACCCAATGTACGCGTAAACAAAATTGCTTACGTTTTGTGTTACTTTGGTTGTTCTGAGTTAGTGTTGGTTGTTAAGAGCTGCATTTATAAAAGAAAACATTTGTAAATTCAAAACAAAATAAATTCCGGACAAAATGTATCTCTAAACAACCAATACTAATACCACACGCTAGCTCTTTTGCTTTCTCATAATGTAACAAGTATAGGAGGTGTATTTAAGAGCTGTTTTTGCTACGTGATTCCCAAAAACCGATAGTCATCAACTAATGTTGAACGCTATCATGTACACGATCCTAAACTAGCTGAAAGACAAATATATGAGCTAACTTTTGGATACGTGATTACCGTGCAGATGAAAAACGGAAACGCGCCTGAGCCAATTTTTAGATACGTAATTATCCGTCTAATTTATTTAAGTTATTTATGGGACGGTTTATTTAAGTTCGTTTTTGGATATATGTCTTTATTTTAAAGATTTCAGGAGAGGCGTAACATATCTTTTAAACCACTTTTGTTTTTGACGAAAGTGAAAGTTGATATTCGTTTTCATATGCAATAGCAAATGATTGTCACCCCAGATGACAGTTCACTTTTTTAAATTGTAAAAAAAGAAAGTTTTCTTCTCTCACCGATTTTGGAGAATGTGCAGTCATCCTTATTAGTTTAGCCTAGTTAATTCCAACAAACAATGCAATAAATAAATAAATATGTAAAAGTGAATAGTGCCTTTTAATGTTTTACCAGTCGCCGCCATAAAATGAAGAGGATTAATAAAAATTCCTCGATACATTTTTTTAGGTGTTGAGTTTGAGCGGACTAGGCCAATGACAAATGTCGAAGTAATAGAGTGCGATGATTATTTGCAATACATTTATATAGTATTTATTTTTAAAACTAAAAAAATAAACGGAGGTGTTGTGTACTGAAGCCAATATATTAAGTTTATTAGTGGATTGTAAAGGTGTAAATAGTGATGTAAGAAAAGTGTTCTCAACTTTCACTGAAACAACATTATTTTAGAGATAATTTCGATTAAAATTAATTACAACGATTAGAAAAATGTTATCGTAAGTTAAGAAGAGGAATTCGCTTTTCTAATTAAGGAAGTAAGTTTTCCAAGATGAACATCGTTTGTCGCTGTAAAGAAACGAAAGGTGCTTCATATAAATTAAAAAGGCTCAAGGAACTTTTAATACGATGAAATCTCTGAGATCTGAAAGTAAGATGTTCAGCAGATTCGTTAGTATTACAAGCTTTATCACAAGTGTGATCGAGTGTACAAAGCGGTGATAGGAGGGATTTATTTTATAGAAAAGGCGATTAGTTTTGACATGCGCACTTCATGGTTTAATTGCTTAATTGATCATAGGTGTTATTTCGAGTTGCCCAGGGCTTCCTTGGTAATACATTTTAGGGGCGAGACTGTATCATCAAATTAAGCTATTTTTGCATGAGCTTTGACTTTGTCATTAAAAAAAAAGCCACAGTGATCTGGTATCCACACACGCCCTCAATTTGAGATTCATATATCACCATATGTATATGAAATACATATTAATAATCTACACCTCTTTTATTTATTCAAGTCAGAGCTCTCGACAAATTCAATAAAAGTGGAGAAGAGTTTCTCCAACACTAACTTTATGTATGTTTCACTACGGATCAGCTGGACGCATTATGTCTGAATGAATCGTCAGTCAGGGATAATGAATGTAATGAACAACAAACTTTTCTTGACATGAAATCCTCAAGAAAGATTCAAATTTCGCTGCAATATCGATTCAAGAATGTTTTGATAAGATAATGTGTGAGACAACGTCGCTGAGAAATGTAACTTTCTGGAAGAAGGACGGATTTATTACCTTAATCTTAATTTAAAAAATTAGCAATACAAAAAAGATGTCTTTCAAGGCCCATTCGCAAGAAACGACATTGAGGATATGTTGAGAAGTTGGTTCCGTATACGTTTCTCAAAATAGTTCGCAAAATTACAAAATGTAGTATGTTCGATGTTAGACCGGACTAATACTATGTAAACGGTCAAAGCTTTTTGGTAGGGAATCCCGACTGATTTTTAGTCATGAGTTTGTTGATGTTACATCCCGATTGACAGTGTTTGAAGGCTTTCTCTTAATGCCCTCGAATAGTTCGACTATCTTTTAATATTTTTCGCAGAAATCGAAGAATTTTCCCCTAATTGGTATAAATAAATTATATTTGGTTTGCTAGGGTTAAAATATAAATTCAGATCGCCACATGCATCAAAAAAGATGTCTGCTTTTACCGTGTTGTTATTCACAGCCATCGAGTCAGCGGATACTGCTAAAAATCGTCAGCGTATTGAAAGATATCAGTTTTGTCCTCTTGAAGGTCATATAACCTAGCTGCATGCAGATTGAAGAGAATTTGGCTCAAGCAACTGCTGTGTGAAATACGACCACATACTTCACTCTGTCCGCACCACTGACCAACGGACGCTTCAATAAAAACTTTAGTATTCACAGATGCAGGGATACTGAAAAGTTTAAAAGAATTTTACCAAGTTTTGGCAAGTTAACACAATCATAGCCTCTGCGGATATCCAAGGAAAGCATGCTGACCATTGTAGTGGTTTTTTTAGATTCGCTACGAGAAAAGGCAGTTCATCGCTGCACATGAGATAGATTTACATTTTTGAAAGGCACAAGAAAGAGTTTGAGAAATCCATCAGCCTCTCCTTAACCATGAGATCAGTTATCTTTATGGAGTTATCTTTATTATCATTGAAATTAGCGACATGTGTATAAAGTTGATTAAGATGTTCAAGTCTTTACCTGATTTCGGAATAGAAACAACTTTAATACATCACAATACCAAGAGTTTGATGTTATTAGACCAGCAATTATTAGTTGCACGCAACTCTCAAATAAATGTTATTGTGATGATTGTCGCCTGGAATGTAACTCTTAAGGATAACAACTATTTTTTTATTGTCACGCTCATTCCATACAACCATTTAACTATTGACTTATTTATCGTTGACCATCGATCCAGTTCAGAAAAAACACGAATTGTCACTGTTACCAATACCCTTAATCATGTTGGCTTTGTGTTTCCTTTTGGCCTCTCTAATTGCGGGCCATGCCTCAATGTTTTCATATACTGAATGAAATTGGCGAAACTAGCATATTTGCTAATTTTTTTTCTTACAGCTTGATATTTGGGGAAGAGTATTGATAGGGATGGGTTTCATCATGGGTTAGGTGAGAAAGATTGAATAGTTAGTTAGAAGTTAGTTCTAGCGGTTTGAAAAGGAGTTTAAATCGATGACAAAAGTGATAGTGAATCAAATTTAGACAGACGGCCCTCTAAGAATTTGAGTGAAATGAAATTTTCTATTTGTTGTACCGAATCGCTGTATCTTTGTAATAAAATGGGTGGTGGTTTTTGTCAATCGAGACATTAGTAATATTCCAATATAACGAGTCGTCTTGGGCAGGGTAAGCACAAGTCTCCACCAGGACTCCTTCCAAGAAATTTATAATAGAAAAAAAACTTGGAGCCTCCCGCTTTTGTTCTTATTATTTAGATTTATTATTTTCAGAGGAATTATATAAGTGATTTTTAAGGGGAGTGGGAGAAAAACCAGCGTAGTGACCCGACTCTTGTTTAACGCTTTCAATGTTTTTTTTTTTGTTCGTTCCAAAAGATTAGAATTCACGCTTTAACCGTATCGCGAGATTCTGAAAAAGAAAGAATACGCCGCGGGTGTTCTAGCAGCCAGTCTTGGCCTATAGCCTATATATACAACGACTAAGCTAAGCCAGCCATTCCCTATCAGTAAAGCTTAATAGTTCTACCAGTCATTCAGGGATGAGGACTAAGCTAAGCCAGCCATCCCCTATCAGTAAAGGTTAATAGTTCTATCAGTCATTCAGGGATGACGACTAAGCTAAGGCAGCCATCCTCTATCCGTAAGTCCAAAAAAAATATCCTTATCGGTAACGTCAACTAGTTATGTCTCCTCTTACCTCCGGCTGCTGTAGCACGACTGAAAAAGTCTTAGACAGTCCTAAACACTCGTAGTCACTTCTGTACTCAAAATAAAACTCTATAAAACAGTCTTAGACAGTCTTAAACACTCGTAGACACTTCTGCACTCAAAATAAAACTCTATAAAACAATCTTAGCCAGTCCTAAACACTCGTAGTCACTTCTGTACTCAAAATAAAACTCTATAAAACAGTCTTAGACAGTCCTAAACAGTCCTCAAAGTGTTGAGGTTGCAGTGCAACCGACATTGGTATGAGTTGCATGACACTTATAGTCGTGATGACCATCACTGTCCCGTTACATCGATGTTTTGACTATACTTACGTTACAACCCACTTGCGTGTGTGTTGTAACGATTTTCTTATGGGGTCTATTATTACGTGTGCTAGCTGAGATCTGATCAAACATGTTTGCTTGCAACCAAGTTATCATTTCAGCTTTCATTGTATAAGCATTCTAATGCTATCCTTGTGTATATTTTATTGTTAATACTACCTCA
This sequence comes from Glossina austeni, assembly GCA_000688735.1. Lineage (NCBI taxonomy): Eukaryota > Metazoa > Arthropoda > Insecta > Diptera > Glossinidae > Glossina > Glossina austeni. The sequence goes on from KK502441.1 coordinate 1,166,588, forward strand.
AGTGCCAAACCGTATGATTGCTAGTGCTGGCTTAGGTACTAAATCGAATGATTTTATAAACCGTTAAGCATGCCTTCATATGGTATACATCATATCAACATGCATAATTTTATAAGCTACTTTTTTTCTCTCGTAATGTTTGTTTGTTTGCCTATCCTTATATCTGTCTTATTGTTATTCCCAGCTTAAGTGCCAACTCGTATGATTGCTAGTACTGGCTTAGGTGCTAAATCGAATGATTTTGTAAGCCACAGAACCGTTAAGCATGTGCGCCAGTTATTTCTATATTAACACTCTCAAACCTAAGAACCCAAAACCGTATTGCTGGCATTTATTGGTTGAGAGATGACTGTCGTGCGGGTTATATCTAGCACTGAAATCTGCGGCTACAGTTACATTTTGTTCACCGTCAAGAAAGACACATAATCTCTGAATTTCATCACGAAAAGTTTGCTCATCAACACCCGGTGAAAAAGGTTGGGTTTTAGATGATAGTTTTGATGATAATAACATCAACAGTTGAATTGTAAAGAATACGCCTGAATCTAATTCTCTTTTTACCCACTATGTTAACTCTGCTTTGTCACGACGTTTGGCGGCTAATGTATAATTAGCGATTTTAACTTCGAAAAAATTGTTGTTTCTCAAAAAAAAACCTCGGTTAAGATGCAGAAATTAATATTATTTGAGCTCAAGTAAAAATTTAAGAATGACGAATTACGCTGACCACTCTGTATACTATATTGTAAGTAAAATATCATATTTTAAACAAGAAAGATTTCTCAAAAAATTTTATTTAACTACTAGGCATTTGATCAGAGCAAGAATTAGTACAATAAGTAATTTTTTTTCAGACTCCTTAATACGATCCTAAGGGATCATCGAACGGATACATTTTTTTAATATCGGAGATGATTATTGCTATTTCAGATGAACACAAATCGTTTCTAAGAATCGGTGGCTCTTGAGATGGTGTTGCAGCTAACTCATTAGATTTGGGTACAGATGGTCTTGAAGGTGGACAAAAGGTTAGGGATGAATTCGTTTTCGTTGACCGGATTTCGCCGCCGAAGCGTAATACCGGACTTAACTGGTTGGGAACTTTCAGACTATACCGAAAAGAAATTTTTTTTCTTTTGCTTCTGGATTTTTAGTAATTGTTCTTCGGGATAGCATCTACAATAGACAAAAAAAATCAGCCTGATAGAGAGAATCTGAACCGAGATGAAAATGATTTTGAAAATTATTTTTTGAATAATAGTGAACACAATAAAAGATCGTGGGTCCCATGGAAAGATGCGGAGTTAGCTCCCTTAATCGTTAAATAACCTGGTAAATAAGAACATCTCTGATTTGTGTCGTAAAGGTATTTCAATTTTTAAAATCAATTTATAAGGTTTTAGTATGCAATTTCTTCGTTTTCTTTGAAACTTGTGAATTCGTCGAAGGCAAACGTATCAAGATTTCATCCGACCTTTTCTTTTATGATTGCCTTAGGAGTTTCGATATGTTTGGTTTAAAAGATCTTAAGACGATAAACAACACATACCAGGATTCTGCATGGAAATTCCTCGATAAAGGATAAAAGTGTAGTTCCAGCATGTAATGGGCGAACAACATCACATTGTAGTACTCGGCACCTATTTTGGAGGATTTATAAGTAAACTATTTATGGGTATTAATATATATATATATTATTATATATATATATATTATTATATTTATATTTATATATTTATATATATATAATTATATTTGTATTTATATAAATATAGTGTATATTTATGAACATATATATTATTATATATATATAATAATATATATATTATTATATATATATAATAATATATATATATAATAATATATATATAATAATATATATATATAATAATATATATATAATATAATAATATATATATTCATAAATATACACTATATTTATATAAATATAAATATAATTTTACTAACTTTAATAACTTTATGACGAAGCGTTGCGAGAACATTTTCGAATGTCGCGATTTTGGTTGGATTATGTCTGCTGCTAGACATGACTGAAAATTTTTTGTGTGTTTTTAGGCTTTTAACTAATTAATTTAATACAACCCTTTGTAGAGACTAAAGTAACTCTCTGAAAGCCATTGTATTTTATTTTAGTTGGATCAATTATCAAATGGCACAGCATAACGCTACGATGCGTTGCGCTTAATATTTACAGATTATGTAATGAGGGATTACAATATAATTAGTATTTGTATATTCATTTACATTACTGAATTATTTATTCAGTTTGTTTGACAATATTTTCTCATCTTTCACAAAATTGAACTTTTTCAAATCTTTTATCTTTAAAATTAAATTTTAAAAGAATTATTTTTATTAGGTTTTTATTTCACTTGGTTTCCTGTCAGATTGGAAATTTTTGATCCATATTTAAGACACTCAAACATATCAAATCATAATGGCACTTTGCACGCACTTCTCCTTCCGATGACAATGCATTCAACCCTCGTACAACACGGCAACACAGTTGCGATAAAAAACCATGAAGGGGTTGAGATATACCTCTTTTATCCTTTTTTATATGGCTCGTTTCAGGATGACTTTTTGTCTATTTGTCCACCCGCCTGTTTGTCTATCTGTCCTGTATTTCTTATGATCAACCTACAGGTCGCAATCTCTGAGCTATTTTGATGAACTTTGATACACCGACATGTTTTGGCCCAAGAACGAACCTATGAGAAGTCGCTATATTAATGACTGTAATAAACGAAATGGTGTAGCGTATTTAATGCGCCCCACTATAGTGTTTTTTCACTGGAAAGTAAATAGCAAAAAGTTAAAAAAATTACGTAGTCAACAAGAAACTTTTTTCGAAAGTTTATATGTGCATAATAATTTTGATTTGCAGTATGTAACAAATTAAGTTTTAACGTTTATAGTAAATGCAATTTTAGACCCTATATTTCGGTAATTTCTGATCATTATTTAAAAGAAGGTATTATTCGAACTATATTAAAAAATGAAAGAGAAATTAGAAAAACTATTGAGGTTGGTTGGACGCAAGTTGCGAAACGTGTATCTCACAAAAGACACGTAAATATCGTAAATGCAGAACATGCTCTTATATCGTTTCTTCATTTAAATTTAATTAATCTGCAAGAAGTTATAGCTTTAGATAAAAAATTAGAAAATGTTTTCGTCGAAAATAATTCTTCAGTAGTATGTAGCTCCTTATAGAGAAATCCTGACAGAATTGTTTATTTATTTATTCATAAAATATTATAAAAAATAGACAATAAAAACTAATGTTTTTAGAAAAACCAATTTAGATGGATTATGCAAAATTGAGAAAGACTTTATAGAGAATCAGCTTATATACAGTGAACTTCCATTAGAACTTAATAACAAAGTTCATTTATATAAGTATATAACGCAACGGTTGATATGGTGAGTATCCCAGATTCGTCTTAACTGTATTCGAATTCAACTGTATAGAGGATCAGCCTCAACCCTGTATATTAAGAAATAACAATTTCACATAATCACTGAAATCGTCTATTGAAAAGAAATTGTAATGAAGCTAACCTTTTATTCAGGAAGGGTTTATCTCAAGTCGCGCTTATCCGATCGTATGAGCCAATTGATCATTTGAAGTTTGTTTTCAAAATGATGATTTTAGTGTAATTTTCGGTTCTTAACATACAATTCTCTTTCTGCATGGTTGTGTGTATGCCAATTGAATATTGCTTGCTCTACAATTATTTTGGGTAAAAATGTAATTACTGAATCGTCACTTTTATTATTTTCGCCCAACAATGAACTTCCATATAGCGTGTACGAGTCGTAAAAAGAGTGAAACAAGATATGCTCAGTTTATTGCTCCATATATCAACGGAAACTAAAAAGAGTTCCTAATTAGTCCTATATTGAGACAATAGGAAGGAAATATGAAAGGGCCTGTTAAAGAATACTAATTGACCCGAAGGAATTAATTTGTTAGCAATATTAATCCAATTAAAACGAATTGAAGTCAATAGTAGATACCTCCGTCTATTTATTCTTTTTCTCTTCCTTTTTAACAACTGCCGAGTCTGAACCAAGCCAAGTGAAAACATATTTGTCCGTTTAATTTTCTCTTTTGCCTTTTTAAACAGTTGCCGTAAAATAACGCTGTTTGGAAAAACTACCTGTGTCAATTAAAGCAAGCAAACTCGAGAGATTAACAACAAGAAGATTAACACCGCAAGCCAGCTGCGCGGCGATGCCTCCATTGCAAGCAGAAACTATCGTTCCCACCCAAAACCGTGTAGACGAAATCTCAATTTCGCCAGCAACCCCTGCGAGACAGGCGGAGAATATTCAGGACTTACTCTACCCTCCGCCATTATGAAACCCAGACAGCAAGGCAAAGAAAATACAAGCCGACAACGGATCTACGTGCTAATTCTGGACTGCCGTACGTCTTCAAAAAATGGTGCAGACCGCTTCTTATTGAAACATTTTGAATCAACTACGTAATATCATACAAACTAGCCTAGCTGAAGTTGAATCAGCTTTTCATAGCAACATTCTAAACCAGCCAGTGTCATACAAACTAGTCAAAGAAAGATGCATCGTCCTCAATCCATAGCCTGCAATCAATGATGATGACAATAATATCTTGACTGCGGCCATGGTTTCATTGAGCTTAGACGAAAGCAATGGTGCCAAAATCTACTAACAATCAGATCTCCACCAATTCGACCATCCAGGCATCTTCAACCGAGAATTGGCCAACAACAAACAATTAGATGCAATAAAAAGGCGGATTATTCAAGTCCGCCTTAGATGAAACTATCTGGCGTCTTCAGATGTTCATCGAAATTAAAATAAAAAAAGCAATAACCTGCTGGGCTTATGCGGATGATTTGGTGCTACTAGCCAAAACGCGAACAGCGTTTTGAGGAACGAAAGGAAGGTGAAGGCCGTAAAGGAGTTTCTGCGCAGCCGTGCAGCTGAACGCTACAAAAAGCGCTATGTTGTGATTCTGCGCAGTGCCGAACAAGAAAAATGTCACTGTCGATGAAACATCCCTTAAGTGCAGCACGGATAACGTTCGGGTAGCAAGTGTATGGAGCGATATAAAATATCTTGGCGTTCAATTTTCATCCTTTGATGGAACAACACCTATGTGCGAAGCGCTGTTTACGCTGCACCACAAAAAAGCACCACACCTAAATTGCTCGCTGCCACAATTCTTTACACCGCTATGAAGAATGGGAATTTCCTGTTTACATGAGCGTATTTGCTGCGCTGCTACAAACCGAAAATCAAGTCTTAGCGCGTATGCGAAAATGACATTCCCAATTAGTGCAAAGGTTGTCAACCAAGAACACCATGCAACAGCGTTTTGTTTTGTAAACGCTTTTTGTTTTTCTCGGTGCAACAGGCTAGCACTGGGTATACGGTCCTCCGCCGTTCTGCCTGGGAGAACATTATGTAAAAGCGAACCAATTACGCTTTAATCTTCTGTCGTGTCATAGCATACTTTCTAACCCAACATTAGAACGTCCGTGTCGAGGAGAGCCATGCAGAATAAAGGAAACGTCTTGCTACATACTGCAGGTCCGCAACGGATGTGCACAGGATAAGCTGACACAATGTGGACGCAATAATATAGACATTGTACCCCCCGCAGCAGCAAAAAGGAGTCGACCGTGGACGTAAAAACAAATGTCTGCGGGCGGGATGGTATAGTGAGAAAACCTAACATAGTAGTGATCAAAAGTAATCAGGTGCTGATAATTGACATGGCAGTCCACTGGAAGAGCGACGAGCCGGTAGTATTTCTGCAACGCTAACCATTAAAACTCTAAAGCGTTTGAAGAAAAGCTGAGAGAAATCAATCACGGGGAAACAATAAGCGGATTGTGGTTTATCATGGGTAGGTTGGTGTAACCAAAACAGGGCATTAACCAACCTCATTAGCACCACCGAAACGGAGATGCGTACGGGTGCAGCGCGCATTCTCAAAGGTGGCATCATTGAATATTCACGCTTGAAAGATGTTGGAGCGCCAAAATTATGAATTTTCAATTAATAGTTACTAAATACAAAGGCGGCCTACCATCTCGCTGAAATTGAGTTGTAAGTACCCCTTCTTTATGTCTAAGATATTTATTGTATACTTATAACATAATACTACTTCGTTATATAGCTTGATTTCCTTACAATGTTATGGTAAACTTTATAATATAATATCATTTTGTTATATAGCTTGATTTTATCACATTGTTACAGTATAATTGTGAAGTGAAAATTTTTAATTTAAACAGTATAGAGTATTCGGATGTATTTTTGTTCTAGCTAGGAAAATAATTAAAATAAAATATTTATAGTACTTCTTAAAAAGATTGGACTACTCTCAGTAACTGTCAGATAAAATGATTGTAATAAACCGAATCATTTTGCATATTAAATTAATTTTATTTTGAAATTCACAAAAAAGAAAAATATAATTTTCAATCGTTCTTTTCTTTTTTTTGGTTAGAAGTTCTTAAACTTTTAGAATAATAGATGCCATTCCCAATCGTTTTTAAAAGTTTGCGTTAATCAGAATTTCTTAAACTTAGTTATCTGCAATTCTGGATTAAAGAGTTAAGCAATTATTGCAAAATAATTGTAATGATTTGGACAATGATATATATGAAACATGATGTGAGAAGACAGCTTCTCGGCAACATGGCCATTAAACATAAGAATTTAGGCATGTCGTGGAAATCAAATAATCAAATAACTGCACTTGTGACAAGACCTTAATACATCAATAGAGTTGAGCCAATATATAGTATTTAAAGTTTATAATGCGGAGACAGTTGAGACGCCATCACTTCCGGATCTTTGCGCTGGACTATTAGTTAAGAAACGGTTTTAGCCAAAATTGAAGACCAGTTAAATCTCACCAATGACAACGAAATTCTTAATATATTAATGACGAAAACAACTCGATTTAAGGTTCATTTGGAAAAAAATCAAATGCGTCCTATTACTGATGATGTCATGACTTCAGACTACGAATCAGTTGAGGAAGAGTTTACATTATACAATGTAAAAACAATTTTAACTAACAAATGCCATTTATAATATTGATGTTACAATTGAAGATAGATAGATAGATAGATAGATATTGGTGTTACAATTCTAGCTAATTGGTAAAATACATTAATAAGACCTTATGCGAGGCAAAGAAGACAACCAACAACAACCCCGCAAAATCCTTCTAGAAAAGGCTTATTCTCTGCAGAAAGAAAGGGTATGTTAGCGGTCCCAGAAGATTTGCTACTATAATATTGGATGATGATAATTGGTATGCGTATGCTCCATTTGGTCATACTGCAGCTATGCAATATTTTACTGATGTTTTCAAATACCAGGTTTCGAAAATATCGATGATACTTATCAAGATAATATATTTGTTAGTTATATCGGTTGAAGAAATTAATACTCAACGACTAAAAAAATTACAAAATATACTGCTGATATGGCTGGAAACCGCACAGTCTTTATTGAACTATGTATAATGTACTAGACCTAATTTCTGTTTTATACTATCTATGTTATTACTGCTAGACGAACTTTATTATTAAGTCCTAATGGAAAATTAATACTCGGTAATTTTTTATCAATCTTATCATTAAGAAATTATCGAATTTATATCAATATAATAAATATATCAATATCAATATTAATTGTATTGCAGACATATAACCTGATTCTCTGTGTAGTTTACCTCTACTTCGCATAACCCATCTAAATTGATAGATTCACGTTTTTTTATATTCAATGACATTCCATTTATTTTGCAGCATTCAGCCAATAAACATTAATCATATTTCAGGCGATGATAACCTTCAAAGCTGTGTGATGAGTAGAAAAGTTTAACATTATCTTAATATACCGATAAGTTGAATTACATTAGGCAGACCATTTACAAGTAAACAAAAGAAAGGAGGACCCAAGGTTGCCCGTAACACCGCAGAACGCCACATTTCACCAACATACGCTCAGAAAGATACGATTTAAGTGAAACTCTATATTGTCCGATCCGTAACATATGAACGGAAGCATTTTATAATACTAGGAGTAAACCCAATTTTATATTAATTGAAAAATTAGCTGATAATCACTAGCTTCATCAAATGCCCTAAGATCCCTATAAATAACATTTGTCTGGACGTCAATTTTAAAGATAAATTAAACATGCCCGCAATTATCTTAGCTGAGATATTCTCACAATTGACAAGAACACGCGAGGGAATCCAATCTGGACCTGCAAGGCAGGAAAACTTTAAAGACCGTCCAAAACTTCAGAATGCGAGCATTTTATATTAGAGAAGATGTCAAAATTCCCAATATGATAGAGACCGCTAGCCACGTCCGTATAAATTTAGTCAAAGTAAGATTGTTCAAAAAAATTCGCAAACAAGTGTCATAGGCGTAGTTACTTTGCGGTAGCACGTTATGATTTTTATATTATATGCTGTATAAAACAAAAAAATTTTCTTTTCTTTCTTTAAGGCGTTCTGCTCACAAACCGTAATCTGACACACCTTTTTACTATTTTTTCTGTTTTTATTTTTTTTGTTTTTATACGTACAACTGTGCAATCAAACAAGTAAGTAATAACCAGTAACTTAAAAGCTACATATATATTGATGCATAAGGAAATGCAATAGAAACCCAAACATCACATCCACCGTCCAGTTAGACGACGACTTGATTGCGACAGGTGCTGGCGCGCTACCAATATTTCCCGTATCGTGACCCATCAAATCCCATTTCGCAAGAGAAAACCATCTTATCATTATGCTCTTTTCATGCTCAGCTCTTCGATAGATGTTATAGAAAAGGATCTTTCCCATAGACCCATAACGACTCAGCATAACTCTTTTTTTTTGTTTGAGCATATGATAAAAAGTTTTTTTCGAGCCTTCTGATGTCCGTATGCAAGAGTTAGTTTCATGCAAAAAAACATTTAATTCGGTTTGATTCGATTTCTAGTTATTTTTTTTTTATTTATATTTTTTCCTTTTGTTTACATAGTTTCTTTTTTCTTTTTCCTTTTTTTTTTTAACTTAACTATAGAAAAATTGTATAAATAAATAAACGCATTTATAATAAAATTATTGTTATTGTTTTTTTTTGTTCTCGTTGTTTTAAATACAATTTTACAATTTGTTCAAAATCCCTTCAAGATGCTTATGCTTCGTCATTTACGATTTTTAAGGGAATAGCAAACGTATACGTGTGTGCATTAACCAGTCTATTTTCCATACGCATGTACTTGTCTTTATGGATAACCTAATTAATTAATTGATTAATAATTACAGTTTATTACCATAATATATTCAACAATCCTTTTTTTTTCTTAAATTTCTTTTTCATCTTGTGATAAATGTTCTGTTTGCTTTCAGACCCCGTTGCTCTTTCTCCAATTGTTTAAATGTTTCGTAAATTTAGAATTTTTTTTATATAAATATTTCCCGAATTAAAATTTTTCCAAAAAGGTTGTCTTAACGAAATTAATTAAAATTTATTGAATTCTCGACATATCTTTGTGTTTGTTTTCTCTTTTAAACCTAAACTAATATTTTTTTCAACGTTTCTTTTGTTACGCACATACAAGCAGTCATTCGAAAAAATCGATAAAATTTTCTTATCTATGATTTTTCTATTTTTTCATTTACGCATATTATAAACTATAATTTTTTTTGGAATAACTTGTTGCAGCCTTGATTGGTTTTTCTTTTTTTGTATATTTGCGGTTACATTAAAAAATTTTTATTTTTAAGTATTTACCCTAAATTTATACCAATTTGTGTTATATTTTACACAGGCCTTTATTTTAGTTAAATGTTTTCTTACATGTTTTTCGACATCTTAAGTGCGGACTCTTGTAATGACAACGAATGACTTTCTACAAAAAAAAGCCAACAGCAATATCAAAGCACCAAAGAAAAAATATTCTCACATCACACAGACGGACTTTGGACTTTTTCTCTTCTCATCATTCTCTCTTGCATAATAACGTTACTTAGAGCGAGAGAGAGAGAGAGAGAGAGAGAGAGAGAGAGAGAGAGAGAGAACATTGAAATTTTGTACACTTTCTGATGACAACGCAATATGGTACAGTGAAATAAAACCAGCCGCTGCAAAATGGCGATTATCTTCTTTTTTTTAACGGATCCATTGATGTGGGTATTAAATAAAAGGTTTTAAAAATTAGAATGGATTACACAAAGTTAACTGAAAAGACACCTTGGAACAATGAGCGACTTGCAGAATTCGAATTGTAATAGATGAAAATGTAAAAAGTAAATTATTAAAACAAATGTTTTTTTCAAAAGTTTTTATTGAAATGATCTGAAAGATGGAAAATAAATTTTGTTCAAGTTACCTTGTAATTTTCATAGTTGACAATTATACATTAAATTATAACCACATTGGGGCCCGCGTTGGGCGCCATTTCTAATTGTCATAGTTGACAATTATATATAAAATTATAACAATGTTGTGCGCCATTCGTATGTGCCATAGTTGGCAATTATATGTAAAATTACTACAACATTGGGCCCCGCGTTGGGCGCCATTTGTAATTGTTTTACTTAACAATTGTAAAATTATAAGCTCAGTCGATGCTTTCTCAATTCATTACGTTCTTCCTTAAAACCTTTTCTATTTTCGGCATCAATGCACATTCTCTTCCATTTTTCTTCTTTCGCCCTTTTTTTTTTTTTGAAAGTTCAAATGATTTAGCACACCGTTAAGTACTTATGTTGATTGTTAAGTAAAACAAAAAAATGTAATCCTCCTCTTTTTTTTTTATTTACTGCAATATGTAATAGTTTTACTGTGTTGTCTGTACTGTTGGCTGTCCGTTGGTTCCTTCTTGGTCCGTTAGTCCGTATTCCCTGTCCCCAACCCCAACGTCTCAGTGGCACCTACAGACTGTTTAGCTACGAATTTATTTTTATTTATTTTTCATTCGAAATCAAAAACAAGGAAATGGAAAGAAAAATAAAAATTATAAAGACCTATAACTTACGATGAAAATTAGAAAGATGATGATGACTTGTTGACGGACTGACTGTAGTAAGGTTAAAAGTTTGATATTCGTTTCCGCCAGATGCACAATTTTCCTCCTCAGTTTGTTCTTCATAGAAATTTGACCAAAAACTTGTTCTTATTGTTAGAAATGCTTCCTTTCAAGCTGGTATGTTAGCTTTATGTTTTGAGAAATTAAACTTCTTTTCAAGGTGAATTCGTTTATTTCATTCATGTATTTATTTATGTTAATTGTCGATTAATCGTATGGTTTATTTACTTTTTTTCCATTTTTTTTTTTTATATAGTTACATTGTAGTTGACTAACTTTCGCTAGAATATTAATTAGTAATTTTTCTATGTTTTTAATACATTTAATTTTTTTTTCTTTTGTCCTTTTTTCAGGTTGATCTATTTTATTCCAACAACATCGCGAAACATCTCTGTCTTTTTGATTTTTATTCACTATAAATTTTCCAAGATAAATCAGAGCCTTTCTGTTGCACTTTCAAAAACAGACTCCTCAACGTTGCCATTGACCTTTTACACTTGTTATTTTTGCGTTGGGTTTTTTTCGTTTTTAGAACAAAAGAAAAAAAGGGGCAACGGTATCTGATAGTCATCCAGTTGTTCTTCAGTGAATGTTTCAATTTTATTACACATTTTTGTTATATATTATTGAACATGATCAAACACAACTTTAAAAAAGGAGAAAATGTTCTTTTTTTTCTTTAAGACGTTGAAATATCATTTACATTGATATAACTAATTGTTAACAAATTAAATTTTTTTTCATCGCAGATTCCTTTGCGTTTTTCTTTTATACAAAATCTATGAGAAGAATAAACTTTTGAAATGTTTTTTGTAGAAATATTTTTAGTTTTTTTTTTTTGCTTGACCAGCACTCTCAAAAACAGACTCCTCAAATCCACTCTCAACATTCAAAGACATCAAAAACAACCGAAATATTGTCAAATCATGCAGGCGGACTTTGGACTTTTCCTCTTTTCATAATTCTCTCTCGCATAACAACGTTATTTAGAGAGTGTTATGAATAGAAGTTTTTTTCATAACGGTAGCCCGCTGTTACTTCTACTGGGATAGAGCAGTGGACAAATCAGACCGACGGAACCCCTACATTCAAACGTATGCGGGCGTTACAACCTTTATGTGACTTGTTACATTTAGAAAGATTGAAAGTTTAGACGATTGCTGCAAATTTGTAAATGAAAAATGAAATGTTAAAAGTATGCTATTGCTTACATGAATGAAAATTTATTTCCAGGCTTTGTTCAACTCATATACTTATATAGTATATGTGCTTGGGCACATACTATTATAAATAAATGCCGTTGTTGTTGCTATAATAAATTTATGAGCCGGGCATATATTGCTTTGTTTTGTGTCCTCAGGTTTAAATCTTGAAAGGATAATATTCCGCAGCTTCGTTTAAATACATTTAAAAATAGAGCGACGTATTTTGACACTTAAGCAAAAATTGATTTTCATAAGAAAGAACATAAAACAGCATCCTTTGAAAGCCTAGGACTGAGAACGGAAACATAAACCAAAGCCTGTAAGCGTACACGCTCACACAAATATATTTTCATTTGAAACAATAAATCTTGTGTGACTGGCTTGCCTTCCTTTCATTTAAGATTTACATAACTCGAATAACACAGCAACTGCTCTTTTGAATAATGAAAGCTTTTTGATCACATTAATAATTTTCTACATTATAATTTACCAGAAACACCTTTAGCTAAGCGGCAAAAAGGAATGAAAGCAAATGATACCTTAGATATAATTTGGTTTTTTTTGTAAACGTATATGAAGAGAAGAAGGTAATATTTACATTTTACATGCATAAAAATATAATAATAAAATACGTATATAAAAATATTTTTAAATTAATTTTGAAATGAAGGAACTAAGTTGAATCTGTCATGAATATCATTGTAATGGCCAATAATCATGTGTTCATGCACACTTAATTTATCATTAGATTGTAGATATTCATATTATTTTAATATGAATAATAATATATTCAATATATATATCTTATCTTTGATAAGATTGTTTTAAATATACATACATTATATTAAGAGTAAATGGTTTTAGCATATAGACTAGAAAAAACAATTATCTACGCTTTAAATAGATTGGCTTTTTAGGTTATAAATTTGTGAACATTCAGTAAATTTCGAAAGCTGTTAACGAAGAAGAGTAATTAGCAAAATCAAAACTTTGCAAATCTTTTTTAACAATTTAGAAAAAAAATTGCACTAGCAATGCATTGATTCATTTATTTAATATTATACATTTTTTATTATCGTAATTGCGGATAATAGTAAAATAAGTAATTGATAATTGTGTAATATTTAAAATCTGCTTTTAAGCGAAAAATCTGAAGGTTTAGATTGTTCCGCCAAAATGGTAAGCATTATTTTATAAGAAGGAAGTTGTGCTCCGACTGACTTGGCTACAATGATATGATTCTGATAATCACAGAATATATATTTTAAGGAGTTTTACGGCCATTTCGATTGCTATTAAAGGAATAATTATATAATTAAAATCTCATTAACATACCTACTACATAAGAACAAGATTATTTTAAATTTGTTTTCCCCTATTCACCCACGTTCAAAAATACGTACCAGAGGCATCATAAGGTATATTTATTCTCAGCGGAAGATTCTGAGTTATTTGAAGCCCGCCCATCTGTGTATTTGTTTGTCATACGTCTCTTGTTGAATCACGGTCATAAAAAATGTGATGGAACACTGAAAATAGGCATGATCTGTTCCTAACCGTGCATGAAAGAATTATAACTTTAAGACAAACTGATTGATTGAGTACCTAATATTTTGCCCAACAATTTTACTAGATATTTGTTCGGCATGGTGTGTGTCAAAAATGTAATGTAAGGGTTAACTTTTTAATAATGGAAGCAAACACCTTTATACAAATATACTCAGAAGCAAACAATGGCATGCTTATAAAATTTTTGAGATCAATACAAAAAAAAATCAACCGCAACGAAATCAAAGCATTTGACGCACAGTATTTAAGGCGTGAGCGCACTTTTCTTCCCCTAAACCACGTTTAACGATATGCTCGGATGTCTTGGGTACCATGCTAAAATAAAAATATGTGAAGAAAAGGTAAATGAACCCACGTTGTAAATCATTACATTTCATCATAATTTCACCTGATGCAATCGATAATGGGACAAACTGAAACGCACAAGGTACATCCAGTGCAATCCTCGGTTACATGAGGTATATGAGTATCAGGGTCAAAGTTAATAGCTTGGTAACCACTATCAGCGCACGTCATATAGCATTTGCCGCAATTAATGCACAGATCCTTTAGAAAAACCCATAAACATATATAGTTTAAGAAAACTAAAAGCACAGGGCGGTTAAACCTACGTCATCTATAAGCGCCACTGTTTGCTGTTTGTTGTCCAAACTTTTATAGCTTCCTATAAAGGGCAATGCCTTTCCTATTACCTCTGCAAGTTTCGGAGCAGCTTGTGGACTAGCACAGCAACCGTTTTGAGTGACACAGTTATTTTCCTCTACTTGCCACATGGGCCCTTTTTCTTCATATAATTTACCTATGCGCTCTTGCCTTAGCTTCCAGTAAGGTCCAAAAAAACCTAGAATCTACAAAGAAGTGAATATAAATTTGTTCTGTTTTTGATTGACGCCAAACTACCTCGTTCTTTTCTGTTGTTAAGTGTAGTACTCTTTTGCCCTTTTGATGTTTTATAGTAGGTGGTGATTGCCCATCCCAAACGTCGCCATTTACGGGGGGCGGATTGGCTTTTAGATAAAGTAAGGTCTTTAAACTACTGCAATAGTCTTCGATTATAGTAAAATCCTGATTCTGTATTGCAGAACAAACTTGCAAAACGCTGGCTCCAGCTTGTAGAAATTGCAAAGCTGCTTCCCCTGAATCAATGCCACCTATACCGAGTATAGGAAAACCAGGCAATTTATTCGCAATGGCAGAAATTGCTCTTAGGGCCATGGGTCTGGTAGCATTACCGGAAACTCCTCCATAAGTAGTTTTCTTTTCCACTCCGACCGCTGGCCAAGGCGTGGCATTCGCCTTTAAACTCATTAGGCCCTGCACAGTGTTAATGGCGGACACACCGTCCGCTTGACCTTGTTTAGCTGCAATTGCAATGCTCACAATGTCGGTAATATTTGGAGTAAGTTTAACAAAGAATGGTATTTTTACCGCTTTCCGTACCCATTTTGAAATATTTTCTACTAACTGCGGCTCTTGACCACATGCCAAACCCATACCAGATTCACCCATGCCGTGGGGGCAAGATAAGTTTAATTCTAAAGCATCAGCTCCACTCGCTTCCGCCTTGCCTGCCAAATCGGTCCAGTCTGCTTGTATATATTGACACATGATGCTTGCAATTATGATCTTAGAAGGAAAATCCTTTTTCAATTCAGTTATACAGCGGCACCAGTATTCACATTTCTTCTCGGAAATCAACTCAATATTTAGGAAAGAACCCTGTTGAGGCCCATAGTGATAACCAGAAGTAACACCACGTACAATACGCGGCGAAACATTGGTTACCAAATCTTTGTCAAGACCGAAAGTCTTAGTCACCGCAAAAGCCCAACCTTGTTCGAAAGCTCGACGAATCATAGCTGCATTTGTAGTAGGTGGTGCTGAAGCCAATCCAAAAGGATTTTCAAACTTTAAACCACATATTTCCACTGATAGGTCTACATTGTCGATGTTAGTATAGAATAACGGCAACTGTGCAGGACAATCTGGGGATAAGCCTTCCAAATGGCAGTGCATGTTCCAGGCAGCGACCTTGCCATCATTAACTGATTCCACAGTTGTGTCAGCAGTGCCTGCTAAATCACCACCGCAAAATACACCAGGTACTAACGTTTCTAAAGTTTTTGGGTTGAATTTAGGGAAATTCGACTTGGTTAATGGTACGGGAGCCATGGCTGTAATGACATCTTTATCCCATACACCAGAACCAAAAGCTGATATAACATAATTGGTCTTCAGGGTAGTGATTTGCTCTTCATCTTCTACCCATAGATCATTTTCGTCTTGTTCAGTGCGGCAAAATTGCATTCCCACGATTTTTCTATTATTTAACAAAACTTTACGCGGTGTCAAATATGGCAATAATTCACATCTTTCGTCGCGAGCAGATTCTATCTCTTCAGGTACAGCTCTTATGCCAGAGGAGCCCTTACGAAACACAACAAAAACACGTTTAGCCCCACAACGCAGCGCTGATGTAGCACAATCAAAAGCAGTATCACCCGCACCTAATACGATCACATTGCCGTAAAGTTGAGGTAAGATGGTGTCGGCTTCACATGAACATAATCCAGGTTTAGAACCATCAGCTACCCGAGGAAGGAAACTTTTAGAAGTGTAGAAGCCGCTAGACTCACATAATCCATCAAAGATAGGTAGGGTTTTAGGTTCAGGTAAACCAATGCCCAAGAACACTACATGATTAGCAGACAAAAGTTGCTGAAACAATTATTTGGATGAAACAACGAAATTCTGTATACTTCGTATAAATTTATTTACTTTCACAGTTATATCCTTCGTGGATAGTTGCCGGTTAGTCTCAATTTTTACTCCCAAATCCTGAACTAATTGTATTTCAAAGTTAACCACATGTACAGGTAAACGGTATTGAGGGATCTCCGAAGAACTTAAACCACCTAAATAAGAACGTTTCTCATAAATTGTGATATCTTTGTAGCCTAAACGTGCTAGGTAGGTGGCGCAAGACAAAGAAGCGGGTCCACCCCCTAATAAAGCAATTTTCCTGTATAGTTGTTTAGGTTGCTTTTGAAAAGATGATTTTATTTGTTTGATACCGATTTGACGAAAAACATCCGTAGCAAATTGTTGCAAACCGCCAATATTGATAGGTCCCTCTTCCGTGGCCTGAAGATTGCAACCGCCCACGCATAAATCACTGGTAGGGCAAACCATACCACAGGTCAAACCCAAAGGATTATCAGAAAATATCGCTTTAGCGGCTCCGTAATAATTTTTATTTGCAATACTCGTTATAAAGCTCTTAATGTCCAATTGAGTGGGGCATGATTTCTGGCAGGGGGCATCCGCGCATTTTAAGCAACGAGCTGCCTCCCTTAAGGCTACTCTCTCTGATAAGGTGGTACGTTTGATGTCTTCAAAATTATTACATAGTTGCGGCCCATACTATAAAATAGTTTTTAATAAAAATAAAATTGTGGGTCAGTTCCACTGTTTCACTTATTTACCGCGGCGCTACGATCGTCGTTACGTTTCCAATGTTTTTTATTAATTTTTGTAAGCGCTGTAGGCACGACCGTGCATTGGGTTTTAACGCGAGGATTTAAATTAAGTAAGTTCTGAAATTAAATTATAGTTAATAATTTATGAAATTTTAAAAATAAACTTTTTAATTAAACTTGCTTCAATGTCCGGCAGCTCTTTGCTTAATGAAATGGGTGAATCCATTGCTGATTGTCAATAAAGCAATAAGTAAATCTAAGTGAGAGGAATATAGTATAATATATAAGTCCAAGATCTAGATGCATGGATACAACGAACATTAGAATACCACCTTATTTATCTGTTAGTCGTTATTATTTTTAACTAAGCTCATCAATATTCGATTGAAAAGAAAATTCTGTGGTTGACAATTTAAATCTAAATGGTAGTGAATTTGCAAATCCGTTCGCTGAACGCACATATCGTATAACTGATTGACCTTATACCAAATTTTCGAATTCGTAAACTAAAACATTTCTAAAAACCCTTTTTTAAATTAAATCGATCTATAATATCCGGGACCATGTCCGCAAAAACATTTTACTATTTTTTTCTAAATTACACTTTATTTATAGGTATGGTCCGTTTCAAGAATGGTACAATCTGTTCAACGTTTCTCTAAAATTTCGATGCCTTTTTAAATAAAATTATCTCAAGAACCTGAAGAGATGGTTCAGTTTTCACATTGATCTCATTTATTTGTTGATTTATTTATTCGCATATATATAAAAATCTTAAAACTATGAAATTAGTATAAACAACTAACTATAAGCAAAAGAAAAATCATACCCCGTCTCGATTCAGTGAGAGCCTGCTAGCTGGATGTTACCCATGCCTGATCTAGCTCGATCTAGCTTAGCAGAAATTTTTTTTATTTTTTTTGGGTTTTTGAGTGCAGATGGACTAAACCAATGAATTTGTGGCCTATACGTCTAGATAATAAACAGTCAGAATTATTGGTAAGAATTATATATAAAACACAACAAAAAAAAGGGGCCGTAATAGCTAATGCCGATATGTTAATTGTATTGTGTGTATATATGTAATTGTCGATGTTTGAGTTGCTCAAAGTCATGTAAAAAAAAAAGAAAAAAACCAGTGTTGCAAACTTTGGCTGAAAACAAAAAAGCAATGTTATAGCAATAGAAAATGATTGAACCCAAAAATAATTTAAAACGATAAATTCGCTTTTCTAATAAAGCAAGTTAGTTCCCCGAGGTGACGTATATTTTTTGCTACAAAGAGATCGAGGAGACCATCATATAACTTGAAGAAGCTAAAAGAATCTTTAATTCCATCAAACCTGTGACATCTGTAAATTAGATGCTCAGCAGACTCGACAACATTGCAGACTTCACAAATATCATATGATATAGCACGAATCATTTTTAAATATACTTTATCATAGGTGAGATCGTGTACATATAAAGAATTTTGATTTCCTAGGAATTAAAGGAAGCCTCGGATAAAGGTTTAAACTTAATGTGGAACTGATTTTATAGAGAAGGCGATTGGATTTGGCACGCGCAATCTCTTTAAATTCATCATTTATTGCATATGTATTGCTTCATTGGTAGCGTCTTCGATGGACAATATTGTCCCGTCAACTTGAGACCTTTTTGCATGAAAGTCGGCTTTTTCATTTAAATAAAAGCCACAGTGACCAGATATCCCAACAAGGTGACAGGCATCCACTTGAGATTCATGTAACATCCTGTGTATATCAAACACATATTGATTCTCTGCATCTCTTTTATTTCTTAGAAGTAGAGCTGACTTGCTATCCGAAAAAATAACAAATCTTTTGATACCATCAGTAATAGCCACCTTAATAGCATGTCTGATGGCAAGCAACTCGATAAAAATCGAGGAAAATTCCTCCGCCACTTTGACTCTATGCACTATGTTAGATAGATGCTTTACTACCGAGAAGCTAGATACATTATGTCCGACGGAATCATCAGTGGCATAAATACCATAGCCGCTGTTGAGGCTTTTCTTGACATAAGATCCTCTACATGAGAAATTGACATTGTGCTTTGAGGTAGAGATCGATTCAAGAATGTTCGTAAAGACTCTACATTTGTTGGTGAAAAATACGACGCAGTTTTTGATAACAAAATGTGTAGCTGCAAGGGACAGTATCATTGAGAGATAAAAGTTTCTGAAAAAGGGAAGAATTCATTATCTTGACTTTAATTAACTCCTTGGCAGTGCCATCTCGGAAACGAGCCATTCACCAGAAATGGTATTGAGAATATGTTGAGGAGTTGAGGGGTCAGTCCAGTACAACTTTTTAACAATCGATTTTCAAATGTTTGTATACGTTTCTCTATATATTTTGAGAAATTGCAAAATGTTCAATGTGCAAGTTCAATTTTGGACCTGATTAAAGCTTTATATATAGTCAAAGCTTTTCTGGTAGGCAAGCCTGACTGACTTTTAGTCATGAGTTTGATGATATTACATCCGGATTGACAGTCTTTGAAGGCTTTCTCATAATGTCCTAACAACCAGTTAGGCTGTCATTTAAAATTCTATCAAGAAATCGAAGAAATTTCACCCGATCAATTTTAGTTCCTTTGATAAAGAGCCTGATTTCTCGTTTGGAACCTTTGGCAAAATAAATAGTATATGTTTTGCTAGGGTTAAAAAGATGAGTCCACAGATACGATTAGGAAATCATTTGCATATTGAAAAATATGAGTTTTGTTATCTTGAATGTCATGCAAAATAGCTGTGTATAGATTGAAAAGTATTAGGCTTAAACAATTGCCTTGTGGGATACCACCGTATATTTCACCTTTTTCTGTACCCATCACCAACACACGCTTGGATAAGAAATGTATCCACAGACGTATTTGAAGAGGAATTGAAAAGTTTAAGAGAATTCTACCAAACTTAATCAATTTGACGCAATCATAGGCTTTGCTGATGTCCAGGGGAAGCTAAACAACCATTTTACCAACTTTTTTTAAACTAGTGATGAGAAAAAATAGTTTATTAACGCACATATTCGTAGATTTGTGTTTTTGATAGGCGTAAGAACGAGCTGGAATAATGTTCTCAGTTTTCAAGAAATTCATTAGTG
Source organism: Glossina austeni (assembly GCA_000688735.1). Lineage (NCBI taxonomy): Eukaryota > Metazoa > Arthropoda > Insecta > Diptera > Glossinidae > Glossina > Glossina austeni. The sequence goes on from KK502441.1 coordinate 1,187,106, forward strand.
TCTCCTTAACTATGAGCCTAATAATCTTTATGAATATAGATATTGGCGAAATTGGTCTGAAGTTATTTAAATCATTTAAGTCTTTATCTGCCTTAGGAATGGGAACTACTTTGACACATCGCAAATCTAAGGGTATACAGTTAACCAACCAACAGTTGCATGCAAGAGGATACTTAAGCTTCGTCTAGACAGTGCTCTGACCATGTTGTACTTAATCCATCACAACCAGCAACAGTACCCCGTTCTCTGGAACGTAAAACATACATTAGCTCATGCAATGAAAAGGGTGTATTGTTGAGACTACTAAAAGCAATTGAAGGTATTGTAATCGGATTGACGCTTGGAATACAGCTTTTGAGCATATCCAAGTATCTTTTATTATCATGGTCATTCCCCACAGCACAAGCGTTTAATTTTCGACTAAAATTTCGATGACCATTGATGTTATTCCTGAAAAACGCGAATTGGCGTTACCACGTAATTCTTTAATTGTGATAGCTGTATGTGTCCTTTTCGCCTTTCTAACTGCACACCTCTATTCTTTCAATGTTTTCATATATTCAATGAAGTTGACTGGATTGGCATATTTACTCTTTTTTTTTCCTTGCAGCTTTGCACTGCGGAAAAGTGTGGACAGCGAAGAGAAAAAGTGTTGACAGGGAAGAGTTCCACCAAGGTTTAGGTGAGAAGGACTCAATATCAGGTTCTAGCAGACTTGATCGCAAACTGAAAGGCACGTTGAATTGATGATAAATCGGAAGGACGATCAACTTTCGTAAGACGGTCCATAAGAAAGTTGCGCGAAATGAAATTTCTTATTTTTTAGCGGAATTACTGCAACTGTAAAACACAATGCGAGAGTGTTAACTTTTGTCAATGGAGACGTTGGCTGAGTTCCAGTTGAATGATAAAATAGTTGAACTCGAAAAAGTTAGGTGAAAGGTAGTATTGCCATTGATGGCATTTACAAGGATCTTGACTTTGTTGGTCAAGACTTGATCGCCATACAAGCAATGTCTAGCATTGATATCTCCGGCCAGAATCACATTTTGTTCCCCATCAAGAAAGTTACTAAAACTCTGAATCTCATCACGAAAAGTTTCTACATCAAGGCTGGGTGGAAAGTAGCATGATGCTATGAAAAGATTCGGGTTTCGGGATTCATGGTTTCGGGATTCATGGTTTCGGGATTCATGGTTTTAATGATAATGTCAAAAGCAGAATTGTAGGAAATACGTCTGAAATTGCAGACTTCCTTAACTAGTACACTAACCGCCGTGGGGGTGGCTGAAGCATAATTGAGAACTTTAACTTCAAAAAAATTGTCATCCTTGAGAAAAACTTCACTTAAGATGCAGAAATCATATTATTCGAGTTCAAGAAAAAATCCAAAAATTACAGGTTACGTCGAACACTTGGAATATTATATTATATAAACGAGATCATGTTTTAAATAAAAAAGGAAACCCAGCGGATTTACTCGCAGTACTGGGTGCTTGATTGTAGCGAGTATTAACACAGAGAGACATTTTTTCATCAAGTTCCTTAATAAGATTCAGAGGGATTATCGGACGGATACATTTTTCAATCGCAAAGATAAGTCTATCAAGTTCCAAAGAATGCAAATTGTTGTTCGAAAGTATTGTTCGCTGAGGTCTTGTTGCAGACGGCTTGGGGGGTGAATTGAGATAAGTTTGTGTGAGTGAACTGGGAGAAGGTTTGAATATAACAGACTTCATTTTAACGACCGTATTAAATTTTTTTTTGTTAAAATCTTATTTGCCTTTTCATTATCATCCTTGCTCGAAATGGCAGACGAGTTCCCCAGTGGAGGGAAATTCTCGTCGTTCTTTAGGAGCTGACGCTCTCTAAGAGCAATATAGATGTTTGTTAGTAACAAGATCTATGTGTTAGCTCCTAAATACTTATGCGTCCCTATATTTGAACACATTTTCACATATATCTACGAGTTTTAAATATGTCAATACGACTTCATTTAATATCAATTCTGATGTCGCAACATGTGGAACACATGAAGGTTAATTGAAATGTCACATTCTAAAAATGCCGCGCTCAATCTATTAATGGAAATGTTATCCTTTGTATTACACAGTTGGACTTGCAAGAATTTTTGCGAGTTCTTGAGAACTTTATGTGGACCGTGATATTTCGGAAGGTAGTGCGTATGCACATAATTTTTGTATAGAAAATACACGTTTATTGCATGAAAATAACAAATAAATTTGTTATTCGAAGTACTGTCCCCTGATAAAACATCTGTGTGAAAATTTATGGATTAAAAATATTTTCCTTTTGTCGCGAGCCATTCATCGAATGATTTTTTTATATCTTCGTACAAACCAAAGCGTAGTTTAACAAGTGCATGATCCGTCGACGTAAACAACTGATAACCGCAAGGACTTCGATGTAGCTGACTGAGCCGCATTGGCTAATATTTCCCAGTTGAGCGCTTCCAATCCGGACCAGCACTACAGATAGACAAACGACAAATAAAAAAGAGCCCTCATGTTGCTTTTCTAGATATTGGAGACGTTCTTTCAGCTGCAAATTATTCGAATCGATTAATTATTGTTAGCAGCTTTTGATATATTGGCTGTTTCATCAGACTTTAACAGGCCATACCCTTCTTCGTCTACCATGTGCGTTGATGTAGATAGTAGATTCAACTTGTATCCTCAGTAACGGCACAAAACGACTGTCTTTTGTTAAGTTTGGCTGAAGAAAATGTGCTGCCGGCGAACGTTCTTTTGTTGGCGGAAACGTCGACACGTTCAATGAAACATGCGTTGTTGTTTTCAAAACCCATATTATATGGCAAGAAGCACATGATACGGATTGACAGTAACTACATTAACAGCTAGGGACATGTTTGGGAAAAGGTTCCTGATTACATACCAGATATTACGTAATCGAAACCGGGAGTCTATAACGTTCTGATTTATTGTGAAGTTAATAGAAAAATCTTTTTGAACTGGTAGAGGTTCTCCAAAATCTAATTTAGACATCAGGTTGCACGGCCATTGACGTTAGAGATGAGTTACGGCCTTTGATAAAATATCTCATAAAACTTTTCTCATCAAGACTAATGCTGACATACCTGCTATTCGAAAAAATATGTTATCCAAAGAAAATTTTTGTTCGTCTTCATCACATTTTTCTGCCATTGATTCGCCGGTTAAAATATTTACAACAGAGATTTTACAACTTGACCTTTGCTTTCGTAGAAGTTTTTCAGGCGCTTTTGATTTTGCACGTGTCATAAAATGTATCATAGGCTCAGACTTTTTACGCCATTTTATAAAATAAAACTGGCTTGAAACTTGGTGAAATTTACTTATAAGAAAAAATGAAACAAAACTTTCATTACCAACAATAAAATGACATAAAATTCAAAGTAAACATATAAAGCGTATACGTGTATATATATATCTGCATACGGAGAGCTTTTGTTTGATTGCTGGCATATGCACACGTGTTTCATTGTGAAAAAAAGCAATAAATAAAAAAAGGAAATAAAAGACAACGTATTTAACCAAATCTAACATTCTATTAAAAATCTAAACTTTCTCAACAATTTTATGCTTCTACGCAGTTAGCGCAGCAACTTCTGTCACTAACCTCACTTCGTGAAAATCACACTTTGTTTTATTGCGGCAATTTTACAAATCAACAAAATCAACAAAAGCCTCGAAATCTCGTGCTTTTCCGCAGGGTGCGCAACACCACCTGCCGTTTTCATCATCATCCCAACAAAATTTCACATTGTCACCTCACACATACTTGGACATCAAGTGGCGGCGATATTTGTGGAATTCCTAAACCTACTAACATAATAGATTCTTTCCGTCTTCCCTGTCGCTGTCGGTTTAAACAGTATCTGCTGTTTTCCATATCTCTACTTTTTCACAGTAAATTAGTTGTTTTTTATCTTTTGCCTGTAATCCACCACGAAAGTTAAAAATCGCCCGCCCCACAAGGTGGTGAGGCTTACTAAAATGTTATCTGATAATGAAGAATTTGAACATTTTATGAAAAATAAGCATAATGAAGTTTCTTTTAAAAGAAAAATTTTAAACCAAAACAATATTTCCAAAAAAATGATCAAAGATAATTTTTCTAAAAATATCATAGATAAAGATAGTCTACCCACAAAAGACCTGACTATGGATGTCATCCCTCCGATTGATCCTTCTAACAGCAAACCAGCTGCTATGAATACAGACTCCCACCCATCAAGCCAGAATCTCTACGGTGATGACGAAACTGGCGAGTCCTACGTCTTCATTGAAATAATTCCCAACAACGCAGGCAAACCCTTTCGTCTAAATTCTGCCCTTTTTTTTCGGATACATCAAAGACCTCAAACTTAAAGGTTTGACCAACATAAAAATAATTAATAATGGCAAAGCAAAACTCAGTTTCGCCACCGCAGCTGACGCGAACGAATTCGTCCTAAAAAACGACTTCCATACTAAGTCAGTTAAGGCTTACGTCCCAAAAATGTGAAAAACATCCCACCCATAATAAAAGAAGAGGACTTCCTTAAGTCTGCCAATTTTGACATTGAAATCCTCTCAGTCACAAGACTAAAAAGAAGGGACCCGATCAATAAAGAAACTTTCATCCCCACCAATAGCTTAAAGATCGGATTCAAAGGCAAAACAGTCCCTAAATACATAAAGTCCAATTATTGCAACATTCCAGTCGATTACTTCATTCCCACAGTTAGATTATGTTATAACTGTGGCCGCTTTGGCCATATTGCAAAATTCTGTAAAAGCAAGGAAGGCAGATGCCTCAACTGTGGCAAGACGCCAGCCTGCCCTACAAACACATTTCCGTCAATCAAATGTTTAGGTTTTGGGTCGAATGAGCATAGTGCAACCTTTGGTGAATGTCCGAAAAGGAAAAATTAGGAAAACTTAAAAAAAATATTAACAATTCAGAATATATCCTTCAGAGAATACAAAGAAAAATTTGCAAACAACCCCTATAATTTACTGGAGGACTACGATATAAACTTCCCTGCAATCAACGGCAGCTCCGCACCAAATAACATCAGAAACCAAACTCTAGAAACAAATAAGATTTTAGTTGGAAAAAACTTCATGCAGTAGTCAAAAACAAAACTTATATCCCTAAACCCAAGAAAAAAATTTCTTCAAATACACCCCTAACTTACAGTAACAAAGAAAAAGCTCCTCTTCCTGCAAAAAAGCTCACTTTCACCAACAACCACAAATCCAGCGAAATGGAAATGATTTTCGACAAAATTTTCAAAATTCTCTCTACCACCCAGCATGGAGAAAGTTTGCAAACCATCCAGGAAAAAATAGCCACTCTAAAATCAGATTTTGAGCTTCTAAAACAAGGTCCATCCGAGCTGTATGTATCAAGTCTAAATATCCTTCAATGACCTCTCTCATTCAATACAACATACAAAGTTCCAGGCGTAATGCCCACTCGCTGGACTATTATAAAAGAATGGAAAGATTAAATATCATGTCTTAGCTAGAGAAAAAAGCAACCGGCCTTTCTACAGAATCTACCCCTTCTTTACATCCAGTTTTCTACCGAAAGGAAAATTTACAACATGGAAATTAAAGTACTTCTTTGACTCATGTGTAATCACACCTATGACAAGGTATATTTTAAAATGATAAAAGCCTCCTCCACTGATTTTTGTGAAGAATGTAACATCACCGAGTCTGCCGAACATCTCATCTTTGAATGCAGGAAATTTGATATCCCCAAACAGTCTTTCACTACTTTTAGCCTATGCAACAACTTACATGAAATTTTTCGTGCTGGAAACTTTAGCCATTTGAAGCAACTGACTGCCTTTCTCAAATCAGCTGATTTTTATTTCTAAACTTTCTTTACTTACAGCCTTGTCTACTAACACAGATCGCCTATACTTTTATCCCTCCGGCACTCTCTGCCGGAATCCCGACTGAACCACACCATACTGAATACTTTGGGAATGATTGTGATGCATAACGTCGCTCGTTCAACAAACATAAACACCACCAAAAACTAAAAAAAAAAACTAAAAAAAAAAAAAAAAAAAACTTTTAAATTAAAAACATCACTCTAAACAACGTGTTACTCACGTACCATAAAATCGGACTCATATCACCTACGCTTCGTTTTTTATGTTACTGGATTATGGGTCTAAATCGATACATACAGGCCTAATCCATCTCCTCTTACAAAAAAAAAAAAAAAAAAATCAAGTCTAATTAAGATAGTAAACTTGTGCGCAACAATGCTACCAAATTTTTCAAAAAAGAAAAACGAGGTGTTCTCGAATCATATAATTTCATACACAATTGAGAAAACATGGCGTAGCAACAAGGTCAGTTCAAGGAACCAGATTATAGGCGCATTCAATGCGTGAGTACCTTGCCTTTATCCACTTGAGATCCAGCGCATACTCTAACAATATAGAGATTCTTTTTTTTTTGGGATATTGAGTTAACATGGACCAAGCCAATAAATTTGTAGCTTATATGTCAAAGAGATTTTTTGTATCAAAGAAAAAATTAAAAAAATAACTTCGGATATGCCTACAGGGAATTCCATTGCTGTCGACGCTTTCTCTACATCCCCTCTGAATTCTGCGAAGTTCGAGAAGTCGTTCCTGTCCCTGCGGATTTCACATTTGCCTGCGCTTTAGCAAAGTAGAAACCATTAACAACAAACGCTTCGATCTCGACATGGGACATATATGTTTCGCGGGGAACGGGCTACCCTCATATAGCATACACGTGGTCAACTATTCAGTAAAGCCATACGTCGGACCAACATTACAATGCTGAAAATACTGGCGTTACGGGCACACCAAAAAGTGTGTTCAAGGAAAAATGTTCTTTGCTCCCCCTGCGGCATTATCCACGAATCCTCGCTAGAGCGCCCCCACGATAAAAATGCATCAAATGCAATGATAAGCACCCCTTCAACTCTAAAACGTGTTCGACATATAAAACAATTCAAAAATTCGGAAGAGACTCTCCTGACCGTCTCAAACCGTCACAACACAAACTTTCCACTTGTTGCTACAAACTTCCACAGTGTCCCCACACTTCAAACTGAACGACCCTCATTTAACTGCACCAGCTCAGAAAAGATTGAGTCTATCCCAAGAAAGAAGGTTGCTGAACCCTGTATGATAAATCTTTGACCATCACAGTAGTAATCAGTCTTCAAAATAATTTAAAACACTTTGCAAATTGTGAAACCATTAGCCACTTAGATCATTCAGTCCCTCCCTCAAAACAACCACACACCAAGATTCAAGTGTCAGGCCTTATTACCGATAAACGCTCTCCAATTTAATTGCACTATCGTCGGCAACAAAACAACGCCTCCCGAACAGTATCTTTACCGCAGTGACATCTTGGTATCATGTCTCTCCGAAGCTTTCCTAAAACTTTACGATTCTTTCACTGTCAAAAACTGCAGTGGTGTCAGAATGGCTCACATCTCAAACTCCTCCCATGGTGGGGCTATAACAATCCTTATTTCAGATAATCTGACATAAACTAACCTTAGGGACTCTTCCTCTGGATTACACAGCATTTGGAATGGCCATCTTATGAGCTTAGGCATTGGAAACAAAGTAACTCTTACTGAAAATTCCTCCTCCTCAACACGTGCCACATACTGCCAAGCTTATATAATTTTCAAATTGTCACTCTAGAAAAGAAGAATGGCCTACTGGCAAACATCAACTCACATAGAAGCATGTTCTCCCCATCCTCACTCCCCTGTCGCCCTCTGACAATGATTTGACCAGGCAACCTATACAATCCACCTTAGATGTCATTACTACCAAACTAGAGTGTCCATTCGTAAGACAAAGTGCCAAAAAGAGCGAGCTTATATCACTCAACTCATGTCACTTGTTTTTCCAAATCTTCTCTGGGCAGCTTAAGAATTTTATTATCTTAAAATTTGGAAAACACACTTCATTCAAAATCCCATGTAGATCATACACCTTCCAAGCTGTCATTAAAGTCCTGCCCCTAAAAATATCCACAATGACACAAACGGAAGCACGAAATTGCTATATAAATCTAATTAAGACCAAACAAATACATTTTTCCCACGTCTTCACTGATGGTTTCAAGTCTGGCGTTGTTGGTAGTGCCCTGTGGTTATCTATATAGTGGCACACTTTCCTAACCACCCTAGCAGCTCCATATTCATACCTGAATGTCTGGCCTGGAAGCAATTCGCCTAGCATGCACGCAAGCTCATAACCTCAGGCTTTTTATTAACGCTTTGCAAGCGTTAATAGCATAATCCAAAGTATTAAACGTACTTGATAAAAAACAAGAACAAGCAACGATTAAACGTCTAAGCTCATGGTCGGCACTAGTATTCTCTATCTCCATAAGTATACACTAAATCCTGGTTTAGCCACTGTAATCTTGGCCGTGACATCATTTGTTTCATAAGCAGACTAATATTTAACCACACTAAATGCAAGGATCATTTATACGAAATCAATATAACAGACAGCCTCGTGCACATGCGATGCATTACAATACCCAGACCATCTTGTTCTCGTCTGTCTCAAAGTCACTCTTTCTCCAATACATCCCCAAATACTGTTCCAATGCAACTTTCGCAATCGCGCCATCCTCGAAATACTTCATTTTTGTAATCTGACAACAAGAACATTAACAATAACAAATCAACAAAAGAATGTGGGAAATAATATGCTACGCAGTAATAACAACAACAAAACGAGACGCGACGACACAAGGAAAACTTGGCGCACGTACGTACACGCTAAACGGAGAAATTTCAATTAATACCAATTAAAAAAAAAAACAAAATAAAGAAACCAAAGACTAATCAATATACTATACCGATGACAAGCTTTATTAAGGCTTATGAAAAATATTTTGTGTTCACAATGAACCTTTTTTATTCCAACCTGGGCAACCGTATGTTGCTGATTCGTTGAATGCTTAAGGAGAAGAATATATACACATATATACATATACATACATATATGTAAGCTTTATTCTAATTGACAGCAACCACCGAGAGGTGGCGCGTATATTCAGAGACACTATAAAGTGTATATATTCGTGAGACGTACTAAATTCTCTATCACTCCATTCGAATTTCTTGCACCCAGGTCCTTATTGAACATGTGCCACAGCACTAAACTAAACTAAACAGATATAAAGACAAGAACTTCCAAATATATTTTGCGGATAAACCATCAGGACCTGCACAAAGACAAAAAAAATCAGCCGTACCCAACCAATTGTGAGAGCGTAGAAATTTCGTCCCATTCGCTCTTTTTAGTGGCACATATATAATTTATACTTACTAATTTTTAATAAGGTTTCTGGACTGCCACCTGTTACACGCGCTCATGTATGGCACGTTATGGTTAGTGAAAAAAAATTTCCGTAGCACTAAACCTATTATTACAAAAGGCGACGTCCATTTTTATCTCTTAAAACGTGTAGGTAAATTACGTGTTAAAGTCGGTATTAATAAAAAATTCATTTTTTAATTTAATCTCGCTTTGTGATGTTCATAATGATAATACTTTAACGAAATCGGCAGCATGCAACTAGCTCGCTCGCTTCCGTTCTGGATAACTTAGATAATAAAATCAATAAAATCCTTAGACAAATTGAGGAAGACCGACATATTTCACTTTATGGCATTGATCGAGGGCTAAGCGTTGATCAAAAAGACTAGTTTCAATACAAAACAAAGTATCTACCATTTTAACCGATAACCCTTTGCCATTTTTGTGGTTTCTTTATGTTATCAATGTGGAACACGTAGGATTTGTGGACGTAGAACGGACCAAGTAGTTTTTATAGGCCATACAAAATTTTTCCGATTAAAATTTTTCATTGTCAATTTCTGTGGCGCCTAAACCTGTATCTAGCCATACGGTGGCCGTGGTCCCGGGTGTATTGCGTCTTTGGTCAAGGAAAATGAATCTGCGGGAGCTAATACCCGTCCGCAAGTAGTTCCATAGCTCAGACATCCAACGCCGTTCTTCGTGAAATAGCTTACAGAAAAAATGCGGGTGGGAATTCATCCCAGTCTAGGAAAGACTTCCAACTAAGACCGATAGAAAGTTGTTCCTTGGCCAGCTCTCCTTGACAGCCACAATAAAGCCCCAATTCGCATCCTTTTCCCAAGGTCGCTCGTTTCCAATTGCAAAGGAAAGGGGACTTGGGACTGGTTGAAAAGATCACTGCCAGCTTGGGAACACGTCGCTGTTAAGCCCATTTCTTCGAATCAAATTCGCTAGCCAGTGCGCCAGTAGGAACGGAGTCGATCTTTTATAGAACACCTGGACTATCGAAAGCTCAAAAGCTTCCAGGGGTAGCGAGAAAAAAGATAGACTTATCAAAACTGTGCTCACTGAAAAGCAGGCTTTATTATTTAGTAACCAGAAGTAAACAAAGATAAGGTAGCACGCCTCTAGGATAGTGTTTGAATGCTCACAGAAACAACAGCTAAAACAGTAGGCAAATTAAGTGCATCCAATTGAACCTACATTATAGTAAAGCCACTTTCTCGGCTGTCAGCAGGAAGTTCAAACACAATCTAGACGGAGCTTTCATACACGAGCCTTAAGTAAATTCGGATACCGTTCAAGACTAGCGCGGCATAAACGGTAACTTGGCTAACATTGCGGGTCGGAGTAGAATCAATTTTCTCCTTGATCATAAACTGACCTTCAGTGCTAACTTGGAGACTTCCCGTGAAACAGGCAAAAAGCAACTTACATTCTTTTTGCCTGTTAACACTTCTTGGGAAAAACATAAACCTTACAATGATATTCTAGTCTTTTACCACTGTGATTTTTCCCACAATAACGTACGCAGCTGTGGTCTTATCGACTAAGGTTAAACAAATAAGAGCAACTATGGCATTCAATAAAATCGAGCGTTTTGTCGTGAATTGTGCGTGAATGATATAAGTTTCTTAGAAGTACTCCTTCGCTACACATATTTTCCGCTAGCTATAGTGACAGAAGCCTATCCGAATGCATGTAAATCCCCGAGTGTCGGCCAACTAAAACCTGCCATGTACAAGGGTGGACATACTGAACGACTTCGTAAGTAAACCCACTTTAAAGATATTGAACTACTGAATTGAAAAATCTGTCCACACTAACCACACCAAAGAAATCTGGTTGAGATAGCTCATCTTCAAAATTAAAAAAAAAAATGCAAAAGTGGTGCATTGACGGTTAAGTACTGAAACCAGATGCATTTTTGCATATGCGTCCAAATACGTAAGAAGGAAGTGGAGGAAAGAGCAGGTGTGCATTTAATATGACAATCAAAGCAAAAGGACGTATAATAGCATCCAAGTTTGTGTCAGAGTGCTTAGAAAATCTGAAGGAGCTGGAAAGGCACGACGGACTGAGTCGGACCATTTTCAATACCAATCTACCTGCAAAAACTTCCAATGTTTCTACCAAATTTGAAGTCGATACCTTAATTTTTCCGACCAGGGGACATGGCTTAATCATTGCAGAATTACACATCGATCACGAATATATATACTTTATCTCTGAAGCTTCCTTTTCGATGTTACATACATTATGAAAAAAAAAAACAAAATGAGAATAAACCCATTCTTCAATAGTGGGTATAAAAAAACTAAACAAATCTATATAACTGTAAGCAACAAACGTATGGTTCGAGTAGCAAGAAGTAAGAAATCAACAAAAAAATTACAATAGCAAAATTAGTGTGAAAATAATAAGCTTTTTCAAATTGATTAACGAAAAAAAGCAGTCCTCACTCTGTCGTTGGGGTGTTCACAACCAACTTCGTCGTGTTACCCAACTAAACAAAGTCATCACCAATGAGTAAAACATAACCTATAAATCGAAAAGTCTAATAACACTCATCAAATAATTCAATATGACCAATAATGCTTAAAACTGTGATATTAAAAACTTAAGTTGCGTTACTGGATTATGAGCCTATTGTGGCCTCTTCCATGTTTCAACTTACCAACCAAAAAAAAAATGAAAAAAGAGCTTAAAAAATGAGTTTAGGAGAAAAAACGTGGTGTTTAGTGTTACTGGCGGAGTTCGAAAAAGCGATAGGGCTACTTAAATGTAAGCGTACAAAGAGAAAATGTTGAGTTTAAAAAATTACTTTTAAATTGATTATATTTCCGCCTTCATTGTCTTTTTTTATTTTTTAGAAAATAATGTATCAAACAATAAAACGAAATTCCAGGTCTGAATTCTGAATTTCAGCATTTAAATTTGAAATAAGCCGTTTTTAATTATTCTTCCGCCTGTCCCATTCTGTTTTATTTGTTAGTTAGCATAAGATTTGCGAATTCCGGTGTAGGCTCGTAAAAAGTTGAACAATTTTTCGGCATGGCAGATTTCGTTGCTTTCGCTTACATTGTTTTCTATATGCTGAGCATTTATTCGAACTAAACTAAAAATTAACAAAAATTGGAGTTAAATCTGTCCGAAGGTATAGTATCCCGAATCCGCCATACTTAAGTCATTTGTGCAAAGTCTGCATAAGCAACGATGTTGCCTTAGTTGTGGATGTAGGCCATACTATTGGACATTATTCCTAAAAAGCAATAAAACGAAACACTAAAGTCGCCTTATATCACAAAAAGATTGGCTGCTCAAACCATATAACCTGTCACGGATAGAAATTTTCTTTAAGTTTGTTTTCAGAACGAAATATATCCGCTAAAAAATTCGATTCAATCCTAAATCTCAAAGAATGACTTCGATGCAGCATGGCTCACACAAATTTTGGCCAAGAGCAGAGCAAATTAAATGTTGCTGGTACATTGCAATTTACAACTTCTAGATTGTTGCTACTGAATTGTAATTTTCGCTGCTTATAGTTCAACTTAAGTGTTCTATAACATGTGATTATAATTCACACAGCGTCAATTTTCTGTTGACGTTTTACATTTAAATTTTTTTATTTGGTCGCAAATCTTTGTTCCTGATAAAAGTAAAAGATAGGCAAAAAGTAAGCAATAAAAACGAACGTTTTATTAAAATGATGAAATAATGAAATATATTTAGAGTATTATAGTCGTAAACACAAAGCAGTTGCGGATAAAGTCGCCCTTGTAAATTGACATTGATTAAGGTCACTATGGTTCGTCTTCATAAAGCCATTTTAATAAATTCCTGTTTTTATGGTCTATCAGAATTTTTTTTAACGCCCTGTTGCAAATGCTTTTATTTTAGGATACCAACAATCAAAGCGTCGGAAATTTTTATTTGCTTTCCTTAATTCCCAAAATTTTGGGCCCATTCGTAAATTTAATCTACAGGACTAAACTAAGAACTTGCACGCCAAGTTTCAACGGTTCATTTTGACTTTTGCATCCGTGTTCTAACACAGACTTACAGACACATGTTTATGAATTGATCTATAATTTTCCACTAACCAAGGTGCTTTATGAGATCATTGCTGGTAAGTTCTAAACGATGATCCATGCTTCGGTATTGGACGCGACTGTAAATTTTGGCAAATGGACTTAAAAAAAGCTTTAAATAGAATGTGATTCCAACTTATAACTTTTAACTCATCCAAAGCAAATGCTCTCATCTTCGTCAAGTACACAAGTGGGAGAATTAAGACGTCCTTGCAATTTATCTTTACATTCTTTGCGGACATCAAAACTGTTTTGCAATTTTTTATTTTATAGCATACAGCAAAACGCTTCAGGAACTTGTGCATCGTCGAAATTAGAGAATGATATTGAATCGATCCGTTGCTCAGCTTGTTGCATTTTCCCTTTCCTTTCGAAATTCTCTAAGCTGCATAAGAATTCTGCTTGAATATCACCCATTGAAAAGAGGCGTACGTCGTCCCCAATAGAAACACTAATAGAAAACTAAATATCTTGTTATAAATAGCTTACGAAATGTGGCAGATATCGACTTGATATTTGACATAAATATTGAAAATGTGTGAAAGATCTGGATCAAGGGATTTATATGTTTATCAGTATATGAAGAGTGTTAAAGATTCGCTTTAATAAGAAAATGGTTTTTTTATTATTTTATTTATGAGGAAAAACGAATTGAGTTTGAGTTTATGGTCTGAATTGGATTTATGATTTCACATACATGTGTACATATATTTATCTCTAGTAGTCTTTCAAGTAGCTTAACTAAATTGAACAAGACTGCACAAAGTATTATGTTACATGTGGACATCGCAAATATTATTATCTTAAAATTGAAACAAATGTACTATAGCTATCGTATCGTTTGCAACGGACGCGTTCTAAGTAAATCTTCAGAGCTCCTTAAAGATCACATATTCATCTCATTCAATTAATTCAAAAGTTGGTGCTAACTATTGTCACTTTTACTGCTAGACTTATTGTATTGTACTTTGTGTAAATTTTGATTCCATGAAGGCATGTTCGTCTAGCAACCCGTTGTGAATAGCAATATCATAACAAAAAAACTGAAGAGTACTGTAAATATGTGTAGTTATTAGAGACAATTTCGACAACGTACTTACTTTCCAGTCAAAAGATTTGCTTTGTTTTTCTTTCAATTAAATAACGAATGCTTTTAAGTAGTGTAGATAAGAAATACCACAAGTTGAAAAGCTGAGCAGTTTTCGACTGTTGTTTTTTCGAGTGATTTATGATTTACAATTTTATTCCTTATATATATATGTATGTATGTATGTATATAAATATATTATATATATGTATGTTTTGCTGTTTTATGATTAATTTATTTTATTTCATTATTTCATTTATTCCATTATTTTAATTAATTAATTAGTGTATATATAAATAGCATATAGTATATACACATATATATAAACATGTATATATTATATCATTATATGTTAAGAATGCTTACTAATGTTTTAAGTGAAATTTCTCTTATGAACCTAAACAAACTTTAGAACACTTCGCTAAAGACAATAATACCAAAATCAATTTTTTAAACTTTATAACTTTACACTGGAAGCGTCGACACTAAACTAAACAGTTATTTCGTCTATGTCGTATAACCAGCTGTAATCTTATCTAATTAAAACAATATTTTTCACTTTGATAAGCAATTAAACAAATAGTGGTTTTAAAATCTTTTCAAAACATACGAATGGTGCATATATTATCTTGAAATTGCTTTTATATTAGTCGCAAAGTCATATGTTATATTTGATAAGTCATTGCGACAAAAGGGAATTCTTGATTGAAGAGAATACAACACAAATTAATTGTTCCAGTCTGTCAGAATAAAAAATGATGGCGATCTAAAATCTCAAAGTAATGAGGTCGTGAGTCTATAACCTGCAGAAATCTAGAAACTAGGTGCCTATTGTTCAGTTAGTAAATGTTAGAAAATGGCATTAAGTTTATGTGTTTTCACATATGTTGTTTCATAGTGTATCGCACCCTTAATATAAGCTAGGGTAAACGTGTGCTCGTTTATGTTCAAGAATGGATTGTAAGCGGTTATGTCATTTTACTTCACACAGGGATAAACTCTGTCATGCATATTAATTTTACGTGCTGAGTGTATGCATAAAAGCGTGATCAAATTAAAAAACGGAATTTGTTTAGGCGCTGCAAACTTAAAACTTGCTCCAGATCGTCGAACGCTTTTGTGAAATACATTTCGTTAATTATATTTTTATAGTATTATATTATTATTCATGTAAAGCAATAGGGTGCATATATAATATATGCAACAACATTAAACGTATACATAAGTTGTCCGTATTTTTTGATAAAATTCAAATTTGACACATGCTTGCTTAATAGAAACATTCACCATCCCCATTTAGGATTTACTTCTTATAAGGTACTTTGCAGATCCACTCGCTGTAGAAACGATATGGGGAAGTACTCATGAAGCCATTTTCGCACATCTTCAACCTTTGTGAATCGTTGGTCTAATAAGTATGACTGCGCCAATCTCAACAAGCGGCGAACTTAAGGAGCAAGGTCTGGAGAATAGGCTATAATCGGGAGAAATGCCCAAATCAAGTTGAAGGTCACTTACCCTGTTGTTTTTGCTGCATGCCGACGAGCAAGAAGCAAAATCCATTTTTGGGGTCCTTTGCCCTTAAATGGTTTTCTTTCGTGAAGAAAGTAGTAGTTGATTCTTTTCCAAGTCCACCAAACGCATAGTGGCTTTCATCTTTATAAGAAATGCGAACAGTTGTCCTGAATCAAACCGTGGTTTACTTCGTTTAGGATTGTCGTCGAACATCCATTTTTCATCGTCCGTTGTAATTATACGAACATAATTCCTCCTTTTATAGCGGATCAACCACTGTAAGCAGATGACATGGCGTTTTTGCCATGTTGTAGAAAAATGAGTAGGCGATTTTTTTGTGATTGGAAAATGTAGGAAAATGAGTAGGCGATTGTTTTTTTTTTTCATTGGATTTTTTTTTTTTTCTTGAATAGGCTGGGTTCTGTTTGAAAGTGAGGAGTGATTAGATTGAAGTGGGGAAGAAAAAAAAAATTTGACGTTTAGAATCTTGGAAGAAAAATCTTTTTAAAATAAAAAATACATAAATTTTTTCTTGAAAAAGACTTTCGAATTATTCCTAAATTTCCGAACATAAAATTGTAATGTAAGAAAAATAAAAAAATTTGTTTAATTTAAACTTGTAAAAAAAAAAATGAAATCCAAAGACCAACAACATCAGGTGGTGCGGGCGTTTTCTTAGACAAGAGTTTGTAATCAAAGCGGATGCACGCGGAGGTGGTGGTTACTAGAACAAATTTTCAAGTATATAAATAATGAGCCGCCATGAAAGAGTTGCGATTCTTGTCTCAAGTCTAACCTTAATAGACGTCGCTATAAATGTTTAATATTGTCGCATTATCGATCTGTCGCACTCTACTGTGATTTACAATTTACGCTAAGTTTACATTTCAACATAATGTGACACCTAACCTAGTTAAGATAGCCTAATTTAGTTGTAACCCACATAGTCGTAATTCTAGTAATAACCTACTTTAATTGTATTAATTGCTTACGTTCTCATTCTAGTAATAACCTATTTTAATTGTATTAATTGCTTAAGTTAGCATTAAATTATTTATTTTATAAGATACTGACCATACCTCAGTTTGGTCAGAAGTAACTTAGAATTACACGAATGAATAAAGATTTTATTTGAACAAAAGACTTTAGTTTTGTGCCGATTCAATACAATATGCTACGATTATGATCTATGTGTCGATTGCTATGAGAAAGGCGCATCAACACGCCATCTGGACGATCATCCTATGCAATGCATACTAACGCGTTCCGATATGGAGCTCTTTTTTGGTGGTGATATGCTCAATTCCGAGCAACAACAAAGCTTTACCTGTCCTTACTGCAAGAAAATGGGTTTTAGTGATGCTACTTCATTAAAACACGAATCTGCTAAACATACGGAGACCAGTTTAGAAGTGGTTTGTCCCGTATGCGCTGGATTGCCAGGCGGAGAACCGAATCTAGTCCCAGATGAATTTGCTGGTCACCTATCACTGGTACATCGTACCGGCCCACGTGAATTGATTTTATTTCTAGATGAACCCTCAGCTATACGACGTGGGGGTGGAGTGCGTTGTTTTCCTGGACGTACGATGGGCGGAGTGCTATGTGCACGCCGATCTAACATGCACTTTAGCTCATCAAGCGGTCTCTCAGTATTGTCTCCGTCTGGGCGGGAATCGGTGAACCCAATTGGAGAGCTCGTGTCACAGTTGTCGGGTGTAAGACGCGGTGGCCCGCCAACCCCTCAATTACAACAATTGCAAATGCAAATTCTAATGGAACGCTAACAAGTGACGGCCACACGCCAATAATTGGAGCGTTTGCCCCGACGTGCTCATCAAATGGTCTTTTCATCGAATTCGAACGCCACTATGGCGAAGTAAGTTTACACATTACTCTACACTTCCACTACAACACATACAAATTATAAAAATTCTGTAGGGCAAATTTCTTTTATGGACCCTCCCAATTTCGGCGAGCTGGTCACTTTTCTTTTAGAGCCCTTTAAGTATGCCACAATGTTCAATATAGAACGCCCAGCACAAATTCAATTCTATACAGAATTGAAACAGTTCAGAGCTCTTGTTGGCGCAGTAATAATAATGATTATTTGTTTGATGCATATACATAAACCTCATAATGTACTTTACATTCAATTTTTTATACGCCCACTAATATGGAATTAATAATTCCAAACAATTTTTATGTTTCTTTAGCGACATTACTTTAGTCAATATATCCATCATTTCATCGCTCTTCAATGTTTAACTTTTGGTTTCCTGACATCCAACAATTCCTTCATAAAACGACAACGTACGCCATTGTGTTTTGAGCAGCCATGACAAATGACGTATTTTGGTAAGTGTAGAGACCACTTCCTTTGCCATATTTGATTATCACCTTCCGTTCCCAACTTAATCATTAACCGATAGTTTTTCTTTGACATCAATGATACCGGACCAGCCAGTAATTTAAAAGCATATTCATTGGCAGACTACCTAATCTTTTGTAATTTTTGTGGAATGAAATAAATGGAAACTCGAAGTCGCTTATGCCTTTAAAATACCTTACAATTGTCTTTAAAGGTTCACAATGTGCTTTTTAATGATGTGTCGTATCTAGATAAAGCCTCCGTTGCATATCCTATTTTGGGATAATGTTGCATCTTCCTTTTTAGAATTAACCTCTGTTATTGTTGCAACAGTATTTTTTGCTTTTGAAGCTATTATTGAATGATTTGCGATAACGACATCATCGTATGCTAAAGAATGTTACCCAATTACGATTTGTCATTGCATGAGATAAAGAGCAATTTGTTTTTGTTCCCGTTATTTGCTGCAAGCAAAGCAATCACAGCTTTATCCTATTTTTTACTTAATCTACTTTAATACTTAGCCAAATTTTTGACACTTATGATGTTTTGGCCCTTTGGATTTAAATTTCTTCTTTTGCGTTGAAAAAGCAGCATCTGAAGTATTTTCTATTTTTACTTTTTGCAATAGCATTAAATTAATTACATCGCCAGTTATCTTTCTTCCTGAGCTTCGAGTTGCCATAATCATAGGCTGATCGAGTTGGTATATGTACGTATATTTCATAGCCTACTCAACAGTCAATTTTCTACACCAAAAATCTTTTGATTTCGTTTGCCTTATGTACGACTTTCATTATTACTTTCGCCGCTGTTTTTCACAATGGCAGATTAAGCAGAAATAAGAAGCAAACTTACGTTTCGACTTATTTATGACTTTCAAAACCAGAAACCGGATCACAACCCGCCGAATATTGATTGTTAATTTTCTGAATAACAGAAGAAGATGAAGAAGAAACCGAAACTTAAACAGTTAATTTTTTTCTTAGATTAAATAAAGTGCAGAGTATACAAAAATTTGAAAGCCTTGCCCTCTTATTCTAAGTACAATCACTGGGAGATCACTAACCATATATTTCTGCCAAACGACTGTAAAACCAATCTTTCGATATTTTTGTATTTTTTTTTTTGTATTCTGACGTTAAATATAAAGCTGGGGATTTTGAAAAACGTGACATATATATGACATACTCTTCAGCAGGCCACTAAGCATTTTTGCTATAACAACAGAGTGTAGTGCAACGGTATATGGAAGAAAACATAATTATGACATTTTGTAATAATAAATCCGAACAGTAATAACATATTTGCAAGTAAGCTTTTGCTCGCGACGAAGTTAAAACGATAGTTAAGAAGCGTTCCTTTTTGCTTCACGTAAGGCTTTCATATCACTTTTGTGGCTACCATTCATATGTAAATGAAAAAGCAAAACAAAGAAACAAGTTTCTGTTTATATTTATTTGTGCCTATCAACATTCAACAAATAACAGCTGCTGCTTCCCTCTGATGAAGTGAAAGATGAAGAAATCATAATCAAAAATAATTGAATGCTCGTTCGTAAAATTGTTTATTTCTTTATTCTTCGCGCTATTTGAATACTTTTTTTTTTTTAGGGGGGATGTTGAGTTAAGATGAATCAAGCCAATAAATTTATGGCTTGTATGTTCAGATAATAAACAGTAGTAATTACTAGCAAGAAATGTATATAAAACACAACGAAAAAAACTGCGACTATGGTTGTTAAAGCCATTATGTAAAGAGTAATTATAAATTGTTGAGTTGTTGAAAATGATGTAAAAAACGGTGGTCCAAACTTTGGCTGAAAAAAAAAATTTTGTAGAGATAAATTATGTTTGAATTCTGTGACATCTGAAAGTTAGATGCTCAGCAGACTCGACAACATTGCAAACTTCACAAATATCACATGATATAGCACGAATCATTTTTAAATATACTTTATCATAGGTGAGATCGTGTACATATAAAGAATTTTGATTTCCTAGGAATTAAAGGAAGCCTCGGATAAAGGTTTAAACTTAATGTGGAACTGATTTTATAGAGAAGGCGATTGGATTTGGCACGCGCAATCTCTTTAAATTCATCATTTATTGCATATGTATTGCTTCATTGGTAGCGTCTTCGATGGACAATATTGTCCCGTCAACTTGAGACTTTTTGCATGAAAGTCGGCTTTTTCATTTAAATAAAAGCCACAGTGACCAGATATCCCAACAAGGTGACAGGCATCCACTTGAGATTCATGTAACATCCTGTGTATATCAAACACATATTGATTCTCTGCATCTCTTTTATTTATTAGAAGTAGAGCTGACTTGCTATCCGAAAAAATAACAAATCTTTTGATACGATCAGTAATAGCCACCTTAATAGCATGTCTGATGGCAAGCAACTCGATAAAAATCGAGGAAAATTCCTCCGCCACTTTGACTCTATGCACTATGTTAGATAGATGCTTCATTACCAAGAAGCTAGATACATTATGTCCAACGGAACCGTCAGTGACATATACATCATAGCCGTTGTTGTAATAAAGAAAAAGCTTTTCTTGACATAAGATCCTCATACAAAAGATATTGACATTGTGCTTCGAGCTAGAGAACACACTTTAAATAAAACCGGAAGATCTGCGGATTTATTTGTAGTACTAAGCGCTTGATCGTAGCGAGAATTAGCACAATGAGGCATTTTTTCTTCACATTCCTTAAGAAGAATCAGAGGGATTATAGGGCGGATACATCCTTTAATCGCAGAGATCAAGTTCCGGGGAGTGCAAATTGTTGTTCGAAATTATTGTTCGCTGAGATCTTGTTACAGACGGTTTGGGGTTGAGCGGGGAGAAGACTTGGGAGCTGAACTGGAAGAAGGTTTGGAAATAGCAGACTTCCTTTTAACGGCTGCATTAAATTTTTTCTTTGTTAAAACCTTATTTGCGTTTCCATTATCATCCTTGCTCGAAATGGCAAACGAGTTCCCCAATAAAGGGAAATTTTCGTCATAGGAGTTGTGATCCAGTCATTCAAAGTAGTTTGAAGAAAACTTCTTTTTCTAGGAGAGATTTTTAATGGCCATGATCTTGTTGATATTTAATTCCAGCTCCCTGTTCGGGCAACACTTGGTTAGAGCGTTGTACTCGTCTAAATCACAGGACAAGCATCTCAGTTTTTGCACCTGCAAGACTTCCCGTAGTTCAGACACCTGCCCTACTTGGCTTTACAGAACTTTGACACATGCCCATATCTACTGCACTTAAAGTATTGCTTTGAAGTAGGTACGAAGTACTCCACGGGTGAATTGCAAAAGTTGAATTTGATCGCTTTAGGGAGGGCTTTCCCTTTAAAGCCAATTTTAACACTCGGTGTGGGAATAAAATCGTCCTTGTTGTTATGGTTTCTTCTTCGAAACGTAACAGCAGACTTAATGAAAACATTGGACACTGCTTTTTCAATAATCTCGTTTACACTATATTCAATGAGGACGTTGCCAATAACTCCGAACCTGTCCGCGAAATATATCGCTTTCAAATTTTTTTTATTAAAATCATTGTTTTCAACAACGTTTGTTGGCATTAAGAGCAGAGCTGAAAAGCAATTGAGCTCTGCCGCTGCTAACCACTTTTAGTTTTTGTACGCCATTAATATTGAAATTATTCAAATAATCATAAAAGTAAAAGATCCGAGTTGATGTTCATACGCTTGCCTTCGTCGTTTTCACAAGTTTCAACGGAAACTACGAAACTGCCTTGCGGAATATAGTCATACAAATTGATATCGTGATTTGGAATGGCTTTGGCATCCAAATCAGAAGGCTTATTAACTACCTGTTTTCTAAGTACTGTTAAATTATTAGCTTTAATTATTCCTTTGGGAGATAAATCAACTTCATCCTCAACCTTCCTCGATCTCTTATTATTCTCAATGGCATTCCTATAAAAATCTTCAAAATCATCTCTACCTGCAGTAATTAAATCGGCCCTATCTCGATCGGGAGGAAGGCTGATGCTGTTTTAGCTGTTATCCCGGGGAACACTTACCAAAAATCCGGACAAAAAAGAAAAAGTTTAATATTTTGTAAAAAAATTTTCAAAAACTTCTTTGCTCTTTCAAACATTAAAAAAAATTAATCTACCACGTCGTGACGTACACCACAATTAATTTAGAATTAACAAACGTAGCTTCTCGCATCTTACTCTTCAAGCCCTTCTATTCTAAATCCATTTGAACGTTATTTTTAAGAAAACATTTCTCAACCATGACGTGACGTTCACAACCATTAATTTAGTAGTTACACACTTAGCTTGTCGCTTGCTACTCTCCAAGTCCTTTTATGCGATACATATATCAACGGTATTGGAACGAAAAAGTTAATTCACTACGTTGTAACGCCCATCATATTTATTTTAGAATTAACGCATTTTTAAGCAAATAATATATTTTCAAGCATGAAACCTGAAAAAACTGAAAATTTAATCACATGTAACTCTCTCCGTGTGTGTGTGTGTGTGTGTGTGTGTGTGTGTGTGTGTGTTTTATAGGCATGGCCGATTTTTTCCATTTTTGAACATAAATAGTAGAGTTTTTTGTAAAGTGCGTTTGGAAAAATTCAGCCTTTTATTTGTTATAATTTGTGAGTAATGAACAAAATACTACAAATTTCTGTTTTGAAAAAAGGAGTTGTGTTTAGTTTACATTTCACAGCGGGCTTGTACTTCGACCAATTTAGCCTATTTGCAATACCAACCTACATGCAAAGACTGCCAATATTTCTACCAAATTCACAGTAGATATCTCCGATTTTACGACCAAGGGAGTGTGAACAACACACACTACACATACATACAGACCGACAGACGTCAAAATGGGTCCGATCGGTCCTTTTTTCCGACCACTGCCCATATAACGCTCTATTCCGAAAAGTCGTGATATGGAAAAAAATTGTAATTTTCAAAATTTCTTGGGAAAATTAGAGGAAGAAGGATTTTCACGAAAATTGATCCTTTGTAAAGCAGAAAATTCTAAGTTTTAGTATGGTGATGAAAACTGACCCATAATATTATAGTAATTTCATACGAAAATGAACACTACAAAATTTGGACCATCTACGCTTATATTTGGGTCCTGGCCTATGTACGGATTAATGTTGTTCTACATTAGGTTTCGTTTTAGACACGCTTCCTCATAAATACGCACTTGAAAAGTTTATCCTTATATATTAGGGGGACCCATAACTAATCAATTATTTTGCGTTCATAGACAAAATGTTTTTTTGAAATGACATTTTTATTTTTTAATCGTTTATGTAATCACTGTCGTTTTCAATGACTTGTTGCCATCGTTCCTGTAAATATTCAACCCCCATCTTGAAAAAGTGGGGTGGGCATGACTTAAAATATAACTCAAGGTGCGTTTGGACACCGGATAAGAAATTAAAATTTTTATTTCGTAATGAATGCTCCAGTGACCTGAACAGATGGTAGTCCGACGGTGCTAGGTCTGGAGAGTATGGAGGGTGTGGTAGAAGTTCCCAGCCTAACTGCTTAATTTTCTCTTGAGTAACCTTCCCTGCATGAGAGCGGGCATTATCTTGTTGGAGTATGACACCTTTTCTGTTTACTAAAGCTGGTCTTTTTTCTATGAGTGCGGACTGTAACCGTTGTAATTGTTGACAATTCAGGTTAGCAGTAATTGTCTCCCCAGGTTTCAATAATTCGTAATGCACTATACCGGAACAATCCCACCAAATACACAATAACACCTTCCTCAGGGATAGGATTGGTTCAGGGGTTGGAAGAGTTCTCTCGTTTGCAGATAACCATTGTTTCGATCGCTTTATGTTATCATAAAGGATCCATTTTTCGTCTCCAGTTACGATCCTATACAAAAATAGATCTCTCCTTAGTCTGGTGAGCATGGAATTATAAATTGTTCGCCGAAGATCTTTATTGGCCTCAGACAACACGTGTGAAATCCATTTACCTTGTCTATGTACCTTGCCAATTGCTTTTAAATGCCTTTGTTCGGTGGACTAGGTAGACCCAAGGCTTCTTGATAGGTCCTGTATAGTTAAGATTTTAAGATGTCGTTATAATTGAAATAAAATAATTGATTAGTTATGGGTAACCCTAATAGAAACAAATATAATTTTTGTGTTCTAGAATAAAAATAAGAATTGTGTTAGACAATGTGGTGTAGGCAACTTTAAGGTCGGCCTTGCCTGACTATAATGTTCTTACTTGTTTTTATTTTTTATGAATACATTAACATATAAATTTACCTATAAAGTATGAATAAAGTTTTGAAACGAATTTCATATCAACCTTAGTTTTGTATTATGTGAGTAAAAGCCAACATTTTAGTTTTCACAAAATGTCTTAAAGCGGATTTATTCTTTATATCTTTTATTTCATTACAATTAAATTTAAATGAACAGCACATATGCCGGCTCTTATTTCTTCACTTATATGTCTGAAATGGGAGATCTTTACCGAAATTCTTATGCCAGCGTCAAAAGATGCTAAAACTGCAGAAGTTAAACCCTAAATTTTCTGATCTTGCAGTTTATAGTGCACGCAAATGTTGTGAAGGGGTGCACAAACATTTATAAATATTCCCATCTTTCTTGGATCGTATCTGCTTTTGTGCTTTTATTAAATCACGCCATCGACCTTGAAAAATATAAAACCTTAATTTGTATTTTTGAAAAATGAATTCAATGCTAACCTTTATACACCAATTCATCTCTCAACAACATTCGACGCCTTGCAATGTATATCGTTGTATACGCTATCACCTGAAAGTGTTTGAATGCTATAGCTACATAGCACATGACACTATTATTATTGCTTACCAAGCAGTCATCTATTACTTTGATTTCCACACATGTGAGGCGTTACTGCTTTAATCTTCTGCTATAATTTTCATGTCGCGGTCGCCCACCTTGCGAAGAAATTATTTATATATGTATACGCACAGTCAGTAGATAAACATCGAAATTGGCGGAAGAGGAGTCTTATAAGACGTAGAACGGCTCTTTTGGACGCTTCAAAAGCTGTTACTCTAAAATGTGTAAGCAAATGGTTGTATAAAATTGTCAACAGCGCAAATTAAAACGTACATATTGTTACAGATAGATTTCTACAAAAATCTTGTGTGTCAAAAAAGGCTTTCAAATATGTTTTAGGAAATATAGGTGTGAGTGATGGCATAAAAAATTTACATGCGTCCAGTGATCCGTTTATCCCTTACTTTGTACGTTGTTGGGGAGGAATGGTATGAATTATATGAACTTACTTCACTTCACTTTATTTTATCAAAAATTTTACGTAACTTTGTGTTAACGTTTATATGATTTCGTTTAACTGACGTCGGTAGACATCTGCAGTAACAATTCGTTCAGTTTTAGCAGCTTGTAACATACTTCATCTTGCAGACAACAAGAGCAATGAATATCGAAAATGACATTTTTGTTGGTGCGCCAAACACAGACAACTTTTCGTCGCCACCGCGCATTATATATGTACGATCAAAAGCGCCTGCACTTTATTACCCACAACTCATTGGAATTTTAAGAAATTCCATCCTGCATAATATGTGTAAGTATTCGAGCCGGTTCGAAAAGCATTGTAACTCATTAGTTGCAATTTTTAATTTTTGTTTTTCCTGTTAAAAGTCCTTAGTATTTCACTTGATTTTATTTAGTAAAAAATTTTACATAGTTTTATTTTTATTTATGTTTTTATCGTTTTGCTATTGATTGTATCACTGTAAACCAATAAACGTTAAATTGACCCTTTATTTTGACATTATTTTTTTTGAAAAAAAATTTAAATGGCGAAAGCCACACCTAGCTCTCAACCAAATAGTTGTCAAGTTACGTCTTTCAAATGAGAGTCGGTTAACTAAACTATACATAGTTAGTGTCCAGAGTTCGTACAATTGTGTGCAGACTTTTGAAGCAGTTCTATTATTTTTGCGTTCTTGTTTCCTGTCAAATGTATGCCACTCAGGCATCGTATGATGAAGTTGTTGTTTTTTTATATGCACGCAAATTTAAAGTTTTTCTTCTTACTATTAATTCGGGTTTTTAACCATTATACAATTCCGCCTGTCTTTTAATTGAATTTTCTTAGTTTTTTTTTATTGTTTCCGTGTCTTTTTATATATATTTAAATTAAAATATATGCTGTCCCTTATTTCCTCATTTATTTGCCTCAATTGGAAGCCCTCTAGCGAAACGTCCACATCATCGTCAAAGTATATTTGGCTTGATCCAGATAGCAAACCTTATGAATAAACTATTTATATGAGTCTACGGAACGCCATGTATGTATTAAATCACCAACAGAATTCTATTCAATCTATGCTTGCGTTATTGGTTTACAAAACGATCTTCATTTTGTTCGGGCTACCGAAAATTAATGTGGGCTCCGTCTATGCGTGCAAGCACTTACGAATATTTCAACGCATCACAAAGACATGACAAGCCCAAGAACAAGTTACTCGCACCAGCTTTTTTTTTTTAAATGCATTCAAAAATCTCGGTGCTCGAAAATGTTGCAAAAATCTCCATGTAACAATACGTATATTTTAGTTTACATTGTTAACAAATATAAAAAAATATTTGCGGGTAACGTAAGAGAATTTGAAGGGTTTCGCAAAGCCCTTCTACGTTTTACAAGATTGCTTTTCCGCAAATCTTGCTATGTATCTATCGGCAAATAACGTAATATGAGCAAAGGAACCATTCCGCCGGATGTATATATTTTCCTCAACATTAATAGGTTATATAATAACAATATGTCCACTACATTTTTTTCATTTGTTAAGTGCAACAAATTAGGCCAATAGCGATAAGATCAATATATCCAGTAGAACGATGAGTTTTTATTATATGTTGATCCTTTGCGTTTTATCAATAATAGCGATAGTATGATAAGGATGCATGGAAAGATTGATGATACAGAATTGGTTACACGTTTTGGCGAATTAGGAATATTAACTAGACAATTGAAGTAAAAAGCAAAAAAATGGATTCATTTATTTACCTTTCACAAATTGAAAATTTTTATTTTGGTTCATCTGATTGTAAGTAAATAGTTTCGTTTGAAATTCGCTTTATTCTCAATTAACAGCTGTTTCCTCGTATAAATGGAACTCTACAAAATCTATACTAACTCCAAAAGATCAAACTAACGCAAGGCGTGAGTTATTTTGCTTATGCCTGATTTGACAGTTGTGAGAGAGCGTTTCTCGCACTTCTGGTGCATACTTGTAGCAAAAAAACTCTAGATTCGAAAATGAAACCCAGTTAACGCCATACATAATCGGTGGTCCGATTTGGATTTGACTTATTTAGGCATATGTCGAGCCTTGAAAAAGGCTTATTGACGCTAAGTTGGGCGTGACTTTCGTGTAATTTTTAAATCTCGAAGCATAAAAACAAAAAATAATGAAGCAAATAATACTGTGAAGAAAAAGTAGTAAGAATTTTCCATTTAAGCCGTAGTAGCTCTCTGTTTTATATGTGCAGTAACTTGCTTGAGTTCCTTCTCAGATTTTATACAAATATCTTTAATAGTAAGTGATACACGCTTGTTTATTTTCATATAAAGAACGTTCATTTTTCGATCCGGTTATATCTTTTTAATTGAGCTAAAGAATTTTCCGGAGGGGATTTTTGAGTTGAGAAAACAGCTGGAATTCAGACGAGGCTAATTCACATGAACAACATGATTCCGGCACTAAAATTCTAATGAAGCTACTTTGAAATATTAACGCACAGTGGCAAGTTGCATTATTGTTATGCAAATACGAACAGTTTTACTGGCCACATTATAGAGCAACACTGAAATAATTGATTAAAATGCAGCGCATCGGGTTAGTTATACGGTCACTTCCGAAATAATGTCGTACTTTAAAAAAGTGTTTAATATTTAAAATTTCCCGGCAAATAGAAGTTCGGCATTGTAAATTGATATGCAAATTTTGGATCATAGGGCCAATTGTATAACCCTCGCACTCATAACCGTTCTAATAAAGAGATATACACTCTCCTTCCTATTCCAATCCTTATACTTAAATCGATTCGGACTGTCACTTCTGGTCAATGCGCTGCACTTCTAAATCCTTCCCCTTATGTGAATTTCATGGATTATTGTTTAATGAGTCTTTAAGCAAGCTAAGGTTAGTGCTCATTTTTAAAAACTATTATTTAAATATACTGTGAATATAAAAAGACTCGTGGGTATGCATCTTGAAGATAAATTCTGTCAAGAAGGATCCCTGATACAAATATTTACGTGTGGGCCGGCGAGCACGGTGCCGGTTTCGTAAAGAAAACTTTACAACTTTTACAATAACACGTTGCAAGTGTATGAGATTCTTAAATAAAAAGCGTATCAAAAATATATCCTTTAATGGGCAAATCGAAAAATTGTTTTATTTTCGACATTGTTTGGAGACTATGTTTGCGTCGGTGCAGGTGTACAAATAACATATGAACAATTGCCAAACAATATTATATATGTTTACTCCTTAATTGAAATGTTATTTCAAAAATTTATAAGGTTTGATCATTTTTGAAATTAACATTATATATAAAAACTTTTCAAAATAAAAATAATTTTTATTGAAAAATGGTGACAAAAAAGTATACACAAATTTTTAATTCGTTTTATGTGTTTTTCTTAAATTTAACAAATTATTAAATTTATTGTCTAAATAAAATTTTACAAATATGCGGTATACATTAATTAAAAGTAGAAAACAATGTAGTAATAACTGGCAAAACAAATTACGATAATTTTAAAAAATTTCGAATTCAATTGTTTTTGAAATACGGCAAAACACGAGAAATGTGTGTATTATAAGTGAGCACAATTAGGAAACCGAACACGAAAAACAAGAACGGGAAAGAGAAAGTGAC
The DNA here is from genome assembly GCA_000688735.1 of Glossina austeni. NCBI lineage: Eukaryota > Metazoa > Arthropoda > Insecta > Diptera > Glossinidae > Glossina > Glossina austeni. Next base: position 1,216,481 of record KK502441.1, read on the forward strand.
ACAGGAGAAGACTAAAATAACACTTAAAAGCTTAAGAGCGTTTCCTTAAAGCCAAACGTCCAGGAATAGGACGCTTTGGTTTAACATCTTCTCTTTGCTCAGTTTCTGTTTCTTCGGCAGCATTATCTTCCGGCTCAGATTTTGAAGTTTTATTAAATTTGCGACGATTACCTAAAAGTATAATAAAACCAAACTTTTTGTATCTATAAAATAGTTATGTAAATAATTTGCATACCGCCTGCGCTAGGCTTGTTGAAACTTTTCGTTGAAGCGGGAGCTGTTTCCTCAGCTTCCTGAGAGTCTTGTACCGATTTGCCAGGGACTGGCTTTTCCACTAGTTTTTTTTTTAATTATAAAGTAAGTTTTATTGTAAAATTTTAGTCTAATAAGAAATCGATATTGATGTTTTCTTTTTCTCACACAACGGTAATGCTATATGTTATATCAATTCAACTCAATATAAAATAAAAAAAGCATAGTGAAATTTCCGAAAATTTCTGAAATTTCCTCAAAATTTCACGTAATATTTTTTCTTTCTTCACAATAGTGAAGTATGAAGTTATAAGAATTTTGTCGTTTGTGACCCCTAGAAGTAAACATTTACATTCAAGTTTTAAAAAAGTGCTTGTATTCATAATCACTTTAAGAATTTCAATCTCTCGTTTAATTGATATAAGAATTATGGCAGAGTATGGAAGTTTTTGCGCGTTCGCTTAAAAACACAGAATTGTAAATGCTTCTGCTTTCCAAACGTTTACTAGAATGTTAACAGAATCTTTGCCCATACAAGCAATGAGAATAAGAGAGCAACTAATCAAATGGCTGCTAATGACAACGTTATTACTGTTATTGCTAGCAGAAACACAAAAAATCCGTAATAATCCCATAGTTTGAGTTTTTACCAAAATGTTAGATCAACTCTTCATTTAGTGCTCTGGTTATAGGGTAAAAATTGTTCATTATGTTATTATGATCTCTGCCTGTACTTTAGATTTTTCCATTCGCTGAACAATTCTCTTATTCAGACTACGTCATATTTAGCATAATGTTATGTTTAACAAATGTAATGGAAAAGAACTAAAAAAAACCAGAGTTAATTGTGGGTATTGAAAAACTGGAACAAGGGCGAACATAGTTATTTTTTGTCGTCTTTTAACTTACATTTATTTCTTTTAGCATTCATTTGCCGACGTTTTAACGCATTCAAGAACTCGTCATTTGAGCGGAATGGGCGTATCACTGGACCTATACGTTTAGGCGTTTCAGCTGTAGTAGTGGTCGTGGTGCTGGAAGGGCCACCATCCTCACCTTCGTCAGCGTATTGATTGTCTTGTTCGCCTTCAGCATAATCACCTTCGTCATCTTCAGACGGTAAGGGTTCAATTGTGGTCGTTGTTGTAGCTTTACCGATAACTTTACCGGTGGGACGCCGAAGAGCTAAACGCTTAGCTGCGCCACCATCATCAGCCAATGTAAGGCTAAACTGGCAGGCCAAAAAGTATAAAACAAATATCAAAACACTAGGATGAAAAAATAAACAAAAATCCAAATTAATTATTCGAAGTGGCAGTAGAATATAAAAATAAATTGATAAAATAAAAATTAAGTTAAGAAAAAAAATTACCGGAGTCACTGTTGCCTTATAAACAGATGAATACATATTTTTCTCTTTTACGTATAAACCTCATCTTTATATAAATTCATTTTTCTCTTTAAGTCAATTTTAAGAAAAAGATTTAACATTGGCTTTCTTACTAACTGGGTTGTTGGGCTGGATTAAACACTACACGAATCAAAATTTTATTGCTGACGGTTTTTGAGTTTCTGCTTACATACTGTGTTTAAGTATTTATAGTTTATGTAAGCTTTTATATAAGTTTTTCATTATTTAATCACGTTTTTACAACATGACAACATGTGTTGTAAAAAAAAATATAAGGAAACTACCTTCGTCCAAAAACGCATCTGGTATATGTGTGACTCCAAACAATTTTTTGATTGTTTGTTGTGTTTGCGTGATGGTGATCGTTCTTCGGCTCAATAATTATTGTAGGTCATGAATTACGAAATTAATATGTTTATATCCTCTTTTAGCTGCTTGCCCCACTTTTTGAAATCCTGAGTATTTGTCGAGCAGTTCATAGAACGGCAGGTTGTTAAACTTACTAGGTCTGTTCATTTCATTCAACTTCGAGGGGCTTTCGTAATTTTGCGTAATTTTGACAATGTTATGAATATTATTATTATAACGACGTACAATCTTTTCAACATGTTGTATTTTATTTTGTGCGAATATATGTAACAGCCAGAAGTATTTCAGACCCACCTTTCATTGTACTGTCCACATGTCTGTCTTTCTGCCGTATCTCATATCTGTATGTGAACTTTATGTCAACCTACAGTTCGCAAATTTTGAGTTTTTTTGAAGAAGTTTACTACACAGATGTCTATGAAGCAAGGTGGAACGCTACTGAAAATGAATTGGATCGAATCATTTATACAACCACTCATCATATAATGCCAAATTTCAATAAAATCTTTATTTGAAAAACAAGTAAAAACATTACAGTCAGACAAGGCGTTATCCAATTCTTCATCTACGACTTTTTCAAGATAAGGCGTTATGTAGGGAGTAGTCATAAAAATGTTCTGATCCAATGCTTTCTTTATAGAATTCGTCCGTGCGTCACAAAATATCAGTATATGAAATTTTGCTAAAGTATACCAAAAATTTCGATCTGTAGGTTGCACGTGCAAATACATGGATAGATATCATATTCTACTATCGAATCGGAGAATTTTTCTACTATTATTGGATCCAATAGGACAATATTTGGGAATCCCACTCATATAAATGATCTTATAAAAAATTGGTCTCTATATGATGGCGCAGTCGAATTTTTAGAACTTTATGATAGAAACTGGTGCAGATCAGCGTATTGTTTGGATCGGAAAGGTACAGTTTTGTGATCCCTGCAATATAAGTGCATTTTGAAAAGTGACAAGATCTAATTTTGGGTATTTTATGACGAAAATAGGTGCAGAACAATTAATTTGTGAAAAAAAAATAATTTTGCGAAATCTTGATGCCAACGTCCCCTTCCAAATAAGGCCTCTTCTGAAAAATGTTCATTTACACGGTGAGCAGATACGAATTTTGCTATATAATAACGAATGTAGGATAGTTAAAGCGACTGTGACGTTTTCACTTGCTATTTTTATTGTTGTTATTATTATACACACTCTTTGTAATTTTTTCTGTAGACGGTTGACGAAAATAAGTTCTATCCAAATTTTTGTAAAATGTAGTTTTTATTAAACGCCATAGTCGTTTATTTTCTTTAAAACAACACGTTTTTATCTTATTGTCAGAAGAAATAACAAGAAAATTACTGACTTGATTCCGGAGTATAGTCATGCATAATTTTTTCTCTTGCTGCACTGTTTGCACAAAACGAATGTTACTTGGCATCTTGGCATTAGTGTCTTCAAAAAGCAAAACCTGTTTACAAGTAAATGTCACTTAATGTCAAAGCTATGTATTTGTATACATTATACAAAAATGTGCATATATATATATATATATTTATATACATATGCACATATAAATGTATACACAAATATATATATATATATATATATATATAGTTTAATTTATGTATGTATGTATAATTAATGTATATATACATGTATATGTGTATATACGTATATATATATATATGTGTATATATGTATATATATACATGTATATTAATGACAATAAATCTGTACATCATTCAAAGACAGAATTAATGAAATTAATAAACATAAATTAAACTACGAAAAGTGAATTTAAAACCTGAGATATTGCGTTGAGTTAAAAAAATTTTTGGTAAATACATATATGCGTAATTGTATTCCCAGAATCAAAAAAGCACATTTTTAACGTTAGAATTTGATGCGAACGAAATAATTGTACATTTTTTTCAGTTTCTATCGAAGCTACCACACTTCGTGAGAAAATTTTAATATCATCCAATGTAAAGGATTTGGTGCAGTTCTGCATTTCTTATCGTTTTTTTCATTTTCACGTGGAAAAGGGATACCAAATAACGAAAAAAAATTGCAGATTAAAAAAATGGTCCAGCGACCGACTAAACTAAAGTGCTTTTCGCTTTGTTGCAGCTTTGGTCAGTTTCTTGTAAAGGGTAGAGTTTTTGCATAAAATCTTAAACGATTATCGCTCACCTTAAGTCCGCATTATTGAGAACGGTATCGATTGATTTTGATGTGCTATTTTCAATACTTTCCAGAACAGCGGCAACATTTCTTTATCTTATATTTTATGGCGAGCCAGGCTTGGACATCTCTTCAATTCCTATATGAATTTACTAACAGAGACTCTTTCAGACAACTTACGCGTAGAATTTAGCGGGTTATCATATATAAACTGATAAAATTTGTATTTGCTAACGGGTCGCCTAAACAAATTATTGCGATTTGCAGCGAAACACCTCGTTTCTATAGCTGATTGGACTTATAATTCATTCAATTTATCTGAATAGACAAATATTCACTATAAAGAATATTTTAGACACGCAGCACTTTCTCAACTAGGGAATCGATTTAATTATTTCTTTTCTTCTATAAGCTTTTCTCCGTCTGCCTGGTTGTTGAAATCATAATTGCGTTCTTCTAAAACCAAAAACTTGTTTTAAAATTTATTTTTATATTTTTCCACGCGAATTTGGTAAGATTTGCCAAATAATTGCGGTGCATTGATACTTCCGATTCGTATATTCTTAGGAAGCGTGAAGAGCGAAATCAATTGAGCCTTGCTTTTTTCTCGATTTGCATTATGTCTGCCTGTCTCTCTGCTCACGTATTGAACTCAGGTGCGGATTATTTACGCTAAAATTTTATTTTCAAAACTTAACAACATTCTTAACGCTGAATTTGGGTTCTCGTGAGTTTGTTAAATTTTAAACCTATCCTCCAAACTAATTCATATAACCTTTGTAATTTCTGAGTAATTTAAGCATGCCACTACAACAGAATAGTTGTTATTTCAATAACTGCCATAATATTTAAACCACTTTCATTAAATTCAGAGTATGCTGATATTAGTTCATGTCGTGTTGAGTTATAGCTTAAATATGGTATATAAGTGTAGGAAGAGAAATGTTTCTTTTAGAAGAAATTAGTGGATTGAGTTTTCAGCTTACGATTTCCTATTTAAAATTCATCAACTATTCTTAAAGCGAATTGTCGATGAAAATTTGAAAAATTCCTATTCAAATATTTATTCGAAAAAATTAATGCGGTGTATATGGTGAAATTAAACGCGAATTGACTCAGTATTGCTCACGATGTTAAGGTGAATAAAACTAAATAAAAAAATTATATTCGGTCGTGAACGAAGCTTTTACACCTATCACCGTGATCCTAAAAAGAAGGAAAAGAATTAAGTTTTTATACTCTATAATATTGAATGGGCGCGGCTGACATTCCCTATTTTCAGAATGAAACTAGAAATTTATATGGTGTATGCATTATACTTTTCGAGTAACAAGCAAAAAACACGGAAAGCAAAGTTGTTTACAGTTTTTGTTACATAGACGTATAGGCGTTGTAGGCGTGTCCTTTGTGCAGTTTTGGGTATTTTGAATTTCCATGTTTGTAGGCGATATTCTAATTTTTGAGATCAGAGGAATGTTTACAATAGACATTGCTGATATATAGCTTATGCGATCTCTGTAGCTTCCTTCTGGGCGTTGCAAACGTTTTGACAAAATGAATATACTTCTTATCCTTCTCAACTTTGGATTTAAGCAAATCCATTTGGCCGCCTGTCTGTCTGTTGGAAACATTCGCCTGGCAGCAAAAATGAAGCTATCCGCTAAAAATTTGACCGAAACATTGGAAATTTTTCCATGCACCTCTGTTTTTCAAAATAAATGGAAAATTCGTTTTTTGCCGCCTGCTCATAAACTACAAGAGATAAACCTACAAAAATTTAAATGTGTATTCTATGTTCGATGCTGTAGTGCTTGCATAAAAATGGGAAAAATTGACCACGCCCACCCAATAATAATAATAAAAAAGTGTATCAAAATTGAATTATTTTTTGGAATATAACTTTTATAACTTGCAGAAACCAGCTTCCAAAACCCCATTAATTATGTAAGTGATAAGCCAATTTCAAATTCGGAATGCATCTAAGCATGACTGCCTGTTCATGTGCCCATCTGTCCGCCTGCGCAAATGCGTAATATCTGTGGTGAATATTCTGCCGTTTCCAAAAATTAAGACACCGTCTAGAAGTTTGCAAAAGAATTTGAAAATGACCTGAGCTTCTCAATGAACATGCCTACAGCGCCCACACGACTACGTAATGAAAACAGTAAATACTTTTGCCTTCCCTCTCCCTTGTTCGTTGTCTGACTGTTCAAAACATAACTGACTCTTCAAAAACATAAAACAATAAGCAAATATATACGATATGGTATAGAAGTTTCCATAAAATTATTCTACATCAATGAGATAACGGTGATTTTCTTAGTTATTGAACTATTGCGAGCATAATTAAACACGTAAAACGAATTTAAATAAGGGAAATGAGATAAGAAAACTTGAGTCCGTTAGCTCAATTTATTAAAGCGGTAAGCAAACGAGACTCAACCCGTTTGTGATCTGAAGCCAATCAAAGATACATCTGCCGTCATGGGTCATGACGGTAAAACTAGAGTACGAAACGAGAAAACGACTTTATTAGCTACTGTGAGCTTATTCCAAGTTCTTCAATGTGTGTTAATGTTTTCAAACAAGAAAACGTAATAAATCAATGATTATGTGCGAAATGACAGTTTAGTGCTACGAAGTAAAGAACGCGTAGTTTTTTTTCTCCTGTAAAGCTAAAAATAACTGTTGTTGCATGCATGCGCGTAACGCGAATTCACACTTACAGCGAAATACAACTATATAAAGCATGTGTTAGTTTTACTTTAGATTATTAAGAGCACGCAGTTAAATGTATTTCATTTATTGTTTATTTATTTTTCACTCTTTTTTCTCTATTTCTAAAAAAAGCGGTTTATGAATATCTTGTATTATTGCATTTGAAAAGATTTTTAATAAATTCTAATAACGTATGAATTTTCTGTGTATTGGATGATGGAGTAGGAATAGAGTCAAGAAACGGTTAAATACCGGTTTCGTTTTGCATAATAATGTAGACTTTATACCATTCGTGTATTAACTTTTTGTTATATTGAATTCTTTTCGATTGCATATACGAAAGAAGATTTTTCAGATAATTTTGAACTTTTTAAAATTTAAACAAAAAGTAATTGAATAAATAGTCCCTGATTATTATGAGCGCACTCATTTCCACAATTTACGCTTATCAACTCACGCTTATTTCCACAATTTAAAAGGATGGGCGACCATGTTTAAAGCGAAAAAATTATGACACAAATTAAACTCATCTTTATTAGGAAATAAAAACCAAAAACTTCTCACTTAACTTGTTTTAGAATAAATATAAGTAATTCACAACGTTGTAACCAATTAAGTACGTCTATTGTAACAGCTTATAATAATATGCAATTTGCATGCGTTTTAATGTTTTGGCATATTTTAGTTTAATCAATAGAAAATTCCCTCTTAGTACTGTTAATATTGTTTGTTGTTTATCTTGGTTATTCAAATATGCGAGAACGAAGGCGTTAAATAACAATTTGTTTCAAATTGATATACTGAGACCCTTTTCTATAGGAATTTCGCTAGGGCAAGTTCGGAGATCTGCCAAATTACAAGCTGTTTTTTTTATCAGTCGCTATGATCGTTTTTATACAAGCATTACGCTTCACCGACTTCAAGTAAATTCCATAGTAAAAGCATTTCAGATGTACATAGGTTCTTAAAAAGATTATATTGAGGTTTGCTTAAAGCGTCAAGGTAATTTACTTTTAAAAAGTAACTGCATTCTTGCCCATAACCTTCTGATCAGGGTATAGAGAATACGACAAGAGGAATTCAAGTATTTGAGTCGAGGACGTAGCCTTTACAAATATTTAGAAGTTATAATGATACAGTAAAGCAAATGCAAATTTTGTTGTTTCTTGGGAGCACGGCAAACAACATAACTGAATTTACACAATGTCTGGAAAAGAAACAGTGAAAATTGTTTCTTTCTTTTTTAAGCATCATATTTATTGAATTTATTTATTTATTTTATAAAATTTTTTTTTTATTATTAATATATTAGAATAAAAAATAAATTTTGTATACTGAAGTTGGTTGCTTCATAAAACGTGCATAATGGGGTAATTTTTTCTGAAATTTTGGGCATACATAGCCTAGACATTGGAGTTTGAATGGTATAAGTTTCAATTGCTTGCGGGCTATCGTAGTGTATATTGAAATGTAAAGAAATGGATGTCATGTACGGCTTTGCACTTTAACTGTGTTTAACTGTGTTTAACCGTGTTTAACTGTGTTGCACTGGAAAAACATCCAGTTGAAGTTACGGAAATGAGTAAGTTGGCTTGAGGTGAAAACGCAGTAAGCTGTCAAACAGTGAGAAAATGATTTGAGAGAATTCGTGCAAACAATTTTAATCTTGAAAATGATGAAAACCCGTACACGCCCTTCACATTGCAGTAAAAGCAACTCAGGAAATAAACTTCAACTTAATCTAGGAATATATTTCAATTGCCCAGACCACACGAATCAGTCAGCAGACCACCGGTTCGGCAAAATTGAAGATATATCGTACTTGGTCGATAATTATTTCGCAGTAGAGCCACGAACTTTCCACCGCAAGGGCATCTGTAAGCTGCCCGATAAGAGGCAAAAGACCATAGATATTGATTTTGATTTTGAAAATTTTGATTATTAAATTTGAATTTTATCAAAATACACACAGAATTTATTAGTATACATGTTCCATAAACATATATTTATATATACTCGCAGTACAGGCCATATTAGGCTTTTGCGGATGAGTGGAACCACCAAGAGGACTCAAGATAGCCACTGAATCGATTTAAACTTGTCTGCCTCTCTGTATGCCCGTCCATATATTTGTGTGTTCAATTTGCAGGACGCAACTTTTCGGATGTTTTACCCATATTTAATAGACTAGTATTTCCTGGCTCAAGGACGAAGTTCATTGAAAATGGATTGACTCGGACCATTTCTACAACCACTCCCCATACAACGCCTTAGATTGAAAAAGTATTTACATGGAAAAAGATTTCAATTTTCAATATTTCTCGACAAACATCGTTAAGTAATAGAAACTCGATATATTAAGTTAATCGGATACGCCAATTTTTTAGATTCCCTTCCATATAACCTTTCCTGCAAAAAGTAAGCCTTTATATTATGAAATGGTTTGATTTTCAATATTTTGTGATGACAAATGGTCCATAACAGTAACTTAATATAAAAATGAATTGCACTAAGTTTGGCCCACGTAGACCTCTTTTTTGGTCCCCCTAGCCCATATAAAAAACTATACATGTAGACGCCAAGAAAGTCTAATTTCTAGTATTTCGTCACAAAAGCAAGTGAAGAATAGCAAGTAATTGATAGGAAGTTTATTTTTAGTAAATTTCAACCACGCCGGTCAACGCTTTGACCCAACTCCCATTTAAAGGTAAGGCCTTTGCATGGAAGCAAAGTTCAATTTTTTGTGCTCCATTGCGAAAATAAATGAAAAAGCAGTAACCGGACTATATATTATACGAATATACCCGAATATAATGTGTTTACTTGATTCGACCGTAAACAGTTGATATAACTATTAAGGCGTCAAGTAGGTTATTGGTTTTTTGCCGTTACGTTATTTAAATTTTATTTATAATTTATTGCACATTTTTTGAGGATAAATCTAACCTCCCTTATAGAGCAGCGATTTTTCTTTTATGTAAAAGCAATTAGCTTAGCGAAACATGCACTTCATTAAGCCACTGTAACAGGCTAAGAAAGTGGGTGCTTTGACAATTGCTTTGAATTGAAACGATAGGCAATAGAAAAATAATATTCCAGGGTGTTATTAAGCATATACTTCTGAAAAATTTCTAGTGGATTTCCGCTTTAAAGCTGATATTCATGGTCTATTACAACTACTAAAACGAGAGACACTCTGTTTTCTCTTCCAAAGGTTGTCCTTGAATCGAGTAGAGCCATCACTTCCAGTCACTGCGCTGCACTTATATAGATATTATAAATTTCCTCCACAATAGCGATTGTCGGAAACTGTTACGGTAACTTTTCTATCATTACCATGTCTTTGTTTTTTACGAAAGTCGTACAGATCTCTCCGACATTTATATCAGACATATCAATTAATTCGTTATAGTCTGGATAGGTGGTGCAGTTGGTTTCTTGACTGGGTTTCGAATAAAATGAGCGGTATTATAACCAGTTTATGTACTTGCTTTAAATGCGGTCAAGCGCTTACACGCTCCAACCTAAATGAATTTTTAGGAATTTTTATATAAAAATTTATTCATTCATTCATTATTCGTGTAAAAATTATTCATTCATCGCTAACCCATTCAGTTATTTTAAAAAATCGCGAAATTTTTCAACTGTATCAACAATCATTTGAATTCTTGAACTTTGAAATGTTGTAAAGAAAAGATTTAAAATCATATCCTCTTGAAGGACCGTTTTAAAGGCCACTTTCGTTCATTTGCCACGTAGACAGTTCGCTAATTATTTTATATAAAGATTTTTACAATATTTTTTCACTTTTGCACTTATAACATGAAGACTTTGAGGTCACCAAATATTTGTTGTAAGAGAGAAGGACTAGTTTTTTTTTATAAATTTTTAGTTTATTTTGCTTTTCTCTTTTACTTTACTCCTTCATAGTATGTACTTATTTCTAGCACTTATTTCAGTTTAAGGAATTTTAATTTCGAAGACTACTAAAAGTCGACTTGCGCATCTTCTGAGAACCACATTCTTCATTGCATAATTTATCATTTTCATGCGGAATTTAATGCAACGGTAACAACAAAGGAAATTTACGCTGCATACAGAAATGTGTTGAAGGTCAATAAGCGTCAACATAGACTCAAAGGGCTTCATGCTGGTGATTGACAGAGCAATTGAATTTAATAATAACGCCCTAAAAATTCTGATGAACGCTAATCCAAAATTAATTATGCAAAATTATGCTTCACAAATCCTATATTTCCATAGGAGAAGGGTTTAAAATTTGCGGAAAATAATAAAAAATAAAAGCTTGAATTGATTACAAAGTTTGTTTTGGATTTCAAAATAATTAATTACTTATGGGTCTCATTATTAATATTTTTTTTTAATAATATTACATAATGGGGCTTACAACAATTTTCTCATATTTTTTAATGAAAGGAAAAATGTGTAATTTTATGTATTTTGCAGTTTATGTTACTAAGCAGAAAAGACGAACAGTAATATTTGCAATTAATATAAAAAGATATTTACTTGTATGCGTAGAAATGTATACGACAATTATAGCCGCGATTAGAAATGACGAATTGCACTAAAAAAAACAAGTGAAAACATTTTAGTTGGACTAGGCCCACTATTTAATACCCTGCACCACATCGTCTAACACAATTCTTATTGTCGTCATGGAACACAAATATTACAACCTGTTTTTATATGAAGTTACTATTATGGACTCTATATTAAAAATTACAACCCTTTGCAAATAAAGGTTTAAAGTTAAAGTTAAAGCAACTATGGTTGTGCCCAAGAGTACGTGTTCAAAATTCAGCACTGTTAATTTCTATCATGTTCTGGTTTTCATCATAAAATATTGAAAAGAGTCCTTTGTGTCATATGAACATCAGTTTTCGTTATATGAGAAGAGGTTCAAAAAACTGCCCGAGCCTGTCCAAAGTTTTCACATCAAATTAGATTACTAAAATACTATTACATAGCTACTTTTGTAAAAAAATTTTGACAATTGCAATTTTTTCATGTAATGCAGCATAAGGTTTTTTACATGGACAGGTCGAAAAAGTGGACCGATCCAAACCATTTTTAATAGCGATCGTCTTTGCATTAAAGCATGCCAGTGTGACAAAATTCATCTAAATATCTCAAAAATTGTGGCATGTAGCTTAAACACAAATTTACATCAAAAGCACAGACGGGCAGACGGACAGACAAGCTTAGATCGATTCAAAATAATTCTCTCGGTATTTTTCGGTATAATAAACCATTCTGCGTGTTACATATGTCCGCAAAATCTTAATATACTCTGTACCATTGGTGGTGTAGGGTCTTACAACAACAGCTGCTGTTGTATATATCTGCAGATAAACATTTGCAAGTTCAGAAAAGAGCACATTTGGAAAAAACACAAATGTATACGTAAATGGAATGAACAATACAACAATAAATACACACATTAAATATATAGTATCAATATAATATTCTATAACATTTCATACCCAATTACTCCTTTACTTTTTCTTTTCTTGTTTTTACAATTTATATTTTTCCAAGCTTATATCTAGGCACTTAACAGTGTAACTGTGGAAGCATGTTTAAAAAAGAACGAAAGGAAAACTTAAAAAAAAAATTAAATATAGTTGTAGGACATACTTATACACGACGGAAAATGGTCTTTATTTAAAAAGCTTCCATATACTTCATGAAAAATAATATTTCACTGCGATCTATCAGTAACGCCTACAAACAATAGCTATACACGAGTTTTATAAGCGATGTCTCTACGCGATATTTTCGATGCGTCTAACCGTTGCAAAAGAGCATAATGGTTTTAAAAAAGGTAAAAGTATATATTTCGCATACATGAGAGAGCTCATGACACATCATATAAGTATACTATATATGTACGTACACGTTTCTATGAATTCATTTTCATTTTTATGAATAAAAAATCATTACGTGTTATAATACATATATATAAAACTATATTTGATATAATAGATGATGTTCAGGCTGGCAGAATAGGATATTACGTGGAGACTCTTCGTCGTTTATAAAGTTACCTCTAGTTTTTATCTCTTTTTCTCATGGCTTATAGGGTGCTCAACGAACCGGTAGATTGCGAACTTAGGTTTTTCAAATTACTATCCACTAACAACTAGCAACTTTATTTAGCAGCAACTTTTAGCAACCAAGCGCTTTTCTTCCATTCGTATTGATGTATAGATATATTTCAGTACCCGAACAGTAGTTAATAATATCCGTATAGTTTTTTTTGCACACATATATTTATAAATAAAGTTGTGCTAAACGACCTTGAGCATTATATATTTTTTTCTATTATTTATGCTTGAAATTATTATTTGATTGTTAAATTTTTCGAACCCATGCAAATTGTAGAAAAAGAAAACAAAAAAAATATTATTTTATGTACGACTTAAGTGGAAACATTTCATACTTCGTTGGCAAAAAAAAGTTTTTTATCCCAATCTCTCGAATCTAAAGACAAAAAACTATAAAAAAAACATTAAATAAAAAATAACATGCTATGTTACATGTTATGCATATCGCATGCAGATTTAATCGTATGCATTAACACTAGAATTACTGCGGCACATAACATAACATATTAAGAGCGTTATCTACGTGAGCAAAATGAACATAAAATACTCGAAGATAAAGAAAAACATACCTTATATAATTTACCCCAGGAGCTGATATAATAACATTTAAAGGATTGCTACACAAACAGCTCTAAGCGATAGATTTCCCATTTTTATGAAGCTTTCATTAAAAGCAAAAAAATTAGTTAAACATCAAATTTGTTGCTCGTGACAACATTTTAAAATCATAATCGTAACCATACCAAACATAAACTGACCGATTTGCTTCAATCAATTACGCCCTACATCTTGGTCAAATGTGTATAATAACGATGTTAACCACAAAGTTAGTCTTAATGGTCGGTGGGGACGTATCTCAATATAAATTGAATAAAAATGTATGAAATTTAACTACCTCGAGAATCGATAATTTTCGCTAACCTTTTTTATTAATAATAATTTGTGCAGTCTGCGTCGAATGATTTAATGGATTAGAAACATATTAGAACTTAACCTACCTTATCCTTATTGGATACGATAAAATATTCCAGGCGTAACATAAATACGCTTGCGTAACACAGTTTACGTAAAGCATAACATGTACTCCCACTGAACATACGCAGTAAAGAACATAACACAAAAGCAATCAAGATTACGCGACTCATTTTCAAATATCTATTAATGATGGACGCACCTATTAATCAATTCTCGCGGCTTTTGAACCTAGATTGACGTCTGCCAAAGCAATGAATTTAAATGCAGATTTATAAACTACAATTGGGATTCATTTCTTTTGGCCGCAGATATTGGGAATATTAAATGCCTCCAAAGGTATGGATAAGAAGATTATTATCAGCATGCTTTTTAAGTAATAATTGCAGTTATAAATCTTCAATTTTTATGAGCGTGAATCGTTTTTAATGGCATTGACGATGCTAAATGCTAAACATCTTTTTAGAAAAACTACTTAAACAATTTGATTACCTTCTTTATTTATTCATTTAAAATTTACTGATAATGTATAATTTATCGACCCCTTAAGATTTGGTAGTTAGCGTCTTATAAAGACACGTTGGAACGCTCGCAAAATTATATGGCCATAAATTAAAGTTACAAGTGACGATAATCCGCCCTACGTGACCACGTTTGCAGCAGCAAATAATTTTAAAATATGGGCTGTAAGAGACATTGAATTAAAACTTACTGCAAATATTTCAAAATGGTGCCCGTCCACCAACTAAAATATTTATACTTAATAAAATATTTTACAATTTATATGTACTGGCATAATGTGATCGGTATGGAAGGTTTGACTCAAGACAAATATAATTTTCTTACTTGTTTGTTTAATACTCTCATAATAAGTTTCTACACACTATAGATATATGAAGTCTCTCAAATTATTTTGAATTGAATTTCTGGTTTATGTATATAATCTACATAGGGATATACAACGGACAGGCTGGCAAATGATTTCAAAGATGAGTATGTGCAATGTTAATGACATCCTTCATTTATTGCTAAATAAACTTAACGGTCGTATTTCCTTTCAGGAAGATCAAATCATGCGGCTAAGCACTACGTCCTACATTTTTCTTATCAATAAAACTCACATCCAAATATTACTGAGGTTTTCTTGCAATTATATTATGTCAATATGTTACGGAAAAATTTTGTAAGTAATAAAATGCAAATTTTGGCTGTATTCTTGTATTTTTATATATCAGACAAGCTCGCCGTTGCAAATTTTTCCTATCGTGTCGGGTCTTTTGGTTTTCTCCTTTTTTTGCTTGTTGCTATCTCGTCCCTATCACTTGTTTTAGTTTCTTAAAATCAACAATCTAGCCACGTGTCAGCACACTCTTTACTAATATTTACAAATAATCTTAATTTCTTCCTCTTTTACAATCATCCTGGGAAACGAAGAATTGATTGATCTTGGAAAAAAAATACAAATTGGCAAAAGCATTTTCTAATGGCCACGCGTCAATAAAAAGAAAGCAAGAAAGAAGAAGAAACAAATTTGAAGAACTGAATATTTCCGAAATGAGATTTAAATTAGAACAGCACGTTATGCAGCTAGCAGAAGATTTAAATCATTAAAAATTACAATGAAAGTGCCGAATTGCCATTAAAACTTGTGTAAAATTTGTGGCTATGCATAACCAAAACTTGAAAAGGTTTGAGACATATGACTACTTGACACTTTATCCCGCACCTATGATTTTACAGTCTAGCAAGGCAAAATTGAAAAAAATTATCCAACACTATATTTTGTTGAAAACACTTTACATGTTAGTTTTGTATGGTTTTTATTTTGAATAAGGATGTGCAAAGAATTAAAAATAAAAGACTAGACAAGAAGGGTCAATTTATTTAGGAAAGCACTAAATTCTTATGTACGACGAAAACCGTGAACCGTTTGTTTGGTTCTTACCCTCTTTCCCTGTCCTGAGTGAAGACATCAGGCAAGTTAAACAATAAGTTGTAAACATTCCACCAACCAAACGAAATGTGACTAAAATTAACAATATGACTTCACTTAACTCTAACGCAAATACTATTGCTATTGTTAATAAACGTCTTTGAAACATTATTACACTCGCCTAAAGTTTTTTTTTTATTTATTTAAATTTTTTTTTAAAAACTGACATGACATATAAACTTTAAAAGCATGAAACAAAAATGTTTAAAGAATTATTTTAGCTATTGAACATGTAACAAACAAAATTTCTGGTAATAATTGACTTACAAAGCAGAAAATAACGAAAAACTTAAGAAACAAACCAGCTCTATATGACCGTTTAGCCTTTAAAAAGTTTTATAAAAATCTAAAATTTCAGCTAACAATCGGAGGGTACGGATAAATGTACTCACACACACAAACTTAAAAATATTGCAGAAATTAAAAAAAAGAAAAAACATCAGAATTAAGCACAATTTTTGCTTTGTAGTTAAAAACAAATTCAACTTTGTCCTTTAATAGAAAGAAACAAGAAGACAATTTTTTTTATATATTTACATTTTATAATGAACACTCACATGTTATAGAATTTCATTATATTCATATGTTTTCGTGAATTTTTGATATTAATTCAAGAATTTTGTTGTTTTTTGTTATGTTTTTTTAATCAGCCTTGGATTTTAGTCACAACCTTTGTTAAATAAGGTACAATACTCTCTTTGTGTGCGTTTTTCTTTTGTGTAATTTCTTTTCCTTTTTAACGTTTCAATGCGCTTAACTTAAGGTCTAAGTTGAAAGCGTGTTAGCCCACTAGCACTTCTTAATAACGACTGGTGTATGCCAGTTTTGCTAAAGACTCAAGAAAACAATTTGTTTCTATTTTATTGTGTACATACGAGTGTAGTTTCTTACCTTTTGCCACAACAGCATAAAATTGTACACCAACACTAACATGCGCGCACATACACATTCGCATACGTATACGTACACATAAACATATACAACCTGTATGTACTACCAACTTATCAACAACAACAGCAGCAACAACAGCAAATTACTGTCAGTATTTTATTTAGTTGAAATTTTTAAAAGATAAATAACAACTATAATAGCAACAACAATTAACCATATTTATATGACAAAACATTATTACATACACTTGGGCACATATATCACTTAAAGACAAGAAACAAAAAATTCACACCCAAAGACTGGTTTTTTTTAAATTTTTGGTCTCGCTGATCAAACCAAGAGCTTTTTTTGCTCCATTACTAATTTTTTGATTACTTCTCCTCTTCTTTTAACTGAATTATGATATTATACGAAAAATTTGTACGCAGAAACACCATCCATGTATACTAATGTACATACATACTTAAATTTACCAAACACCAACAGACCTTTAAAATATTATAACGTAAACATGATCATCAATTCCAACTGACTCGCTAAATAGACATGCGGAGGCAAAAGAGAAGAAAAAAGCTCAGGAGATTTTTTCTTCAAACTTTTTCAATTTTAACTAGTTTTCTCTAACATGTCGTTGATTATCTTACTACCTGTTCATTTTGTTGTTGGTATTCTAATAATAAACACACAAGTTTCTTTATATTATTTGTTTTTTTTTATTGGACTCGGAGTAATTTACACATGTGTATGTATGTGATTAGGCTATTTTTGGCACATGTTTCAAAAATTTTTTATTAGTTTTGCGTGTATATATATGAAATACTTTTTCTATTGTGCGATAATTTCAAATCCTTGAAATGGAGGAAAATATTTACAAAGGTTGATATTCCGCGACAAAGTTCTGTCTAAAGTTTTCATCGGAAAAAAGAAAAGAGAAATAACCTAAAAGGAGAAAGAAATTATATTCTACTCGGGCTGAATTTTTTTAATACAAAATATATCGAACCAAACTTCGCTTGGTATAAATCGTACATAGTTTCATATACGATTTAGACCGCATTTATATTCTTAAATAAAAACTTTTAATTGTGGAACAAAAGACTTATGTTTACAAAACTATTGCATTTGCAAGGGCATTTTGTAATTAGCAGACTTTTTAAAGTTTTCAATATATTTATAGTTTTCAAATATATTTGTCACAACACAAAATAAACGAACAATGGATAACAAAAAAATTCGATATAATTTAAACACAATATCTTTCTGCTTGCTAAACTTGCTTAATGGACAATTTTTGGATCAACCAATATATTACGGAGGTAAAGAAAGTAAATATATTTTAATGCAAACTTTTTATAACACTTTGAAAATGTCATCTATTTTCTGGCATATATGACTCCTTAATCAAAATCCTAAAAATGAAAATATCATAATATGCAAATGTTTTATGTATAAAATCAAATCTTAATTCTGATAAAACTTAGCCCTGAACTAGAAAATTTTCATGGTTAAATTCAAAAAAGAAAAAGATATTTATATTAACATTGTCACACAAATTCCAATAATAATACGACGAACGCGGAAGATGACAGAGACGCGAATACAAAAAAAAATTATAATTGCTTTGAAGCGAGTTTTGGATGCCCACCAGGCCACAAAATTACTGCGATTATTTTTTATTAATTATCTCATTTAATATTATTGCACTAGTAAATTCTTGCGATAAATTTTATAACATAATCTACTGCAGCCTATATTTTAAGGTTTTTCAGTCGTCAAGCAAATGCAGGCTGATCTATGAGCATAAAGTATATATGCCAAAGGTTTTTTTTCACTTCATCAACATTTTCGTGAATATCAAAGACCATGTACTTTCTAATAATTTTAAAACGTCTTGCGGCGATGGCCTCATAGAAATCTCGTCTCTATGCTAATTTCTTTCGTGTATAGGAAGAACTTTTCCGCTCTTTCATTGAAGTTGGCTATGGCTTATATACAAAACTGACTTTACACTAACTTATAGTAAATGGTTACGCTAGATAGAGCGAGTATATTCATACGTGTGCTTATTTTCAGTATTAAAATCACCATAAAACCTTAATGTACTGTACTTTATGAACTTCGGGAAAAGCTTTACACTGCTAATACGCTTTGCTGATTGATATAGAGGAATTTTGAAAAACTTTACAACAGATTCTGTTCAACTTGTTACTAAAGCATAAAATTTTAAATCAAATCCTGTAGTCCTCGCATTTTTTACACTTTTATTTAACTTGTTTTCGTGACAACATGGAAATTTCAAAACATAATTTTAGGCACATCCGTATATTCAGTCATGCTGAAATTTTGTAGGCACAAAAGTAATACAATCAATTTCCCTTTATATACAAGAATGGTGATCGCAAAAAGGCATGTCAAAACGGAATCAATTATTCAGAATGAACGAAAATTTACATATTGTACTACATGTTCCTTACACTTTATTCTACGTGCTTCTTACTAAAAGAGACACTACTTGTTGCAATTCTACTCTTCCTGTCGCCGCGGGTCTCGCAGAAAAGGAAATCTATGCAAATGCTTTTTCCAAAGATCTGCAAGGGAGATGATGCTTCTACAGTCAAAATGTATCGCGTCACCAGAATGAATCGCATCTGGAACTTCTCTCATGCTGGCGGTGTAGCGATCCTTCTCTCCGATAAACCGACATACACTTGCGTTTCTTCCCACGAGAATTTCGAGTCTATCGTAAACTGCAGCTGTGTCATTAACACAACCCTCAGCAACCTCTTCGTCTTGAGGTGTTATGCTTCATCCGAGTATGCTTTTGATAATTTGCATTCCTTTAAACCCGATAAATCCGTTCTTCTCAGTGGAAATTTTAATGATCACAACGTATGCTGGCGTAGTAGCCCCTCTGAACAGTAGTGAACTTACTTTGGCACATGGCATTGGCACTTACTTTCCTTTCAGCCCCTCCTGCCTTGACCTTTCTTTTTGCACACCAAACATTAGCTCTCCGATTACCTGACAAGTTATCAATGAAACTTTCAGTAGCACACTCTGTCTAGTCGAAATTGACTTGTATTTGCGCCCTCTCTTCATAAGCCTTCAGGTCTCAATAATTCTGTCCATAATATAATAAGCTCTACTCGGCGAAAGAGCCCATCAAGCTCTTTTTTTGGACAACTTTTTCGATGACTTCACTGCCGCTTTTGCCAAAAAATACAGAAAAAAATCACACCCCCCCAATTCCTGGTGAAACAGTATGAGGAGCGTAGTCAATGCCATATTCAGACTCGCTGTCAAAAATGCAAAAAGTTCCCATCTGAGGATAACTTTAAAGCTCCAACAGAAAATGGCATACAATTACAGTCTCAAGCTTAATGACCGAAAAGGCTGGACGAATTTCTGCAGTAACATAAACATTGATATGTCATCTTCGTATCCATTGCAAACAGCCAGATTACTCAAAGGCATCAAGATCACGCACAATCTCATGCTCGCATAACCTTTTAATGAGTACTGCGAAAACACCGTTGGTCCCTTCGAACCTGTTATGTTCTGTCTGCCATTTAGTTTTACCGACTCCTTCCCTAGATTAGACGGCGTTCGGAATGGCCTTCTTAAGCGATTAGACATTGAAAACAAATTAGCTCTTACCGAAGAATACAAGATCCTCAACATGTGTCACATATCATCAAATTAGCACAATTTTTAAACTATCGCTCTAGAAAAGAACAATAGTCAAACATCAACTCGTACAGAAGTATTGCCCTAGTTTCCACCTTGAGGAAACTTTTTGAAAGAATACCATGCCGCCATTTCGAAATGTAAAATCGTTTCAGCGATTCTTGCTTTAGACGTTGTAAGTCATGACATCATCATTACTCTCTGGTCCAGTGTTACACTAGCTTTTGCTAAAGGGCAAGTCTTTATAGCTTGTTTTCTAGATATCTCAGCAGCTTTTGACTCGGTCAACATCGTCAATCTAAGATCTGCACTACTGTCTCAGTCTACCAACAAGATTCTGTAGCTTGTTACGAACTTCTTCATTACAAAAATATTCTTGTTAACAGCAGTGACTTCACCACAGCAGGTCCTACACGAACGTCCCGCAGTGATCCGTGCTAAGTCAAATTTGTTTTAACATTTAGATTTATGACGTATTTAACTCTTCACCTAAGAATGTTTCGATACGCAGATGATCTTGTTATTTTTAGCTCTTGCCCTGACCCCGATACGGTCAGAAAAACCGGAAAATCCTCCATAGATCAACTTCGAGTCTCTACAACTTTCGCTGTCCATTCGCAAGATGAAATGGCTAGCCTTCTCTAATAAACGCAAAAAACTTACTAATGGGCCACTTCACATCAACGGCTCTAATAAATCTAGTGTGAAATACTTCAACTTTTTATGCTTCACATTACACAAACAAATTTCCTTTGCACCCCGTTTTGATACTGTCGTCAAACAATATTTTCAACTAATAAACACATTGAAATCCAAATGTGACATATCTTCTGGCATATCTGACTCTATCTGCATAATAAAATTGTACACTGGATTAGTGAGACCAAACTTAGAATACGCGTGTTCACTCCTACTGGGCGTTTCGGAAAGAGACCTTGTGATGCTCTGTGGGTTTCTATGAAAATGTCTACGTTTTGATTTAGTTGTGCTCGCACTTTGGCTCTCTACCTGATCAGTTTCGCTTAAATGTCAATGCTATCAATAACAACATTTTATCTTTTGAGAATCATTTGGCCTGCCTTTCATTCACGATCTTTTATCGCTTAACCCATCTCACTCCTTTTGCCAAATCTTCCCTCGGAAGCTTAATAATTTTAATGTTCTAAAATTAGACAAACACGCTTTATTCAAAACGCCACATTGATCACACTCCTTCCAATCTTTCATCAAATTCCTATTCGCAAAAAAATCCATAATTACACCAGCAAAAGCACAAACCTGCTAATTATATTTAATTAACGCCAAATAGAAAAATTCCTCCCACATCTTCACTGCTAGTTCCAAGTCTGACGTCGTCGGCAATAAGCTGTTGTTCCCGGACATCTATATAGAAGCATACTTTCTTAACCACCCAAACAACTTCATCTTCACAGCTGACTGTCTGGCGAGCGAATGGTAGCAAATACAAAAAAAATTCCTTATAATATCAGACAGCATATCTACCGTATAAGCCTCGCAGTCGTTCCTCACAGGCAGGACTCACCCATATATGGTGGAGATCAGCTCCTTTTTTACTTGTTTACGCATGAAACTCAGCTAAAATAAATGAACAGCCAAATTCAATTGACTCTTAGAAGTAAATCTTATACTAATTATTATGAAAAACTAATACGAAGTATATAAAGAGAAGTAAAGAAAAGATAATAATAATTAATTTATAAATAAATAGGAAAGAAAAAAAAAATAAAAAAACTTGTACATAACTAGTACACCGCAACCGTTGCAGATCCAAGTTACGAGCGAACCCCTAAGCCATTGCAAACATGCAAAAGCTTGGCAATCGATAACAGTAAACAACACTAGTTAATTTTCGAATCATAATAGGATGTTAAGATTGCAAGTCACTTTAAATACAACATAGATGTTAAGATAAAGTGATAGACATCATTTAGGTTTCTACAAACAACTCTAAATGGATTGAACAACTCATAATTATACATACATTGATTAAGCTTAATGAAAATAAAGTGCCAAATGATAAATTTTATCTTTACTAACTTAATTAAGAAAGAAAAACCAAGAATAAGTCTGCGTTTCTCAAGTGATGGTAAGGAAAACACAAGTAATCTATTTTCATAAGGAGGCAGAGACACAAGGGCGTCCCAATCCAAATTCCTAAGGGTGAACAGCAAGAATTGTTTTTGAACGGATTCAATTGAATCTGCATAACACCTACAGGACGAAGATCACACAACAGAGGCATACTCAAGTATTGCTCTAACTAAACACATGTATAGCCTTTTTCTAAGCTCTTTGAATTACCCCTAAATGAAACCAGCTTTACTTACAGAGATCTCAGAAGAAAAAGTTTAGAAAAATAACTACATTTTGCCACACTCAAATAAGCGAAGTAGTTTTTATAATACTAGAGAAATAAAACCTCTTCAAAGTATACCTTTTCGATGCCACTTCTCTTCTATGAAACGTTTAATTTTCCGAACATTAGCCTCATATACATGTTTCGTTAACACTTCTTCTCAGTTCTTAAATTTTCATTACAACGAAGGCCTTACTTTAGCATAAATACTTTGTTATAAAATTTGGTACGCTATGTTTGAAACGAATAGTTCATGGGCCAGTCATTGTCATTTGATCGTTATAAATAGGCCTTGTCGGAACGTTGACAGCAAAGCATATCTTCCTCAACAGAGGATTGCTGAGATTGTTTGTATTTGTTCTTGTCGGAAAATTGTTATTGTTTAATTTTATTTACTTTTGAGAGGGGAGTGCCTGAATTTGTTGGTGCTTATAAAGATTGGCGAGGTTGTTGTTTTATAATGTTGTACGAACCTACGTTTTCTAACTAATGTGAATCGATGAAATACTCAGTATTAAACAATTTAAATTGGAAAGTAAGCTTCTCGTACTTTTTTAGATTTAATTTCACAAAATTTAACGAAGACCATGTAACTAAATTATTTAAGTCTATTTGAAACTGATACGATTGCAATTCCAAGAAGCGGGAAGAAAACAATATAACATCGTCAACGTGCATTAAGATACGGCTCCATTTATTGATCGAGGGGAGATCATTATTGTATAGAATAAATAAAAGTGGCCCTAAGTGCCTTGAGGGACCGCAGACGTCGAAGAAAATTCATTCGACGTGTTAGGCAAAACCTTAAATGATCTGTTATGAAAATAAGAGCTTATCCATTTCACCAACTACAAAGCAAGCCAGAGACCTGGAGTTTGAAGATCATTAAGTTATGGTCAAACGCTTTTCTAAAATCTGTATATAAGACATCCGTGCGAGAGCCATTAGAAAAAGCGTTGAAAACATGACAAGTAAACTCTAAGAGATTCATAACAGTTGATCTTCCGTTCAGAAAGCCATTTGGCAATGGAGAAGTGTAACCTTTGATAGAAAGAGTTAAATGCTGAATAACAATTCGTTCAAACAATTTAAATAAGATACTCAACTTGGCAATGTCTCCATAGACGTCAACGTGATGTCTTTTTCCAAATTTCTGAAGTGGAATAAGGAAATCACTCTACCAACACAAAGGGAAAACATCTGATTTCAAGAACTGATTAAAAATCTTTGAAATAACACCACATAGCTCGTCAGAGCATGATTGCGTGTACTTAACACATGTTGGAATGCCATTAGGCCCAGGCGCAAAATTATATTTTAGAGACGTCAAATCGTATAAAATTTCATTTCTTGAAATGATCAAGTTAAGAATCGAAACCGAGTTAGCGATCTGATATGGTTAAATAACAGTTAAATCGGAATCAGCAGTTGAAAAATTTCATCGGAAATATTCAGTAATATCTGCATTACCACCTAAGTTTTGTGATGGAAAAAACTCGAATTCTCTTTGTAGGCAAGGATGGACCACTCAACACCTTACCGATATTCGCCTATCCCAGATCCACAAGGAATGGTGGCGAGCAACATAGACAAATGTATGAGATTTAAGAGAAGACGGAGGTGAGATACCATAGGCTACACCACAAGCTACAGGCTGGAGAAGAAGATGCTCTACGCAGCGGCACTCATCGAACATTGTTTTAATTTTTTCAAATTTTTCGCACAATGTCGCGGAATTTTTACTTACTTCAGAAAAACCATTCCTTGTCTCCTTGAAAAGCTTATAAAAGTCAATGCCCCACTTCCTAATTTAAATTTTTTAGTAATAGTTTTTATTCTAATATTAATTTAATATTAATTTTAGTATTGAGTTATAATTATTGATAATAATTATTAATGGTACAAAAGCCAGAAATATTTTCGCGAAAGTAGCCAGTTGCCATAAAGTTGATGTGGGACCAAAGGTTGTACGTGACTATTTACGTCGACGACGAACGTTTTAGTTTTTTTAAACAACGCGAATTTTGATGTTTTCAGACAACTTGGTAGAAATATCAGAAGTAAAGATGCTATAAAACTCATCAGCCATGTTTCACAACAGATATCATGGTGCAATTTGGAATGTAACCTAACTTCGATTTCATTAGGATACAATGAGAAATTGTCAGCCAGCATATATCGAAAAAAACGAAGAAGGTAAACGGCAGATCTGCCACAGACGCACACAATGGTGTGCTGCTGACCGCTGCACACATCACTCGACCAGACATTTGTTATGCAGTTAATTTGCCTAGTCGATATAGAATCAACCCTGGTAAGCCCCACTGGGAAACAGTCAAACGAGCAGTGAGATACTGGAAAGGCGCAATCGATAGGGGTATTGTATACAAAAAGCAAAAGGAAGGTAATATGAATGCCGATGATTTTGACGACCGTCTTTATATACAAATCTGGTGCAATTTCATGGTCAACAAAGTAAACAAAATACGCTGGCATTGTCTTCGACAGAAACCGAACTCATATCATTAACTGCTGCTATCCAAGAATCGGTTTGATTGAGACGCCTCAACCCTAAAGGTAACAAAAGTCTGCTGTTATACCATGACAGCAAGGGTGTTTTACAACTTGCTGTCAATAATAATTGTATCAGACAAAAAATAGATATGAAGAAATTTGATTTAGAATACATACAGAGAAACAAGATGATTGCAGACGTATTTGCAAAGGCTTTTACCCCCTAAAAGCTGTGATGCTTTAGAAACAAATTTGATATCTACTAATCCACCTGCAATTAACTCAAGTAAAATTAATTTGAAATGATACGTTAGCCTTGCTTTTATGATGCCTTACTTTTTTTCTTATTCAGGGACGGCGTCGGGAATGAAAGAAAACTTATATAATCTGCTAAATTTCTCCTTTATTTTATTCTACATATCTTGTCTCATTAGAAGAATGTTTTTATACTTGTTGAAACTCTGCTTTCTAATTATAAACAAATAATTTGGATTGCAAGAGCATGTGCTCAAATTTCACTAAAAAAAAAAATCAATCCTTTGTAAACCAAAAATATTCCAATTAACTTATTGAAAATTGCCTACGTACAGTGATAGAGGATTTTGTTTCAAAAGCATCGTAGAAAATTCGAAAGGAAAGATGAAAAAATTGTAGCTTTTTCGTAAACCGTTTTGGGAAATCATGTTTCGAGAAAAACTTGTTTAAAGTTTTGTCATGTGCTATAGACATATTCTTTTATCGTAATAAATTTTTATCATTTTTTTAAATTAGCCTGCAAGCCCAGTACCATAAAAATGCCTCTTCATATCTACATGTTTTTTCTCATCCTCTTTTCTCGGCGATTTTTTACTCGAAAGCGCGTCTTTTGCTTCATCCGTCACGCACAAAATCACACATTTTCCATTTAAGGTCAAGTGAAATGAGGAGGGAAAAAACTAGAAAATGTTTTATTCAATAGCCAAATTCGTAATCGAAATTCCAAATTCTAAAAGCTTCATCCTAAGTTTCTGATCTCTTGGCAGCAGCCATGGAAACTTTCGAATCGCTCTCAACCTCATATCTATCTAGTCAACGTCAGTCCTCATTAGGCCCCAATAACATATTTTTATTGGGAAATTTTCGAAATTAACGTAAATACTTTTTAAACACGTCAGCAGCGGTTCATATGATCCAGAGCGTCCTTTTGGAGTGTTTCAGGAAAAGCCTGAATTATCAAAGAAATGATTTCTTTCAGTTAATGAATTTTTTTCTACAGTCTAGAAGATTCAAAGCACCCATACATGCTCTGTGATACGTAATCTCTAATTGTGGGCTTCTGTGACATATACGACCGACATTGTTGTAGCATTATTGCTTTGTCCTAATTTAGTTTATTTATCATAATGTAAATCTTTGCTCCAATTAATTTAACCCAATTTAATCAATAATCTCCCTTAGCTTATTCTACTTATTTTATTAGTCATCACAATGCAAAGCCTGACGTACTCTAACGTAAGCCTAGGTATAACTTTGTTCTGTGATAGTCTTAGCTTTAATATATTTCAACTAATAACAATAGTTATACTAATAATAATAGTTTTAAATAACTTTAAAATTAATCTTGATTGATAAATATTTTTATATGATAGCGTAAGCTTATTTTTATGTTAGGTATATAATAAACAATTTTGGTAATTATCAATCAATAATCATTTAACTATAAGTAACAGCATACAGCTATAAGCGACATCCATCTACGCTGCTGCCTAAAATCAAATGAAAAAATAAAACTTGCAAACTAATAATTGATAGTGAACATGAAAATTTTATTGTGTTTCACTGCAATGTGTTCCAATGCCAACAATAATATCGCACCCAGGCGCCCGAATTTCCCTTTCTTTAAGTAACACCATTATCAATACGTTGTAAACCCTGTTTGTTTATAGAAACCGACAGAAGACCAAGACATTTTTTTCAAACGGTTTCAACATTTTCAGACTCATTTTTTAATTAATAAAGGATAATGGAATAATAAACGAACAAATAAACAATTATATTCGCCTGAAGTCGAATCTCGCATACTCACCACCATTAAAATCTTTGGCACCCTGCGCTTTAGTTTATTGTCTAAAAAAGGGAATGCAATAAAATTTATCTTTCAAATTTTACTACTCTAAAAGGTATTCTTAATAAAAATTAATCTACCACATCGTGACGTACCCCGCAATAAATTTAGAATTAACATACTTAGCTTGTCGCTCCTTACTCTCCGAGCTCTCTTATTTGATACCCATATAAACCGTATTGTAACGAAAAAGTTGATCAACTACGTCGTGACGTCCACCATATTTATTTTAGAATTAACACGTTTCTAGGCGAATATTATATCTTTACTTAAGGAAGGTACAAAATAATTTTCAACTTTCCGTTTTGTTTACCTTATGATTAATGAGCATAAAAGTTTATTCTCTTGTGACTTTGTGTGGGCATGGCCAATTGTTCCCATTTTTGCACACAAATAGTAGAGTTTTTCGTAAAGTAAATGTGAAAAACTTGAGTTCTCTATCTTTTAAAATTTGTGTGTAATTAGCAAAAACCCATAAATTTTTGTTCAGAGAAACGGAGTTGTGCCCAACTTACGGTTCACTATGGGCTTGCGCTCTAACCAATTTGGCCCATTTTCAATACTAACCTGCGTGCAAACACTTGCAATATTTTTACTAAATTTGAAACCCATATGTTCATGTTTGCGACCAGGACAATGTCAACAACACACACCACACAGACGGAGAGACATGACATCAATCCAGAATTTCATATTGATCAAGAATACATACACACTATAGGGCCTCTGAAGCTTACTTTCGGCTGTTGCAAACATTATGACAAACGAGTATGCCCCCATTCTGCAGTGATGGGTATAAAAATAAATAAAATAAAAAAAAATTCTTTTTAAATAAAGGTTCATTTGTATTAAATGAATTGAAATGAATTTCCTCGCAGTCACTTTGACTCGGAAAAAAAGCTCTTTCAAATGGGGAGTAATAGCACATGCGGCTTATTCACGGAACTTGACCATTTCCTGTTACTATTTTGCACTGATATTGACATATATCCAGAACATGATTCTATAAATGGTTTGCGACAAAGCGGGAAAATTTTTATTAGCGTCCACAAACAATCCGATAACTAGAATAAAAGTGTAACTAGTGATAGTACGTGCTCTGAATAGGCTATTTTTTATCATTTTTCTGAAATTTACGTGTTTTTTTGAAAAAAAAAAAAAAAGCAAAAAACAATCATCTCATGCCAGCGCGTCTAGATATTTTATTTTGTGTTTTTATTGCACTCATCACCGAAGGATGAGGGGTATATTCATTTTCGCAAAACGTTTGCAACTACAACAAAGTATATATACTCTTGATCAGCATCAAATTCTAAATCGATTTAAGCATGTTCATTTGTTCGTCCGTGGGTCTGTGTTATGTCTATTGTAAACACTCGCCTGGCCGTAAAAATGAAGCTACCGGCTACAAATTTGGCAGGCACATTGCAAGTTCTTATATATTCTAGATTGGCATTGAAAATAGGTCAAATTGGTCACCTACAGTGCCACGCAAAGTGAAGACACCTATGTTTTTCAAAAGGAAGACAATGTGGTTTTTTGGTCATCACTCGTAAACTACAACCAATAAATCAGAAAAATATGAACATATATTTTATGGGTGATTCTGTAGTATTTGTACAATAGTGGGAAAAATTGACAACGCCTAGTCAACTTCATATAGTCATAATTTCATTTTTTTTTCAAAATCTCTATATAACACAAAAGCTTCAAAAGTCCCATAAAGTACACAAAATGGTAGGCCAATTTCAAATTTGTAATAAACCTATTCATGTTCAACCATCCGTCCGTCCATCTGTCCGTCTGCGAAAGCGTGTAGTGTTTGTGGTAAATATTCGCCCATTCGCAAATATAAGGATATTGCTTACAAACAATACAAATGCAAACTCGCCTACAACACCCACACGTTAAAGTAAGAAAACTGTGAACACCTTTGTTTTCCATGTTTTTTGCTTGTTACTCACATACACCATATAAATTTCCACTTTTATTCTAAAAAATAGAAAAAATCATCCAAGCTAAAGCAATATTATGAAAATTTAATTGTTTTCCTTTCTTTTAGTCTTTGTTGGGATAACGATGGTGCGTATAAAAGATTTGACCCCTGCCGAATATAATTTTCTTGCTTGTTTCCTTTTCATAACGATTTAAACCTTTCAATGTAGACACTTTTTATATTAATTGCATAAAAAGGAACTTGTATGCCTTGTATGATATCTATCGTTTCTCGAAATCGTGAAACTATTTAATTTTATTGAATTCATACTCAATTTGTGTTACGTTAACAGTAAAGAAAGAGAGAAAACAACAACTTTCAACAGTAAGAGTTCATTGGTACAATTATTTATTTCGATTTATATTTTCCGGCAATTAGTTTCATGTACATATAAAAAATATAGAAACGCATGTTTAAACACATTTGCGTCAACGACGCTTGCACATGGCAGTTACCTCGCAAAGTGCTTTCGTTTTATTAAAATAGACAGGTAAAAACATTGTAGTCACGCAAGGTCGACCATTACACAACCTAACCCACCTCATTTTAGGACGCCCCAGCTGGGAAAATAATCTTCACAAACTTCCCGTATTTTCATCATGAAGTTTTCAAAATTAGACGTTGTTACCATATGAACACATACTTTCCAAGGGTTGTATGAAAAGAGTTCCTAAAACTGGGTATAGGTGGCGCAAATATAACACAGCACATTATATGTTAAATTTATATCATCTAGTAGTCTCTATACGAAATATGTATAATATAGGAACTCCGAGAGCAGTCCCATTCGAAAATATCCAAATTTACTTTGTATGCCATAATACCAATTTCTTCGCATTTTTGATGGCAAATATTAAAAATTGCATTTTTACACTTTGCATCACAAGCAGAAGGGCTTTAAATGGATCCACCTATTATTATATCTGATTGAAAGTTTTTTTTTGAAACGCATTAAGTTTGCCTGTGTGGCTGTCTATCCATCCGTCTGTCTAATGTCTGCACATCCACATGCAGATTGCAATTTTGAAGATATTTCGATGCACAAATCTATTTTGGCCAAAGGATGAACCCTACAACTTGTATCCTATTAAGTTCAAAGTTTAGTTTTACTGCAGCAATAGGAAAGTACTATTTGCATGCTTTTTTGAGAGTATTACATACTTTCATAATACAATTCTATAATTATAAATGTAAAGAAATAAAAGAATATTAGAATTCGTACAATGTATATGATGTAGATGGCGAACAAAAATCTACAAGTACGTGCGATTAAAGTTAACGATCAAAGAATGGCTTTGGAAAGACTGACAAAAGGCTTAATGGTTTATAAAAAGTTAGTATATTAGAATATTGCTAGATAAATGACAATTGGATATGCAATTTTCTCGATAATTTGATCATTTTTTGGTAGTGCGCATCTTTTTGCAAAATAACTGTTTAGACAAGCTTGGCATCATTTTCAGCAGTTTTTTTTTGTGTATTCGTAAATTTTTAATTTAGGCTAGGCAATTACCGCAATTACCGCAATGGACCGCATACCGTATAATTGATTGAAAAACGACTTGACATAAGAGAGTTTTATACACAGTACTCAGTTTAAGATATCTGCTTATTGATGGATATAACATTTTTATATCACTGTTATATTGGCTTTTGACAAGCTGAATACGATTGTGGAAGATTAGCTTTGGACCCAAGTTTTTAACGTAATCAGAAAAAGAAATTTCAAGGCCTTGAATTGTCAAACCAAACGAGAGAAGAAGTCAAGAGTTTCTTTTTCAATTAAAAAATATAGCTTGCCTGTTATCTGCGTTTAAGCTAATTTTCAACTTATTTAGGTAATTAAATATGATATTAATAGCAACTTGTTTACTGGTTTGCTGTTTTTATTTAGAGGACAGAGCCTTGCGAAACGCTCGTAGGAATAGATAGTAAATTAGAAGATTGTAAAACATAAACGCGGAAATATCTTTCAGAAAAAAAGTTGTGGATTAATTTAACTTCGTGAAGCGGGAAAAACTAAGAGATCTTTTAAAAATTAAACCTTTGTATCAAACAGAGTCAAACGCTTTCTCAACGTCAAAGACGTCTACGAACTATTTTGTCTTAAATATGTCTTTAATGTGTCGTCAAATGCGTACTGTTATGTTGACTGCTAAGAGCAAATTGTTTATTTGGAATAACATTTTTTCGAAATTGTTTCTAATAATTTGCCTTTAATAACCCACTGAAATAGTTTGACTAGAGAAATAGGAATGACTTTAGCCGATTTCCGTATGTTTGATGAATGAGCTAATTATGGCAATGAAAAACCGGCTTCGTTAATGGGGAATATTCCTTAAAGCAATATTTTCATTGTCATACAAGCCAGGAGACATTATGGGGCATATTTCACGTAGCAAAAATTCAAAGACGTCGTAGTTTGCGTATTCTTCCTTTCAGATATGCACTGAATTTGATTCCAGTCGCGCCACTACAGAATTAACCACATGCTCTCTAGGAGAATGAAACACTGCGATTTTCTATAAATTTCCTCAAGAAGGCTTGTCTTTTTTCATTAGATAAGCAAAGGGTGGTATCTCAATGGTTAAATGGATGAATGACATTGCGTTTTTTACTCAAAAATTTATCTATATTTCGAAATTGCTTGTTTCTATAATCGAAAACACTTACTTTACGATTTGATAATGCGTTTCTAAACTTGAAAACTTTATTACTGGTTAGGGACGCGTCATTAGGAGTGTTTAGACTTCTTCTCAAAAACGACTCCACTGCCTTTTATAATAATAGGGGCCTCTAATTTCTATTGGACATTGGAATTATTAAGGAAAGGATAATTTTACTAACTAGCGTTATGGTAGTCCATCACAAAATGTTATTTTATGAGTCCTTTAATCGGTAGGTGATTGGAATGGAACTTATTTAAAACTTACAAATGAGATACAGGCATTGTTATATTAATCAAGACTAGATCTAAAACAGAAGGCGTAGATCTTTGAACAGATAAATTGAACCGATTTTACTATCGTCCTTTGCATTACATTTGATTGGAAAATTGATTAAATATATGAAGTCATAAAAGTTTAACGAACAATATGAAATTAAAAATTCCACGATTAGTCTTTGAGTGCTATGGTTCCTTTCGCAAAATTAATTCAAATTTTTTTTAAGCCTAATCCAACATGTTTAATAAGAGGAGCTTAATGAACATGTAACGGCAAACGAGGAATATTAAACTGCGTTGAAAAGAAGCGAAGATGAGTTCCGAATTGCTTTGAGCAAGCAAGAAGCCAAAATTAGCAAGACGCTGAAATATTCCGTATCCCGTTTAATCCGCGGCTCAAATTGACGGATTTGTGCTTCAGCTATAATAGCTGAACTTCTGGATCAATTACTGAAAACTTAGGGACGTAAGCAGTTGTCGAAATTGAGTGTGAATCGTTCTCAACGGTGCTGGCGCAGGGTAAATTGTACGTTGGCTAGGAGAAAAGCAGAGTTTATGACGATGTAGAGGTGGGGGTGACAAGTGCAGAGGTTTTAACCATTTTGCTAAGGATTGCGAGAACTCAGTTATTTATTACAATGTATTAAAGAACAAATAGCCAAGTATATTAATTGTATGCACGCAAATGAATAGTTTAATTTAAACCTAGATGTAAAGCACTCTGCGCTAAGTAAAATCTCTCTAGCATAGCCCAAAAAATTGAAGTTACTAAAAAAGAAAGCTGAGTGTGATGGATAGAATTGGGCGTATAAAACCGGAAGATCTGCCTCAGTGAGAAGTTCTCCAGAAGTGCAGCAATAGGATAACTCGACATATGAAATGACTCTTTTACAGTAAGAAGTTGCAGATCAACCTTCCTTCTAAAGGTGTGTGGAAGAACCTTCAGGAAATTGGCATTAGAAAGAGTCTAACAAAGCAAGCAGATACAGAGGTACTTTTTAGGATTTACCGTATATTCAAATATCTCAAAGATGATGTATGTAAACAAAATATAATTAATAAACATATAAATAAAATAAGTAAATTTGATAGACATAGATGTAATAAACTACAATATCAATTTTATTAATGATAAAAAATTTTTTTAATAATAAAATATTTCGTGACAATTTTCATTGAAATTTTTCAAATCATTTCACATAAAATTTAGGATTCTTCGATGTGAAATAAACGATGAAAAGAAAACAAATTATATTTGCTGTGCACAACCCTACTGTTCGATTGCTTTGATACATACACATTTGCATGTATACTATAGCGCACATTCACTTACATACACAGAATTGTATATGCTTCTGCTTAGCAAACTTTTGAGAGAATATAACGCTACACCAAAAAACTCTTGACAGAATCTTTTACAATACAAATAACGAGAATAAAAAATCAACCTATCCGCCTGAGTGGCCGAGTATGCAAGAGTCTCGACTAGCAATTCAATGGTGGAGGGTTCATATCTCAAGTGCGGTAGAGTTTTTAATAATAATAATAATAATAATAATAATAATAATAATAATAATAATAATAATAATAATAATAATAATAATAATAATATTAATAAAGATAAAGCCGAAAGCCTTAGATGCTAGTGCTTTAAGACTTTAGTCTTAGAATTTATTCTCTGGCTAAATTTATATTATAATAATAATAATAATAATAAAAGATCAAGCTATCAAATAGCTGCTAATTAAGAGCGTTGTTACTGTTGTTAATAACAGAAACAAACAGTTCATAAAAATCTCCTAGTTTGAATTTAGAACAATGTCGAACAAACTGGTTTTTTCATTGTCTCTGGTAATAGCTAAAACGAGTAAAGAATCATACAAAGACAAAAAGTGTAAAGTCCATCTGCATAATATAAGATTGGGTTTTGCTTCATGCAGTATTTTTATTTATGCAAATATTTTGCTCACTAACACGTTGCCATACTTCGACAAGAAATAGCAAAACAGAGCAAAGGATGTTGGCATAAAAGAGTTCAAATAGTCATTCAACTCTCAAGAAAAATTTTCGCACAGTGCAGACGTCGCTTATTGTAAAATCGGTTGATAAAAAGTACAAACTAAAAAAGAAAACGATGAAACGAATCTTTCCAAAAAGAAAGAACAGCAAGAGTTCCAAAATTAAACTGATAAATACACTGAAAAATCTATGACACAATTAAAGTAAAACCTACATTAAAAATTAAAAAATAGACTTATAAACTAAGTTAAAAGGCATATTATAAATGTGTTTAAAAATAAGTTAATCCTAAACTCATGTTGAAATTTAACCTAAAAATATACGAACACTTACATAGAATTTAGCGCTTAAAAATACCTGAAAACCCGCTTAGTAATTACTGTTAAAAATATTTCCAATTTATATTAAGAAGTCTATAAAGCAGAAAAGTGTGTTTATAAATATTCCCAATTCTGTTTTTGCATGAATTGTTTTTACACGAAATTGATTTAACACAAGTTAAAACAAAAGAAAACAAAATTTTCTTTTTACAGGAATTGTTTTGTTTTAACGATTTTCAATATTCTATAAACTTTTTTATTCTCACTCCTCACAAATATACATTGTAACGTCGCGTTATATTTTTCATAATTCAGTTAGATTATGTCAATTATATCCGTATATACGTGGGATTTCCCGAATTATGCAAAATTATTCTAGTGATAGCAGTGATATTTTCTTACTTAAACGTATACGTTTATTGTCAGAAACTTATAAAATTTTGTTATATGTATATTAGTTTTACTTTTTTTATATTGATAATTATATAATTGATAATTCAGATATTATTTTCTTTTTTTCAAAGTATAATTTATTTTTTGTTATATATTTAATCAATTCAAATGGGTAAGCCCGCAATAAATTCTTAGGTAAAGCCTAAGAGGTATTACTGTACTTTTCAGTTGCTTTTTAGGTTTCGAACCAATCCACTCTTTTTCCATTTAGTCTTTTTTTACACAAATTTTTTGAGAACGTATCTATCATCTAAAAAGAAAATTAGGTATACATTTTATACATAAATGTGAAAAGGTAGAATAGGTGCATAATAGGAGACTGGATAATGACTGTGAAAATTTACTTTAAAAGACTTATCAAATAATTTATCTAATAATTATATAAATACGTCAAATATATATGTGTCGAAACCCACATTAATAGTCGTGCACTTAAACAACTACACATACTACTATATGTTTTAATATGTCCAATCTTTTTTTTGGGACCCGCACAATTTATGAGCATCGTGATTAATTTTGCAAAAACTGTGCCATTAATTAGAGATACGCAAATAAACTAGATGACGAAGTGAGAAAAGTATGTGACGAGGTAAAGAGGAATATAAATGATTTTTTTTATGCAATGACTTGTCATTGCGGAGTCGTCTGGTCAGAGGCGGTTATTTTCAACTCTGCATGCATCTGCTGTTGTAAGGCATTATTTACAAAAAATCATCAACTCGAAAGGCTGCCATGGAAGATAAGTAACATCGACGTCTTTTTTTACATCCATTTATATACCTATTTGATTGTATTATTTGTACTAAATAACGAACTGCCAAAAATTTTGTATGTGCCGATAGGAATGCAAATGCTGCGGTTTCATCATAGTTCAGTAAGATGTACGAAATTGGAGACAGAGTATAACTCCATTACGGAAGACTAGTTTACAAGGTAACGAACAGACGAATGTGAAAGAAACTGACGGATATATCACAGACTATGACGTAGAAATAGACAAATATGTGACAAACGAACGGGCAGACATAAGCAAGGGCAAACGTAATATCTTTATATGTGACGGTTTATAATAATAAGTATGTTATTGTTACTGTCTACTGAGGTAGGCGAGGCAGGACCCCTAACTTAACACATTACTATAACAATCTTACAACATAATCGAAACATTCAATAAAACCAGAAAAATTCGGAATTTTTATGTTTCTGACCGGCTCGATGGCGTTAGCCGAATTGTTAAAAAGCCTTTAAATTTTCAAAAATTCAACACAAGACTATAATACATTTCTTACTTATAAGTATTTGCCTCCAGAATAAAGTGGCTGAAATAAGCGCATCTTATTCGGTTTTTAATTAACACGATTTTAAGTGCAAAAAGCTATTGCTTGGAATATAGAATGTATAGCAGTATGTGATTATGCATTCATTTTATAAGTTCCCTCATAAGGAATGATCTGCATTAAGAATTATCGCTTCTAACTATTTTTCTTTCACATTTACGTCACATGATATAACCATTAAGCACATTTTTGAGAATTTTTTCAAAATTTTTTTTTAGCAGCTTAGTAGATGCTTTGAATATTCTACAAAGATAAACTCTTGCCTTGTAATAGGTTTATTTTGGAAATTTCGAGCTTTTCCCCTAAGTGCTCCAAAAAGACTACTTGTGCCAAATGAATCCGATCTACGGTCATCAATTTGTTACGGTTTACTTGTCATGTTTTTAAGGCTTTTCTAGTGGCTCGCGCACAGATGTAATATACACTGATTTAAAACTAAACCTACCGACATTTCATGTATACCTAATCCTACCATGAGCGATCAAATTACCGCTTCAAAAAAACATATGTATCTTAGTAAAGTAGATAGTAAACAAAATATTTTTCTGATGCTACAATAAAAGCTCGTTCCCCGCTTTTCGATGTTGTATGTTTTATTTGCTTTTATGCATATTCATCACATTTTTTACAAATTACAGCATTTTGTATAGCACATTTTCCACATACGTATTTTTTACATTTTATATAAATTTTGTTTGTTTGATTGGCTTTATTCTTATTCTTATTTAACAAGAACTCCGTTCAGAAGAAACAGTATTTGTAGTTATTATTGTTTTTGATGAGCATTCTTTGCTTATCTGTTTCCCTTTGTGATATACGGTCCCAAGTTCTTCTGCCAATTGAAATAAAAACTCTTGCCTCGATATTTCCTCTCCCGTTGTTTCTTTATATAAAATCCAAGCATTTATCCCGGCTAAATCTAAGATATCGAAAAATACCTGTAAAGGCCATCTTTAAAATTTAGATTTTACACTATATTTTCTGGCCATTTGATCAGTTACATCTACACCGAATTTTGTGCTATTGTAAAATGTAATTGTCTCTGGTATACGGGTGTCATTTTTTCAATTTCAACCGGTGAATGCATTGAACTGAGTATCAATAATTTTTTATTGGGTTTAGCTTTATAAATTGTAAGAATAAAATCTTTCGATTTGTATAATACTGTTGAGAAGCGTGTCATACTATCCTTTGCCTGTCTCGCTAATTTTGGATAGTTCCAACAAGCGTAGTTCTTTTTGCTAAAAGTTTACTCGCCAGTGACGCGCTTGTAAAAAAATTGTCAACTGTTATATTTCTCCCATGGTCCGTATATGGTTCTGTTGTCCGATTTATTGGGTATATATTGAGTAAATCTACAACGTGCTTTTGTAGGAAACAATTGTTCATCTATAGCAAGATATGCTCCTGGTTTATAACAGTTTTCGTTCGTTCGATCGTTTTGTAAGCGTTGGCTTCGTTGATTTTTGTTGTCAAATCGAATAAATCTCATGATTTCTGCAAAGTCATTGTAGATCATACCGCAAAACATTGTTGGCTCTGTTGCCTTTGTCGAAACTATCACTTATACCACGTAATAATTTTTATTATAATATAATTATAATTTCTATTATACACTGAAATTTTGATGCTCTCTGTTCGTGTCGCAAGACCATACTGTCGTACAAAACCCGCTATGTCCTCTGTTCCAATAACAACGAAAACGCCATCCATTGATTCTAACCGCACATTTGTCTACAATGTAGACACATCGATTAGATAGTAGATTGTCTACAATTACATTGTAGGCTCGTAAAACAATTTCAAGAATGCGATTATCGAAGAATATAGTCGTAAATAACATAAATTTTTCAAACGGTCAAATTACCGCGCACGGTAGGTTTAGTGTTAAGCAAAGCGTTTGATTTGGTTAACCATAACTTACATATCTTTAAATTCCAAGCCTCTGAAACCTATGAAAATAGGTTGCTTCTGTTGTCCTTACCGTCCCTTGAGAAACGTAGATTTGTTCTTGGCGTTTCCTTCGTAATCAAAGTAATAAATGGTGCTAATGACTCGCCTTCATTACTTGGTGAAATAAGCTTTAATGTCCCTAACCGCTTCTCTAAGCACTTTATCTTGGTTAAGCTTAGTCAATGTAAATATAATTATGAGCTATTTGACCCGCTCAGAGTTGTTTGCAAGAACCAAAATGACGTCTATCACTTATTCTCATTATCGGACTCTTTAAAGGCCATTAAAGCAACATTGCTTAATATACGTGATTTATCTATGTCGTACTTAAACTAGCTTTTAACCCTAAAAAGTCATTATGATTCGAAAATTAATTGTTGGTAACTATTATCGGTTGCCAAGCTTATGCATTTTTGCGATGGCTTAGGGGTTCATTTGCAATTTGGTCCTGTACCGGTTGTGGATGTGGCTCTGTGCTAGTTGTGAACATGCTTTTTTTTCTTTTTTTTTTGCCTTCTTATTTGTTTTATTGTACTTACACTAAGTTTTAATATTAATTAATTTAAGATTTACTTTAAGAGTCAATTGCACTCGACTGTCATTTGTTTTAGTTGAGTTTCATGTATAAGTAGAATAAATAAATAAATAAATAATTTTTATAGATAAGCCGGTGAACAGACCATTAAACAGGGAGCGTCACATCGAGATCGCTGTTCACTCTGATGAAAGCACAACAGAGCTACCGGTTAAAGCATTCTTATAAGCGAACGTATACCATTTCCAAAGTTAATGGCTTAATAAATAAAAACAACATATGTGATTTTATTATTCTTCATTTTTTATTGGTACAAAACTTTATAAATTTTTTCAACTTTAATATACGTTTTATAAACAGTTATTCCCCTAAAATGAGAAATATCTCCATAAATATTTTAAAAATTAACAAAAGAAATGTAACAAATTCGTACCTGGATAAGAAGATTGGCGACAATTATTTACTAATAAAAAACGTTGAGAAAATAAAAATTGTAAAGTTTAGCAGACGATACGTAAAAATTTATAACGAACATATATAAAATTTAAATTTATTGTTGATAACATTCAGAGGGAAACAAATGTTTTGTTTTAATCTAAATCTGACTCACTAATTTATTATATATACAAGGCACGGTATTATATTGAAGTGTTGTGAAAATTATTGTTTTATTAATTAACAGTAAATGCTTACGACTTTTGTAATAATTAAGTTTTTATTATTCAGAAAAACAAAGTATAAAACAAAATAACACATGATATTATATTAAATGTGATTAGTGGTACGGAATGTAATTTAAATCAAATAAAAAATTTATTTAATGCTTCTGCTTGAACGGAAACGTTTTATGAAACTGTTTAATAACCGATTGCTTAAACGTGTCGAAAATTGATGACCGCTGACCCTTAAGGAAGGCGAGTTGAGGTGTTTACTGTTTTTTTATTTTGTTTTATGTATTTAAAATTTTGTTTGCGTTAATGAATGTTGAAGAATTTTCAAACGACTGTAAAAAATTATAAAAAAAAATAATTTTAAATGAATTACATGTATACAAATATATATATAAAATATAAAAGAAGATGCGAACCAAGCTTTATTCAAAACAAGCTTTCTAAAAAATAAAACAACGAAAGCAGAAGAATTTTTTAAAGATTTTTATACCAAAATTTATTTTTTTCGATTCTTTTGTAAAAAATATTATAATTAATAAAAAAAATTAAATATTAAAAAAAAAATAATAATTAAACTAATATAAAAACAAATTATTATACTTTTTTCCGTATTATTAAAAATATAATAAATTTCAATTATTAAACAGAAGAAAAAGTTGAATACATTTTTTTTAAATTAACAGCTAACAAGATTCAAAATTATTGTTTTCTTTTAAGAGTAAAACAACAAAATATAATTTTTTATTCAAACTTTCAATATAAAGTTAGCAAAATTTATAATTCCTCTCTACATTACTTAAACTTTCGTTAATATAAAACAAGAAATAAAACTGTATTCTTTTTGCGGCACATTATGCATACCCACCACCTTAATCGCTATCTTCCTAAATAATTTTTTCGTAAATGGTTCTTCTTAATAATGGACTGAAATTGAAAATAAATCCATCCGTAGGCTTCGATAGCTCTTGATTTACACAAATTTGGTTCTGCACAATTTTTAAATTAAAACTTCCCCTTTACCAAGAAGTGGTAGAGACAACTTTTTCTACGTTTTTGTGACGATTCGGGCTTAATGTTATGCGTTTTTCATGTAAACTGAGCATACAACGAATAGCTAAATTTTTATTTCAGCATTTACAAATTTGATTTTCACAACGGGCAGATGTCGGACCAGATCCTCTTGTAATATATTGCGCTAATCCAGCTGGAATATTGCATAAAGAGAGTGAAAACACTAATAGTCTCCCAAGAAGAAAAAATTTCCGTCAGCCTTGTCTGGTGCATGCGAATGGGCAAAAAGAGCAAAACAGAAAGAGATTCAAAATCTACTTTTTGCTTTACCCAATAGTGGTGTGTATGCAAAAATATACAATGAAAAAATATTACATTGTTCAGCACGGAATCATTGCTTTTTAGTATTATTATTTAAAGACATTTACATTTAAACGTATGAAGTTGCCAAAGAAAGAAAGTTAAGGGCGGAATTTGATCTTTGTTTTATATTTAAATTAACCGAGAAGAAAAATTTAATGCGCTTTAGTAGACTTAAATTTTAGTTTTTTCATTTTAGTTAAGCCTCTTTGAAGAGTTTTGGCAATGATTTATTATTTAAAAAAAAAAAATTAAAATTCTTATTGCTATAAATACACATATAAAAATTTTTAAGTTACATTGTAAGGCCTAAAATACACATATACATAAATATACATGTAAACACAAAAAAATTGATATAGTTCGCGTGTATGTGTATGCACATGTGTATGTATGTATTTATGTGTGCATGTATGTATTTATGTGTGTATGTATGCATGTGTGCATGTGTGCATGTGTGCATGTGTGTATGTGTGTGTGTGTGTATTTGCACGTAAGCGTATTTATAAATGGGATTAAAATTAATACTTAATCTAATAATATTTATTATTTATTGTATATGTCTTATAAAAAAAATATTTACTTTTGTATAAATTTTTCGTATTAAGATTTTTTGCAATCTTCAATAGAGTTCAAGTAAAAGAAATATTTTTAGTAAGCTATTGCAGATATTTATTAAAGTAAAAATGCTACAATGCATGTATAAACGGGTTATAAACAAATTACTGGAGCATAAATTTTGATTAAGTTTGATTAAGATTGATTGTTTAGTTCAACAAAAATAAGAAAAGAAAAGCAGAGCAGTTAAAATATTACAAATGGCAAACTATTATTGTTGTTATGGTTATCTTTAAAGAATTTAATTTCAATTTGAAGGTTTGGGAAACATAAAGAAAATCAATAAAGAAAAAAAGTTAACGGAAAATTTATTTAAAAAGTTCAACAATCACTGTTTTAATGATGAATTTGCTGGCAGCGTAGCTGATC
This sequence comes from Glossina austeni, assembly GCA_000688735.1. Lineage (NCBI taxonomy): Eukaryota > Metazoa > Arthropoda > Insecta > Diptera > Glossinidae > Glossina > Glossina austeni. The sequence goes on from KK502441.1 coordinate 1,258,675, forward strand.
TTTGTACATTAACAGCATATGGCTTATAATTGGAACGTGTTGATTGACTGCTCACATGACAAATAAAGAAGACAATTACACAATTATTACATAGCGTTATAAAAAGGAAGACAAAGAGAGCGACAATGTTTTGTGTTTTAGCACCAACGCACAAATTTTTCATTGTTGTTTAGCGTTCATGATCAAGATGTCGGGATGAGTTATTACACGAGCACATACATACATTTAAGCCATTTAATATACGACATACACGAGAGGGTGCAAAAATAAAACCGGAAGAAATATTTGGAAGAAAAGTATGTGTAAATAAAATGTATATAAAAATTTATTAAAAAAAGAAAACATTTACCAAAAAATATATAAATTTTGTTATAATTTTAATAATACACGAAGGCATGAAACAAGAAAATTTTATAAAAAGTTAAAAAGGTTTCGTGTTAGATGCAAAAAATATTGCTAACCCATTTTGAGCAATTATTAAATCTTTAAACAAAAAAGAAGTTCAGTGAAACCCAGCGATATATAAAAATATAAGGCAGCATTCAAAACCGCATTTTCACATCCACCGCTTGCTTGTAGTTCTTGTTTTTTAATAATCATTTATATACTTCGTAAGTGAAAACCATTTCTCTTTTTGTTGTTATCTTAAAACAACACAAAAAAAGGCTAACCGGCACAGTGCGTACGTTGCTATTCTGCATCATTTAAAAGTGCAAGCTCACAATATAATTCAATTATTCTTCTCTAATTTTCAATGTCGAACGATCGCCGAAGCTGTACGTAATATTTACTGTTGAAGATGTAGATCAAGATTCACAAAAAAGCGGTCCTAAACTCGACGACATCTCCTGCTTTGTTAGGTTGCTGAGTTCAACTGCTGGAAGTGCCTGTATCCTGAGAATAACAACTATAACAAGAATGAAATCTACTCGCACCGTAATTTACCATCCCGAAGATCTTTTAAGATTGGCAATACCATCGAAAAATATCACAGACAGTTGAAATATTGACAGTTAGAAAAGCCTAATGTTGTCGGAGAAAGTAATAAACGAATGATAAAATTATTAAAATTCTCGAGACAATTTGTCACTTTGACCGATGGAATTTGTTTAAAACGTTAAACGCTGGGGGTTTCGCGCAATCACTAAAAACAGTGGAGGAAAACAACCAATGAACAATGGAGCCTGCTACCCGACGGGCTCAAAACCTACGACGCAATCAGGTAAAAAAAGCAAACTAAATTTACAGTGTTAATGAAACAGGGTGATAATTATCACCTTCAGTTGATCCATAAAAATCATAATATATTTTGTAAATTACGAATATGCCTTTTGGCTGTCCGGCGCTTTTTCAAATTGATTTCTAAGATTATCTTGGAAAATGCCCATGGAAATTTTAGGTCAATATCTAGTTTGCTTTGAAAGTTAAAATCAGATGGTTAAGTAATTTTACATTGGAATGTTATTATGAAGTATGCTATGTGGCTGTAACTTAACATATGTACCAGTGGCAGAAAGATTGTTATTATTATAGCAATAATACTAAGCGTTGAGTTTCAAGTCTTTTAAGTCTAACTCAGTTTTTAATTTAATAAAGACAATTCAAAACAATTTAAATAACTTAAAAATAAAAAGCTGACACTTCATCAATTGTTTGAATCGACATCGCGACTTTCACTGGTCAAGAGCACATATAGTTTGCAAGTTCTCCGGTGTTTGTTTATACGCTTTACAACTAATTTGGTTTAGCTTATACTTCACGGTAGATATTAAAATTATTCTCTAAACGTTTCTATTATACTTTTAATAAATAATTTTAATTGCAAATATTGCTAAGGGCTTTTTAAGAACTAATTTGACAAAAATTTTCTGAAAACTTATCGAAAGCTTTTCCAGAAATTTCTTCGGCAAATTGTATTTGAAGAATTCATTTTGAGAAAAGAAATTTATAAATACGGTTTGTCGGTGAGGCTGTGGAATATTATTTTCAAAACAAAATCTTCGGTGCACCGTTTCAAGTTTTTTGTAAATTTTCAGTGAAAGTATTCAAAATGAATTAAAACTTGGTTTTTAAATAGAAATTTCTTACGCACGGTTGAGATTGATAGACAGAGAGAGAGAGAGAGAGAGAGAGAGAGAGAGAGAGAGAGAGAAAGAGAGAAAGCACCGTGGCCGAATTAATACAATTGATTGCCAATATGTGGCCGGATTTACTGTGTGATACGTACAACTTGTGTCTCAGACCTAGAACGTGAAAAAAACAACTCCTGTCTCCTAGACAACGTAGACAAAGTCCTAAAAAGATTCGTACTGCTGCGACTAGAAAACGAGCTGGAGCACCGAGGCAGCGTTTCTAAATTCCTGTTTGGCTTTATCAAACGAGAATTCACTTTGGATGCTATTGAGGAGTTGGTCACGGCAGCACAAAATGGATAGAACGGATAGAGGTTGATAGGCACAGTATCGAACTCAATTCCAATTTGATATATCTTGAAGTGCAATTAGATACGAAATTAACTTTTGCGGAACATTTTACACTACATAACTACAACTACCCTGTGCAAAATGATCCCAAACAAGTAATATACGTCGCATCAATTTGGGTGGAAAAAGTACTGCAAACGAAACGTCTCCTATGAAAGTTCGAACCAGTTCAAAGGATGTGAACGTTAAAAATAATATCAGCCCACCGCCCAATTGGAACGTCAGCGGCAGCAGTTCTAGCAGGAATATTACCCATCGAGCTACTATTGAAGGACCAGTTACGTATTCATAGCGACAAGAAGTAAGGATCCACCTGCGCAAGAAATTACAGCCCCGATCTTAAGACATCTTGACAGAATGGCAGCAGCAATGGGAAACCCACCGGAAAGGAAGGTGGACCTGTACCCTCATTCGAAACGTAGAACAATGAATGGGGAAGAAACATGGAGAAATTAATTTCTTTCTAAACCAATGTTTTAGTGGTCACGGAAATTTTTCGAGTTAACTGTAACGGTTCGACTTACGAGCAGATAACGTATGCAATTAGTGCAAAGGCACAAACGACGATGCGCAACACAAAGTTTTCATCAGTACGGATTGGGCATATTTGAGAAACAGACTTTTCAGATAGCTGGAAATACAAATTACGCCAGGTAACCTGCTAGCGGTTATGTTAATGGACACCGAAAGATGAAACAAACGCACCGGTCTTAAGCAAGGCATGCTTTGATACAAAGCCATGCGAAGGCGGCATTCGAACATCTAATTTCGAGATAATGCGAAGGACGTTCTGGGATAGCTTTGACCCTAGTGTAGGGATACTAGTTGGCTTTCCGCTGCCACTACGACCAAAAAGCAAAAAAAAAAAATAAAAAATAGAGAGAGAGAAAGAGAGAAATACTGACAGAACAATTTAAAAGAAAAATTTGACGCTGCAGTCCATTCAAACTTTTTTTTACACGAAAACTACCTGTAAATAATCTCACCTTGGTGATATTTTACTACCATCATTATTGCTATTGTTATTTGAGGAGGAATTTGCCTTGTATCCACATTTTTGAATACGTTTAGAGAGTCGTGACACCCATAGATTCTGTTCGTCGGGTGTCGACGCTAATAGAAGCATTTCACGAGCACTATGAGGATCATGGTGAAGCTTACAGGGAGCCAAGGGATCATTGTTATCCACATGTTCTTTATGGATTTTATTGCGGCATCTATTGAAATCAAAGTTCTCGTTGATTTAATCTATTTTATAAACGAATGTAGGCTAAACTTACCTTTTGCACTCATAGGCCGCTGGCGGTTTAAACATGTGCCATAATGGTTTAGGGCAAACTTCGCAAGCCGTAGGCATATGGTAGGTGATATGAACAAATTCATGACCTGAAAGTTTAGTATAGTCGTTAGACAAATTCATAACTTTTTACTCTAAAGAGACATTACCTTTATGCAATATGGAACCAGGTCGTTCCTCAACACTTGCAACTCTTAGCACGCTTATATCCAATTGATTTTGTTCATCCGGTCGTCGGGCTTCACCTTCACCAGCATAAAGCAATTGGAAAATGCGCGGTATCTCTTTGGCATCAGCTCTTATAACATCACCCTGAGTCACTGAACGTACATGAAATACTTTGCTGTAAGCAAATTTATTTAATTATAATGTAAAAAATTTATAAAACGCCTGCAAAATTCGTTTACTGCGAACCTTAAATCTAATATTAGCACAGGATCACTTGTATTTTGTTTATCAATTTCCGAATTATAGAAAATAATTTTGCGCGAAGAGACCACCACAAACTGGCGCTTCCAACCATGACGTCGTATATTCTGTTTATTAGGCACGCTTAGCCACCCCTCGAATACTGAATCCTGTATAAGGGAGAGCAGAGATGAGTTCTAAGCTCAAAGAACAACAGTTGAATGGAGTTACGATAGTAAAGAATTTTTAAAAAAGATAAAAAGTTTTTTGTTTGGTTTAGATGAAATGAAATCGTGATGGTAGTAGATGGTGATGGATGTTCACGTTTTCATGGTGATGTTGAATGAAAGTAAAGAAATTTATGAAAATATATAAAAAATGGAAAAGAAAATGTATAAAATGTGCGGTGGAGTGAAAGGAGTTGACCTTTGGAACTTACTTGATTGTCCTCGGGATCATTGTCGGCCGAGGATAGAGAGGCAGTTTCATTTAATTTCGATTGCAACTGCTCTATTTCGGTAGCTTTACAGTCAATTTCCATTTGCAATTTTTGCTTAACCTGAACAGAAGATTGTAGAAGCTGGTCAGTTATTTAGCTAAAACCTATGTTTGCAATCTTACGTGACTATCTTCGATGGCTTGACTTTGTAGGTCTTGGAACTTTGACAACAGTTGATTATATTTTTCACGCTCCTGTTGCATTTCTTGTTGCAATCGACGCATTTCTTTCTCTTTTTTGCGCAGCTCAGCTGATGAACGAGCTTTACCTTTTTGTTCTAATAAATAAATAAAAACAATAATAATAGAAGTTTGTTGCAACAGAAATATATCAAATTGTATACACCATAATTAATATTAATTATCTATACTTTTAATAAAAAGAAACTTACTCTGCAAATCAGTATCTCGGCGATTCATGACCTCAGCCAATTTATTAACCGCCACTTGTTTCAAGAGCATTTCGTTCTTCCATTTCTCTTTTAATTTAACAATTTCCTCTTCTTTCGTGTTTCTTAATTGTGCCAATTCCTCCTGCAAGTTCTTATGTTGTTGCATGGCGTCTTCGTACTCGCTGCTCTTTTGATTTAATGTTTTGACAAGATCACTTTCAGCGTCTTTTGCAGTTGATAGTGCAACTTCTTTTGCAGCCATTTCATTGCGATGTTTGGTAATGAAATCTTTCAGTTCTAATTCCTTAATAGTTTTTTCCTTCTCCAAATCGGCTACCGTCTCTTCGGCTATTGAACGAGCGAGCGCTTCTGAGTCAGCACGAGCAACAGCAACCTGCACTTGGTGTTTCAAGGAAACGCGTTCTTCTTTAAGGTCTTGGATCTCTCTGCATTTTTCCTCTATTTCCTCGCGATGTTCATTGGCTTGTGCCTTATACAGGCGGGAGAATATTTGTTCAGCTTCCAGTTGATCTTGTAATTCACGTTTCTGCAAAATCTCTTTGTTTAAAGCGTTTTTTATTTGCCCGATGTCCTCCTCATATTTTCGTTTATTTTCCCTTAGTACGGTTAATTCTTTTTGTAATTGGTTTTCCCTCGACTTCAAATGAGCCACTTCCGAAGTTTTCAGACTTAAATCGGAGAGCAGAGAATTCTTTTTAGTGTGCTCCTGATCCAGTTGCGATTGCAGGGCCATGACTTTTTCTGCCTCCTGACGACATTCACCTTCAAGTTTTTGCAGCCTTTGCTGTATCTGGCGATAGTCCACGGAAAGCATATTGAGTTGACGCTCTTTTTCCTGAGAATTTTGATCAGCCTTAATGCGGGCAGATTTCTCTTCATTGAGTTTGGTTTGCAAAGCTTTAACCTCTTGCAAATTCGCCTCTTCTCGACTAAGCATTCGTGATTTTTCAGTCTCTTGGTGGGCTTTAACTTCTTGCTGGTATCTACCTTGAGCAGCTTTTAATTCAAAATCTAAGCTGGCATTTGCCTTTTCCAGATCTGATATTTTTTCATTTAAAACACGATTGTCTTCGTAGGCTTTTTGCTCCCGACCAATGGCTCTTTCCAGATCGTTAGATAAATTTTGCAATTTATTTTCAGATTCCTTGTGCGACTCTTTTAATTGCGATTTCGAATTCTTCTCTTGGGCCAATTGCGCTTGCAGCTCAGCCACTTCATGTTGTAATGCTTCTTTTTGGCTTTGCAATCCCGATATCGCTGTCTGCAGCTGCAGTATTTTCGCCTCTAGTTCCTGCTTAGCTAAACCCCATTCAGCTACTTGCTTTTTAAGTTTCTGAGAGTTTTCTGTTTCATTTTTGAAATTTTCTTCCATTTCCTTCAATTGTTTTTCCAGAGCAATAATTTTTTCATTATGATGCTGGTGATTGTTCATTTCACGGGCACGTATTTTCTGCTCATTATCAAGATTTCTTTGAATTTCGGCTAAAAGCACTTCAGTTTTCTTGCGCAATTCAACTTCCTGCTCCATCTTTTGCAAAGCCGTTTTATATTTATGCTGAGTAATAGCCAAATCTTTTTCGTAGTCAGAGGCCATTAACTGGATATCTGACTCTCGCTTAGTAATCAGTTCCAATTGTTGTCTCAAAGCTTTATCTTGCTTTTCCAAAGCCTCGGCGTGACTGCGTTCTCTTTCCAGCAATGCTTCTAAACGTTTAATTTCGCTCGAATTCGACGGTCTATGGCGATGATTATGATTTACTGAATTGGTTATATCTTCTTTAGCTTCAGCATCAACAGTGTCATTGCTCAATAGCTGATAATCACCGGTGTAGGTAAAGCCTATAAAAGGTAAATGATTGCCATCGAAGTTTTTGGGTGTTGGAAAAACCTCCTCAGCTGTTTCGTCACGCTCAATATCCTCGAAATTACGAGTATCATCGTCAGACGACAACTCTGGTACCACTGGCGGCACACTCTCTCGAATATTATCAAAATTCCAAGTGTCATTGTGAAAAAAGGGATGGGCCTTTATTTCGTCAATACCGTGGCGACCCAGGCGTTGAGTGCGATCGGTAAGAAATGCTCGTATTAGACTTTTTGCGTTTTCACTAAGTTCCACTTCAGCTGGAAAACTTAAGGAATTCTTATGATCCATGATCTTACCATAAGTGCCCACCAAAGAATCCGCATAAAACGGAGTATCGCCTACCAACATCTCGTATAAAAAAATGCCAACAGACCACCAATCACATTCGCGCCCATACTCATTATCCACTCCCTGGGATTGTAAGACCTCCGGACTTATATAGTCAGGAGTACCAACTGCATTATTAGATACTACTAAACCATTCAATCCCATACGCATACAAGTTCCAAAATCAGCCAGTTTCAAATGCCCATAACGATCCAATAGCATATTATCGGGTTTAACATCACGATGCACGAAACCCATGTTATGTATTGTGTCCAAGGCAAGAACAACTTCCATAGCATAGAATATTGCCCATTTCTCAGGTATCTCATACATCGACATTAACGACACAACATCACCACCCGGCATATAATCCATAACCATATACAGAAATTTTTGATCTTGGAAGGCAAAATGCAATTGAACAATCCAATCAGAATTGGCATGAGCCATTATGTGACGCTCCTCCCAAAAAAATGCTGAATCAGGACGTTTCATCATTTCAAACTTCGAAAGGCGTTTCATGGCATATACCTGCCGCGAAGTTTTATGCCGAACCAATTGCACTTCACCAAAAGCACCAGCACCAATAATCTTAATAAAATGAAAATCATCGACATTCATACGAAGTTGGCAGATTTGTTGTGCGAGAGATTTGTCTAGATAAAGAATGGAAATTTTTGTTGGAATTTAGACGATTTCAAATAATCGAAGGAATAGTCAACATTTGAGCGATAATAATATACCAAATCCATGTGTACATATATATACAACTTACATTTTGTAGCATACGCTTCGATATTTTTTAGTCGTTTCAATGACTCATGATCACAATCGTTAACTAATGCTGTGACCGTGTCTAGCAGACAGTCTACATTGCATATACTATATGGATTACGCATCTCCTGCTCTAATATTTGAGCCCTAAAAACAAACAAAGTATAGTAAATGTAAGTATAAATCCAAATTTAGCTAATAATAAATAAAATTAACCTACTTCATGTACAACATACAAAAAACTATATTGCTTCGTTATATGAATATATATGTATTAGCTACTCGTGTTGACATTGCAATCCGTTCATAACGATATTATCAACGCGTAAATCGATAAAATAAAAAGTTCTATACACTTTAGGACGTATCCTGAATGCCCACTATCACCTGACGGGAACGCATAAAAATTATAAAGCTCTTGGTCTGGGGATTTCTCGGTTGACTAAAGAGGATCATCTTTAAACTGATCATTTAGATAGCTCCTATTATGTATATTAATACTTCTGTTGTAAACGAGTTTGTTGCCCTTTCGAGCCCGTTTGCAAATAAGATGTCTAGCTAATAGTCGTTCAAACTTCACTTTCCTACAAATATTTTACGACGCTACAGATAAACAGATGAAACCAGTTACGCTCTTCACCAGACACAGTCATGGAACTTGTTGATAGTTGCAGTTTTGTCCAATAATCGATTTTGCCATTTTACTTTAGGTTCATAAAATTTTAGATCGGTAGTTAACAAAAACAACTTTTGATTAATTTGGTTAAAGTGGAACTTATATCCAATATTTGTTTCGGCACAACGAAGCTGCGAAATGTTACTAGGCTTCGATCGATGGCGCTGTAGACAAGCTTCTTTAGTTATTAGATTGATTACAACGAAATTTATATACAATATTAGAGTTATCCTCGCTGTATAAAGTATTTAATAAAATTAAAATGTAATAATGGTCATTTTCACTCGTTAGCTGACTCGATGAACTTCGTTTCACATAGATTAAAAAAAAATAAAAAAAAAATAATAAATTAATGTTTTTTAAAAATAAACTTTAAACATCAATATATTTAGTACAATAGAAAAATGCCGCGAAGTTGACGACCAAATGTTACTTCATAAAGTCGAACTATTCGACAACACATACCAAACATACGAGCGAATAGATATAAAAAACAAATAACAAATATTCGGGTGGAGTCGAATCTCGCATACCCACCACCATTAAAATCTTTGGCGCGCTATGCTTTTACTTATTGTCATAAAAAATTGAATGCGATAAAACTGATCTTTCACACTTTATTTCACAAAAAGGTATTTTTAAGAAAAATTAATCCATTTGAACGCTATTTTTAAGAAAACCTTTCTCCAAAATAACGTGACATTCACCACAATTAACTTGTCGCTTTCTACTCTCCAAGTCGTTTTATGTAATACCCATATCAAATGTATTGTAGCGACAAAATTAATCCACTACGTCGTGACGCCTACCATAATTATTTTAGAATGAACGCATTTTTAGACAAGTAATATATCTTCATTTAAGGAATTTTAAACATCCTGTCTTGTTTACCTTATGATTAATATGCATAAAACCTCAAAAAAGTAAAAAAAAAAGTGGAAAACTTCAGCCATCTACCTCTTAAAATTTGTGAATAATGAGCAAGAACCCACAAATTTTTTTCTAGAAAAGCAGAGTTGTGTCCAGTTTACGCTTCACTGCAGGCTTGTGATTTGACCAATTTGACCCATTTTCAATACTAACCTGCGTACAAACAATGTTTCTACCAAATTTGTAGTCGACGAGTTCGTGTTTGCGACCAAGACAGAATTCAGAATTTCACGATGATCAAGAATATACATACCTTATGGGGTTCCTGAAGCTTCCGGTTGAGTGTTGGAAACATTCACATCGAAATGAATTGAAGAGACTGAGAGAAGCACGATCGCGTGCAGGCCGAAATGACGAAGAGAGTACACAAGAAAATAAACCAATGGAATTAAGAAGCGCACAATTGTGTGCATATGATATTGATAATCGTCGCCAAAATTGATCACCAAGAGATAGACAACCTCGAGCGGATGCAGCTGGTAACACACAGGAAATGGTGGTACGGGGTGTACTAAGTTTGTGCACCCAGGAGGGCTTCAGATAGACCCACATTTTATTATACTGATCGAATCGAAATCAGGTTCTATTAGGGGGACCCATAAGTGATCAATTATTTTCGCAAGATACCATTTCTCATTAGTCCTGCGGCAACCAGACAAGTGTAAGCATACTTTTTTTGGAGTTATTCTTCAACCAGTTACAATATAATAATATAAATTTTTTTTGTAGCCCTGTAATAAAATGGCGGACCTTGTACCTTCTGAGAGACATATTCGTAATTGTGTACTTTTCCATTTTTACGCCGGTTTAAGTGTCACGGAAACAACAAGCAAAATTTGCGACATATATGGAGATGTGTTGAAGGTCAACAAGTGTCAACGTTGGCTCAGAAGATTTGCTTCAAATGATTATGACCTGTCAGATAAGCATCGAACTGGACGCCCAAGTCAATTCGATAACGACGCCTTAAAATCTCTAGTGGAGTCCGATCCAATGTTATCTATACAGGAACTATCAAAAAGCCTTGGGTCTACCTGGTCCACCGTACAAAGGCATTTAAAAAAAATTGGCAAGGTACATACACAAGGTAAATGGATTTCACACCTGTTGTCTGAGGCCAATAAAGATCTTCGGCAAACAATTTGTAATTCTATGCTCACCAGACTAAGCAGAGATCGATTTTTGTCTAGGATCGTAACTGGAGATGAAGAATGGATCCTTTATAATAACATAAAGCGATCGAAACAATGGTTGTCTACAAACGGGAGACCTCTTCCAACCCATACACCAACCCTATCCCTGAGGAAGGTGTTATTGTGTATTTGGTGGGATTGTTCCGGTATAGTGCATTACGAATTATTGAAACATGGGGAGACAGTTACTGCTGACCTGTATTGTCAACAATTACAACGGTTACAGTCCGCACTCATAGAAAAAAGACCAGCTTTATTGAACAGAAAAGGTGTGATACTCCAACAAGATAACGCCCGTCCTCATGCAGCGAAGATTACTCAAGAGAAAATTAAGCAGTTAGGCTAGGAACTTCTACCGCACCCTCCATATTCTCCAGACCTAGCACCGTCGGACTACCATCTGTTCAGGTCACTGGAGCATTCGTTACGAAATAAAAATTTTAGTTTCTTATCCGATGTCCAAACGCACCTTGAGTTATATTTTAAGTCATGCCCACCCTACTTTTTCAAGAGAGGGGTTTAACTTTTACAGGAACGATGGCAACAAGTCATTGCAAACGACGGTGATTAAATAAACGATTAAAAAATAGAAATGTCGTTGCAAAAAAACATTTTGTCTATGAATGCAAAATAATTGATTAGTTATGGGTCGCCCTAATATATTTAACCTACCACTTCCCATATTATACCTTACTTTCAGAAGTCGTTATAAAAAAATATAATATTCAGCATTTCTTAACAACAACCGCCGATTAATACTATATCGGCATTCTTTATTGGCTTGAAAATTTTGGATTGGATAGAGTACTTTCTTGAATCTTCTGCGACATAACTTTCCTTGCGGAAACTCAATCTTTACATGATAAAACTCAATTCAACATTTTATAATGAAAATTGGTTCATAATAGTAAATTGACCAAGAAGTCTACTTTACAGAATTTGGACCATGTAAGTCTATTTTTTGGATACCACTGCATATTAGGATTCTCAAAAAATGTAAATCCTTATATGCCAAAAGGACCTAATTGCTATTGTTTTATGGTAAAAATTTGTTCACTATAGTAATTTGATATAAAAATTAGGTGAACGAAATTTTAGCCACTCTGTCTTGGACCCCACTCCATACTAGATTTCCTATGAATAGTAAGTGCTTCAGAAAAGGTTTAATTCTTGATATTTTGTGGTGAGAATTAGTCCAAAGTAGCAATTTACCAAAAAAATTAACGGTAGAGAATTTGAATCACATAGGTCTATTTTGTAGACCACATCATACATAGCGGTTATCGTGAAAGCAAGTCCTTATATGAAGATAAAGTGTAAATTGTAGCTATTAATGATGGAAACTGAAAACTAATAAAATTTGTAGGAAGTGAGTTCAGTTTGCTCAAGTTGGGTAACGCCTTGTGATGTTTTATGCATCCTCCAATAATCGCGCTGCCATGAAAAATTTGTCTTCACACGAAAATAATGTGTAATTTTTGTTGTACAATTACCAAAACGAATTAATGGCTGTACTAGGCCAAGTGATGTAGGGTATCTAATAGTCGGTAAAATAGTGCCAGACTATAATGATTCTACTTGTTTTTGCGAGTATCGAAATTGCCACCAATGTTTACGAAGTACGTTAGGGGACCTCTAATAGGCATTAGATGTTGTTGTAGACAATTATTATAAATCACGAAGTATGTTATGGAAATTCAAAAAATGTAAACATACACAATTATTATGAACGCATGTTGATTGATGATCCTTATGCGCAAAAGCTGTGTTTTACAAAGAGCCAACAAACCTAGCAGCTACGCGTATGGTACGAAGAGAACTGCAGAACCTACAGCGACCGAAGAAAGTAGAGCAGCTCAACGTTATTCATGTCTTAACTAAGTTCCTTATTTATAAATTTCGATAAATATGTGGGCACAATATTTTGCGATGGTTCTGCTTCATTGTCTCTGATCGCACGCTTACTGGTCTAATGTACAGCAAACGATTTTAGAGAGATGTTATTAATTTCTTACTGCGAGTGGCTGTTGTGATCTACGTTACCAGTCACCTTCGAAAAATGAATTTTGAAACCGTGCAGATAAAATGAAGATATACACATACCATATACTTGGATACTTGGTTCGACCAAATACCACTACATCGAAGCCGTATAAGTATTAAGATACATTTTTCCATTTAAAACCGAACCTACTGTTTATTTTAATTAGAAGAGTTTACAAAAACTATTCAGTAGAAGTCTTCTAACATTTTATATATAATTTTGACGAAGAATTGTATCTTTTTTTAGATATGGAATTCGCATAGTAACCAGCCAGTTTTTTAATAACTGGAATCGTTGGGTGAACCTTTCCAGACAAAGTCTCATGGTAGGAATAGCAATTATTATGAGTCATTTAATCATTACACTAGAATTTTAACTTGTAAGGAAGCGTTTTGCTCCCTCTGTCTGCGTAATTGTCTGTCCATCGACCGAAGTATCCCTCACTGGTAATCACACAAAGACTAAAAGTAGGTGGTCCGTAATAAGTACCTCTTATTTGACCATCTCCCGAGCGTAAGGGTGGAAGAGTTGTGTAAAATATCTTTTCCTTGATATTCGTATTTTCCTCTACACTACAGTGATATAGTTCCTCTCGTACAAACCTATGGTAATCTAGGTTTATTTATAAAAATAAAATAATAAGAAAAAGAAAAAAACCCATTGTATTAGAACTACGCAACATTCCTTGTACGTATGTTCCGTTCATTATTTTCTATGTGTCGAAACATATTTCGGTTTATAACAGTACATTTGCGCTTGTGTAAATATATGTTTATCAATCTTTTCCTAGTGAAACGTTTTAAAATTCTCTTTACAAACATGTTGCAAACCTTTGAGAAACATGCCTACTATTAAATGGACATCGTATACACCTATATATTTGTTTTACTTCTATATGTATAATCGTTTAGCTCAAGGCTCACTTTTTTTTTTATTAATAAGTTACAGCTAGCTTATTGAACTATTCTTATTATTTAAGGATTAACGGTCAGAAATTTATTTCGTTCCCATATATATATGATGATATATTTCAACTATAAGTAGCATACATATTATGCGAAGGCATTTACCTAACGGTCTTGTGGTTTACACTTATTGGTGTTTTAGACAAAATCACGTACCCAAAAAGTTGACTTGTCTATTAATAATTCTGTCAGTATAGGGATGGTACATGAAATGTTTGACATACATTTCAATATATTACACGTATAAACACATACCTAATGCATTCTTATGCTTGCTATATGCGAAATCATATACTTGTACATTAACAGTTAAGCTAATGTGCAAAACCTTGCAATTACATTTGTGGTAGTTTTCGTTACACGCATAGGAATATATCTAACTGCCTTCTATGTTATATCCATTGTCATACACGAGATCGTGGACCGAAACGGTTACTAGTGGACACGCACACACGTTCTAATATATTTTATTATTTTATACATAGGCATATACATAATGAGCCATATGCTCTTTATTTATTTTCGCTCCTCGCAAGCGAGATCATAGGATTAACACGTTCACTTCTTTATTAATAAGTTACGACTAGTCTATTGAACTGTTCTCATTATTTAGGGATTAACGGTTAAATATCTTAATATTTATTTTGTTACAGACCCATAGTTTCATGCATAAGCAGGCTCAGCTTAGTCGTCATCCTCGAACAATGGATGGAACTACTCTCTTCGACGTTGTTTCGAACGGTTATGGACAATAAAAGCAAATAGAATGCAGGTAGGAGCAGACCAGTGGCCCTATTGGCTCAAGGTTGGCTGCTGCAACATCTCCTGAACATTTTTGAAGAATTTCTCGCAGAACTCGGAATGGATGAAATGCGGAAAATAATATCGAAGGAAAGAACTGAACAGTCGGCTCACGAATCACCACGCTGGTTTTTCTTTCCCGTCTACACAAATCTCTAATCGCATACGGTATACCCTAATTGTAAATACGATAAATATTCAAATTCCTCGTAAACAATAAAAATATAATTTCAACGAAAATACGAAGGTCCAAGAATTTTTTTTGATAAATTTTCTTGGAAAGAGAAGGTATGCTCAGGGCTGGGTAGCCCTGAGCATACCGCGAATAAGAAGGCTCGTTACAATCTGTATGGTTACAATCGTTTCTATACACACTGCAATCGCCTGCTGCAGAAGGTGGAGCCAGCTAAAACTCTGTTCCATTTTTATCTTGTCCTAATGGAAAAGCATAACAATTTTTGAGCAGGATATAATGTTCTTGAAAGCCTCCTCTAATTTGATATCAGAACCGATGTTATATGTTTCAAAGTCATATAAAATTGATATAAGTTCCACATTTACAGGATTAAGTAAAAAAAATGACGTATTATCTTTATAATAATTGTTTAAATAAAAATTTATGAAAAATTATCAAAAATATTTATTTACGGAATATTTGTGTAAACATTAATTTATCGATGGACAAACGCCAACAATGCAAACGAACTGAAATTTAGTAAAAAAAATATATATATATTTCTTCAATATTTTAAAGCACGATAACTATTATATAAAAATAAAAATTAAACGTAAGTATCGTAAGCGATAAAAGATATAACAAAAAAATATTCTTCACTTGAAATGGATCTTTTGTTACACACAGTTTAACATATTTTATTTTTTCTTTTTAACGAAAGCACTGCTTAGAACATGATATAAAACAATACAAATGTTATTCTTTGATAGCACCTAGTATTTCTTAAGATCGTATCTTGCCATTAGCCAGTGTCCTTATTGCACAAGTTCAACAATCTTTGCAAATTGTACTAAATTTTCCATCACGTCCATTCCAGGTGTATTAGTGAAATTTGAGTTCTTTGTAATCATCAATAATTGATCGTATCGTGAAAAAACTGTAGTCTCTCTACAATATTTATATAGTATTGTAATGCCAATAAAATTCAGCGAAGCAATAGATAAAAAGAGAATAATACTTGTATGCCGAATTTGTCAATTATAAGCCACTTCCAAGAAATGGAAATGTCTACAAACAGTTTATGGCGTACATACACCCGAAACTACTTGCATATAAAATCCTAGACGACTTGATTGACTTAAGAACATACACCCTGTACGATATATTTTTAAAGCGTGGAAAGGCAAACAATAACAAGCAAAAGAAAACCTCGCAATTCATACCAGGAAAGTCATTAATCAATCAACGTGCTCTTTAACGGACGAAAAAATGATGTTATTGAAAACAAAATGTTGTGAGGGCCGAATTTAAAGAAGCGCTCTCTAATAGCGTTGCATATTCTAAAAAAATGGACTGAAAACAAATCCCAAAGTGTGGAAATAACTAATTCTACTAAAAATGTTGCTGCATTTTAAGCAAGAAATGGCAAAAAGAAACCAAACGACACTTAACTATCATTGTATTGGTATATACGGCAAAAAAATGCCGCAATGTAAAAAAGGCAAAGAGATGAAAGGTAAAATTTCGCCATGAGGCACGATTATAAATAACATTATAATGATGAACAGAAGTTGTGCACTTATACATGCCTTTGTTATAAAAATTTTTTTTTATTATTCTTCGTTCTATATTTCTAAGCAATTCTATCCACATAATTAAAATTTCCAAATCTTATTTTCGGCAACAAACAAAATGTAATCCATACTTGTGGATAAAAACCGAATGTGTAGTTTACACACACATAGTAACAAAGCGTCGTAAAGCGAAACACATCGTCATGAAGTATAAGAGGCTATAAAAAAAAATTTTAAATATTATTCTATTATACACGATTACAGCGAATAATTTCAAGCCTATATATTACTGGAACCAAAAGAAACGTCTATCAGTTTTCCTTTACGAAGGCAATGGTTCATGATTTTGTTCATTTTCAAAACAACAAGAAAAAAAAGAAAAAATTTAATTCGCGTTATAACATTCACTGATGATCACAAATTGTTAATTGGAAAACGTAATTTAATTATTTCCACAATAAACGACGTCTCCGCATGTCTGTAAAATTGGCATAAATATAATGTTCCTAATTATAAAGACGACACTCTCGATGCACCAGGAATTTTGTACATTATTCCATATTTAGTGGTTTTTATGTGAACTTTTCATAGATATTTCTTTTACTGTAGCAAAATTTGTCTTTGCAAACTATTTATGGACGCTGGAGCATTCTGTGGTGAGTTTTCATTGCGACAGGTCGGACTCAGGTATACTGGGATATAAAAAATAATAGTTATTACGCGATTTTTATTCTCTTTGATGGGACCAACCTGAATTCCAGCCTAAAAAAAAAAAAAACAAGTGATATTCGACTTGGGCTCCTTGCCTCTCTGGATTGCAATTGCAAAAAAGATCAGGACGCAGTAACACGATCCATTCCTAACATGTTATTGGAAATAGTGAACGTTTATGTAGTTTATATGTTGCATTCTCGTTTCGAATTACAATTCAGAGAGAATACCGAGCCATCGACTTACGACAATGTACGTCTACTGCACTGTAAACAAGTGTATTAATAATTTGGAAAACCGCTATTTCAAGAACGAAATTTCGCACCAAATATCGGACATAGTGCCTTTGATAGCTGGCATCCATGTCACCTGTTTGTTGCAAGTTCACTTTTCGGTTATTGAGCATAAATTGCATTTCTTTTTATGTTTTCTGATGTAGCAAGTCCTGGTTTGAAATTAGCATGCCCCCGACAAATTTGTGTTTTCGGAAGTGAAGTGCAATAACACCGAGCACTTTTTTTGAAAGTAGGAAATTCGTAAAAAACGATCGTGATGATGAGGTTTTAGCAGGCGAAGTTTGAAAATTACGCTTTTTAAGAATAATATGAACTTTTTTTGTTAGAATGAGCATTATGGGTTAGTTATGAGAATTATTAACGGATGTGTTACATATTTCATAAATATTCTCAACAAATTCCATTTAGCTGACTGAAAAGCTTTCACTACACTAGCTGGTATCAGGTAAAAAACATGTTATAGCGTTAACGGGAAAAACACTGTGACAGCCTTCGACAGACTTTTTTTTGAATTTTTTTGGATGGAAGAAAATGTAATAAAGTAATAGTATTCTAAGAAGTTATTAAACGTTCATCTTAGTATAGAAAAAAAATTATTTTTGAAAAATATTAAAAAATGGCGATATGCAGCCATTCTCACGAAGTATCTTTAATTATAATGTAACACGCGGCCTAAATTGTGCGAACTGGAGTCTAAGAAGATAATTTAATCTAGCTGGAGGAGCCCGCAAGATTTTTTATAAATACGGATTTTTTTGTGATAGGCGAATATATGAATGAAGAAGTTTAACGATAATTTAATTTCTTGCCGGAAGTATTGAAAGCTTTTAAGTCGCCACTCTTAGCCCCATATTCATTCAACTATTGTTTTAATGAAAGTGTGGTAACGTATTTTCGTTTGGAAACTCTTTTAAATGAACCTTCACATTCTCTCTCTGTCGTAAGTAATGGGCGCACGGTCTATGTTTAAGCGGAATTTAAAAAGACTAACTAGTTTGTCGTCAAGAGTTTTTTAATACATGAAGAAATGCGCTGAATTGTAATTTAATTTATAAAAAACGACTCTGTTATTAGCTATGCTGGCGTCGACTGGGCTGATGATGCAGCAGATAGCCAGACGTTTGCATTTATTTTGAAATTTTGTGTCTTTCTAGTATCTCACGCCGTAAAGCATTGCTCTCTATAATTGAGACTTAATAAAGCACTGTCCGGAAGTTTGTCAAGAATTGATTTGGGTATTATCCCTGTCCAGAAAAATTTATTTTTTAAATATGGACCAAAAAAGTGCTATGGAATTAAACCACAACAATGTGTACCATTCCAGCATAATTTGTTTGGAAAATGTTGATATAGTACGTGCATATATGACTTTGCGTATCGTTAAACGTACTGAATTGCGTAGGAGAGGCTTGTCATTACGCTGACGTTCTGGCAGTGCCGTTATCAAACTAACATTCACGCCCAATTTTTCGTCTCCCAATATTTTGTTAAATTTTAATAGGTATTCGCGTGGCAATTGCTATATTGTGTATTAGGATGCATTTTTTTTTCCAGAAATCTCTTAGTTTAGAACACTTTATTGCAATTGCCTATTCAGAGGCTTTAATACCTTTTTCTTGACAGTATAGAGCTAATAATGTTCCTTGATTAATAATACCGTAATTTTTTTAATTTTCTCTTCAGCGAACATTTTTTTAAATCGATAATGCAGTTTAAAGAGATTTGTTCCTTTCTTCTTTCAAGAGTAACGATCAAGAATTGAATAAAAAATTAGTACAACTCCAATTCGACGACAAGGTAAATAATGAAACTAAAGTATGAAAAACAGCTGCAGCACTTGTGACGGCAACTATGTATGATTTTGCGTTTCTGCACCTGTTTTTTTCAGGAGTATATTTAATATTATGGTAGGTGTTTTTTGATTTTTTTGTTAATAATACGTGACATAGAACTTGAAACGTTCGTTATTCTCCTTTCTTTTTATCTAGACCCCTCATTTTTCTCCCAGGCATACCAATATTTCATATATGCCAACTTTGCTCTTTACGACCATCATTAACAGTCGTTGACGTTAGCAAACCACTACAGGGTTACAATTGCAACCGATGTTACACCACGCAACGTCCCAACATATTGATATACGGCATCATTTTGCTTATGGAGTGGGGTTGGGGTAAGACTATTAACGTGGAATAAACCCGACGCTAATGTCACAGCAATGTGCAGAATGCACAAATTTAATATAATTAGTGAATATAAAAACTACGTTACACTATTAAGGACGGGAATTCTAAAATGTTGAGAAGAGCAAATAGTTATTTTCGATGATTTTCTCTTGTGGTGCTATAAAATAAAGAAACTAAGTAAATCATTTTTGGAAAACATTAAAACGAGAACGTCTCTCAAGTACTATCAGCAAGAGTTCAGTCATGGTAGATCTTGTAACTGCCGCATTCTGGCCTAAGAGCTTGTAGCTTTCTTTCTTGGTTATATGCTTTGCAAGCATATCAAATTTGGTATTCCGAAGTAATAACACAGTCAAAGTGTCTAGCATCAATTCGTTTGTAAAAGAGAATTGTTTGGCAATGAAAACCGCCAAAGGAAGTGTCAAAGAAGAGACTTTAAAAATAGAGCGAATTGAAGCGAAGTTATTAATATACTGTTATTTTAAAACAATAACCAATATATTACCTTTACGCGTGCTTAGACAAAAGTTATGGGTCCGTAAGATGCTACTAATGTTTTATCTTTTCCTGAGCATATTGCGGTAATTCGCGAGCCATTGTGAGAGCCTGCGGTAGAGTTGTGCAAATTGCACTTGGAATCTTTACGCGTTAAAATCTTTTCTTGCCCTCCATAAATTATATGGGCGCAGGGAGTGAACGTTTAAATTTTCAAGATTTGGTTGTAACTCCTATTCTTTTTGGTCGCTAAGCTTAGCTTTAAACTTCCCAGTGAACTGTAACAAATGTTCCTTCAAAAGTGGTGATTTACACTTTTGCCAATGTCTTCTGAGGGCGCGTTTTTATTGTATTAATTTTTGTATACTCGTAGGACTCTTATAAGTATCACTAATACTTTATTTACCATCGAATTGTTTTGTTGTCAATTCAATTGCTTTTCACAACCCGTGATTAAAATTTTCAAAGCGCCAACGTGTTGTAGATCTTTTAACAGAATATCGGTGTGTACATGTGAGCAGTTTGTGTTTTTATTTGAGAGTTTATGTGACTTAATTTGCATAGGCTGGACCAGAGAGTTTATTTCTATGATCGGTCCAACCCAGTTTGTATTTTCGTATTCCCACCACTTTTGGAAGGGATGCTTTTGGGGTTTGTATTTTATTATTTGTTGCAGTTATGGAGAGTTTATAGAATTTTTTACATAATAACTACGGCATCACTAGCCACGTATGTAAGCTTTGTCGTGGTGATTTCTAGAAGTTTCGTTATGTATGTATATTACATTAAATCATATTTTTCTGCAAGTTAGCAGAACCCTATAGAAATTAAGTGCAAACTGGAGATCATATTTGCGTAGCGCGTCTTGTTTCGATATAGCGTTTTAGTAATTGCAAGCGAGCGCTTTGGCCAATTTAGTTCACTTTTGGATTTGATGCGCAGACTTTATTAGCGAATAATACAAAATTTAAGTTAGAACTTTCAACCCAACTTCATAAAAAAGTTTTATATAAAAAATTTACACTTCACACTTATCGATCCCATCACCATATTCTTAGCTCTGAGCTACTCCAATTATTTAATTCAATATTTCAATTTCCTGAGATATTCAAGATTTCAAAAGTGTTAGGTAGAGGGGGAAAAATTAGTTTATGCTTTTTGATCATTTACTGCGGCTAAAACACAACATGTGTGTTCCTTTTTTATCGTGGTCGTGGTTTAATATTTGTATATATTTACTTATACATGAAATTCAGCTAAAATAAATCCCCAAATCCGATTAGCTCTTAAAAATAACTCTTATGTCAAGTATTATGACTAAACTATTACAAAGTATATAAAAAAAAATAATAGAAAAACAATAGAAAAAAAATAAAAAATATGCTTGCGCACATGCAGCATAGAGCCGCATTCGCGGTCGCTGCAGATCCGAGTTGGGAGTGAGCCCTCCTTAACCTGTTGCAAACATACAAAAGCTTGGCAACCGACAATAGTAAAAGTATACCGTTCAGTTTGTGAATCACACGATGTTTTCAAAATTCAAACTTAAGTTAAATACGACATAGTTATATCGCGCGTATTAAGGAGAGTTAACTTGGTAGAATTATTGATCCAACATTAAGATTAAATTTTAGAGATCATTTTGAATTTTGCAAAGGATCCTAAGCCGGTTGAAAACATCATAATTATATCTACATTGGGTGAGTTTTACGAAAATATAGTTCCTCGAGAAACGGCTAGAAATATTCTAGTTTATTTGGCTAGCGGAATGAAGCGTTTCTCTACTGGCCGTAAGGCTAAAACTTATTAAAGTATTTTATGTTCATGAGGAGATAAAGAGATAGGCGGGCCACAACTCAAATTCCTAACAGCAAAGAGCAGTAATTGCTTTCGAGCGAAATCTTTATAACACCTGCAGGAAGGAGACCACACAAACGAGGCTTATTCAAGTATTGATCAAGCCTTTATAGCCTTTTTGTAGCGCATGTTATTTAATAAAACCCATCATTGACTTACCTTTATTCATGAAGATGTCAATGTGCACATTACAACATACTATATTGGCCGAATAAATTGTTTTCAATCGTTGTTAATTTAATATTTATTGCTCAATTATTATTAGAGTAGTGATGACAAAAAAAAACTGTTTTTCTTCTAAAGGTACATTTACCTACACCACTTGTGGTACAGGGTATATTAAGTTTGTGCGGACGTATATAACAGATAGAGGCGCTTAAGGTAGACTCAACTTTTATTTTACCGAGCGATTCAGAAAATGATTCTAGGCCTTTCTGTCGGTCTGTCCGTGTGATGTCTGTCGATGTAAATTTGTGTTCAAGCTACAGGTCGTAATTTTTTAAATATTTTCATAAAATTTGTTACACTGACGTGTTTTGGCCCAAGGACGCACGCTATTGGAAATGATTTGGATCGGTCCACTTTTTTGACCACTCCACATATAACGCCCTATTTTGAAATGTCGTTCTATGGAGAAAGTTGCAATTTTCAAAATTTCTCGACAAAAGTGCCTAAGTAATGATATTTCGGCATGATAAATTGGTATGAAAACCCTGCATCGGCTGAGATAATTTTTAAACCCTCACTTATATAATGAAAACTGAAGTTCATATGACAAAAGTGTAATTTAAGGTAAAAAAATTAACTGTAGCAAATTTGGACCATCTCGGTCTATTTTTTGGATTCTACTCTATACTCTGATTTGTAAAAGTAGTTTGATATAAAACTTAACTACGCCGAATTTTGACCACAATTTTTAAGCCTTTTGGGTACAACCGTTCTTACGGATAGTAAGCCTTTACTTGCAAAGAGGTCTAATTTTTAATATACAGTTCCATAAGTAGTAAGTTCATATAAACAAAGGGTATAAATTTTGTTTTCTATAGCAGAAATAAGAATTGTGTTAAACAATTTGGTGTACGATATTTAATAGTCGGCCTAGCTCGACTAGAATGTTTTCACTTGTTTTGCATAACTGTTTGATGAAACGGATAGTTTTGCTTTAAAAAAAAATTTCAATTAATCTAAAACTGCAATTACACTATGGCTCCTATATATGAATCATTAATTTTACTTTAATCCTTTCTGTTTTTTAAAATAAGAAGTAAGAAAGTTATATTCGCGTGACAGATTTTTTCTATATTTTTGAATAAAAATTGAAATTTATATCGTATATCTCTTGTGGTTTATGACCAGCGAACAAAAAACGGGGAAAGTAAAGATATTGTAAGGGTATGAAGTTATATTTAAATATAACTAGCAAAGACACGAACCAACTTTTTTTTACAGCGCTCTGTTAAGCTTTTAACAGAATGCTATAAAACGAAGTCTCAGAGGAATTTAAGTCAAAATTCAGTTAAAATACAACTTTTGGAACATTTTTTTACAAAATATAATAAACAAAACATGTATTTATGTAAATTAATTAATATTTGTAAAGCCAGTATTTTTACATTATGTCATAAATGAAGTTGATTTAGCGAAAGTTTGCTTAGCTACTATGGGCAAACCATGTCCGGTGAAAAAATGAAACTAGCACAGCATGAATCCTCTATTAATAGCCTTTCCAACGATGTGCAGGTTATATTCAGTTTTGCTCGGAGAATTTTTTTATAGGACTTTGAAAATTGCCATACTTAACATATAACATATAAGCAAATTTTGATGGGTCATTGTGGGCAAACCATGTCCAGTGAAAAAATAAAGCTAACACAGCATGAATCCTCTTTCCCTCCGTGCAAGAACTTTGAATATTTTTGCCCAATTTGAAATAGATAACTTCATTTTTGCGGCCAGGAGAATGTTTACAACGGACATTACGCAGACGGACGGACTGATGGATATGGCTTAATCAGTTGAAAATTTCATACCGATCGAAAGTGTGCACTTTGAGGCGTCTCTGATGCTTCCTTCTGGGCGTTGCAAACATTTTAAGAAAATTAATATATCCCTCATCAATCGCTGATGGGTATAAAATATCATGAAAGTAAAATAAAATTATTATGAAAGTAGTATAAAAGTATCATGAGAGTAAAATAAAAATATCATGAAAGTAATTTCTGAAAATGTTTTTAAGGGACTTTGAAAATTGCTTTTCATAACATAGGCTGCTGCAGAAACAATGCTCACAATCAAAGCGGAGAATTCCAAAATGGTTTTCTCTCATTGCGCAGTGCATTGTACTCTTGCGTGGATTTGTACGTAAATAAATGTAAACAGGAGGATTTATTGCTCTTGCAAATATTAAATAGTTTTTTTTTCTTCTTCTACATATGTTGATCTAAAATTTTATTTAAGGAATTGAGGAAGAGAGAGAGGCCGATATAAGAAAGTTCTTGAATCGTCTAAAACAGAAAAATCAGATATGAATTTTTATTTATAATGTTCATCATGTATGAGATACTCACTCATGGTATATAAATTAGATTTGTTTTTGGATTTGCATGAAAAATTTAAATTAGGAAATTACCCTCGTTTGCAGCGTTTTCTACTAATTTATATACAATATTTTAAGCGCTGTCCATGAAAGTTATGATCATTAACCAAACGCAAGTAATAACAAAACGATGACGACATTATAACAATCTCCGGGAAATATTAATAACATTAAACGGGGTCTGGTGGCGACGGTCGAAGGGAGCGGCGGTCAGGCTGATAAACATTACAGAGACGAACGAATGTCCGTTCGTTTGATTTTCCTTGCTATTACAATATATATATTCTAGGAACAGTGACCACAGTGAACAATAAACAGCAGTATGTTATCTACTGTTATTTTATAGTTTTTTTCTCTTCGCCTTCTTATTTTCTATTTTTGTCTCCAAATTATGAAAAGAATAAAATATCTATAGAAAAGGAGAAACAGTCTTTTTCCATAATAGAGCAAAAGTGTAGATTTTATTAGAAAACCGTACAAGTAATAATAAACGGTTGGCAGGCATACTTTTTGCTATCAATCTATTTAAAATCGATCAAATATGTGTATCTAAAAACTGTATATGATATATACATGTAATACATATACTGAACTGATTTTGTTTTGTTTTTTTACTACTTTCCCCTCTGCAATGCTCACAATAAATGTTGTGAGTTTAGAAATGATTCTCTCTCATTGCTCATTGCATTGCACTCATGCGTGGGTTTGTGCGTAAACGAATGTAAAAAGGAGCATTTTTTGCTCTTGCAAATATTAAATAGTTTTTTTTCTCCTTCTATGTATGTTGATCTAATATTTTTTTTAAGGAATTGGGAGAGAAAGAGTGAGGGCGAAACAGAGAATGCGTAAATAACGAACTTTTAGGAAAGCAGCATTGAGAAATACACGTGGTATGCAAATTAGATTTGCGTGGGAATTTGCGCGAAAAATAAAAATTAGCAATGTATGTAACACTCAAAAGGAAGTTTCAGAGACCCTGAAGTTTATATATTCTTGATCAGCGTGAAATAATGAGTTGAGTTAGCCATCTCTGCCCGTTTGTATGTTTGTGTGGTGATTGTTGTTAACAAAGTCCTTGTTGCAAATATGAAGCCATCGACTTCTAATTGGGCAAAATTATTGAAAGTTCTTGCGCGGAGGTTGGTACTGAAAATTGGTCAGAGCAAAAGCGCGTGAACTGAACGCAATTCAGTTTTTTTTAGCAAAAATTTTTGGATTTTTGCTCGTTACTCGGAAATTAGTAAAGTTAGAACTATGAAATTTTCCACATTTACTTTACGAAGCACTCTACTCCTTACGCGCAAAAATGGAAAAAAAACAGCCATGCCCACACAAGGTCACAAATGATTACATTTATGTTTTTCACTTTTTTGAGGTTTTATGCTCATTGTGGATGTGATAAGAAAACACAGTCGATATTATAACTACAATTTCTGGCAAATATCAATAACATTAATAACATAAATCAGTTCAATAAGAGGGAATAATATTGGAATATTAATAAAAAAAAATAATTTTCTTAAAAAATGGAAAATTTTGTCTAGTTTTTTTTTCAAGGAAAGTTTTATCTCCTCCGCATTGTTATGTTTTCATAAACTCTACAGCGTATGTGCGCTCTTTCTCTCCCTCTCCCACTCATTTGTTGTCCTTATATAACAAACAAAGTATACGTTAAACGATTAACATACATTATTATCTATAGTTATATACAATAATTAGAAAGGAATGAAACTACCAAAGAATTTGTTTTCGGCAAGTATGCTCAACGTTATCAAGTGCAACAAACATAGAAGAAGAAAAAAAACTATTTAATACTTGCAAGCGCAATGAATGCCTCTGTTTGCATTCGTTTACGCACAAATCCACGCATGAGTACAATGCAATAAGCATATATATATATATATATATATATAATTATTTATATAATTATTTAGGTCCATACATTTAATGGATTTTAAAGTGACTTGATAAAATAAAATATGCCTGCTGACTATTTATTATTACATGTGTGGTTTTCTAACAAAATTTATATTTTTGATCTAATTTATGGAAAAAGGCAGCAGTGTCTGCAACGCAATCATAGTTATTGTATGTTATTGCTTTTATATAGACATTGCGTTCTTTTCATACAATTCTTCAAAATTAGGAGAACAAAAAAAATAAAAAAAAGGATGCAAAAAAAAACGTAGAAAATAATAGTAAATAATATACTGTTGGTTACTGTTGCTAGAATACATGTATTGTACTAGCAAGCAAAATGAAACGAACCGGCATTCGTGTCTGTCATTTTTGTGAGCCTGACCGCCACTCCCTTCGTCGCCACCTGACTTTGTTATTAATGTTATTGATATTTGCCAGAAATTGTAGTTATAATATCGGCTGTCTTTTCTCATCACATCCACAATGAGCATAAAACCTCAAAAAAGTGAAAAACATAAATGTAATCATTTGTAACCTTTAAATTCAAAGTTCTTGCACGGAGGGAAAGAGGATTCATGCTGTGTTAGTTTCATTTTTTCACTGGACATAGTTTGCCCACAGTGAGCTATCAAAATTTGCTTATATGTTAAGTATGGCAATTTTCAAAGTCCCATAAAAAAATTCTCCGGGCAAAACTGAATACAACCTGCACATCGTTGGAAAGGCTATTAATAGAGGATTCATGCTGTGCTAGTTTCATTTTTTCACCGGACATGGTTTGCCCATAGTAGCTAAGCAAACTTTCGCTAAATCAACTTCATTTATGACATAATGTAAAAATACTGACTTTACAAATATTAATTAATTTACATAAATACATGTTTTGTTTATTATATTTTGTGAAAAAATGTTCCAAAAGTTGTATTTTAACTGAATTTTGACTTAAATCCCTCCGAGACTTCGTTTTATACCATTCTGTTAAGGGCTTAACAGAGTTGTTTAATAAAATTTGGGTTGTGTCTTTGCTAGTTATATTTAAATATAACTTCACACCCTTAAATAAGTTACAATCGAATTCAATTAACTCTTATACTAATTAATATTACAAACTAGTATATAGCATAAAAGTAGAACTAGAAAAAAGCAATAGCACACAAACAATTAAATATAATTCGTGTATAAATAAATGAGAAAGAAAAACAAAAGAAAAAAGAGCATATACCCAGGTAGCACAGAGGCATAGCCACAACCGTGGAAGACACTAGTTGTAAGTGAACCCCTACCCCATCGCAAACATGCAAACTCAAAGCAATCAATACAAAAAACAACACTTATTAATTTTGGAATCATCATGAGATGTTAACATTAAAAGTTAGTTTAAATACGACGTAGGCAAATTGCGTACATTAAGCAAGGTCGTTTTGATAGACTTTAAGAAATCCGACATTGGGATTAATTGATGGAGATCATTTAGGTTTCTGTAAACAACTCTAAACGGGCTAAACAGCCCATAATTGCATTTATATTGATTCAACTTAATGAACACAAAGTGCCTAGAGAAGCGGTTAGAGACATTGAAGCTTATCCCACCAAGTAATCTAGTCGAATCGATAGTACCATTAATTAACTTAATTAAGAAGAAAGCACCAAGAACAAACCTATGTTTCTGCAATGACGCTAAAGATAACAGAAGCAAGGCAAAGGGACAAGCGAGTCCCAACCCAAATTCCCAAGGGCAAACAGCAAAAATTGCTTTTGAACTGATTCAATTGAATCTACATAACACCTGTAGGAAGGAAACCACACAACAGAAGCATACTCAAGTATTGGTCTAACTAAGCGCATGTATAGCCTTTTTATAATGTAAGGATTCTTCATCTTTTTAGACCACCTCTTAATGGAACCAAGCGCGGACCTTGCTTTACATAAAGGGTGCTCAAAGTGCAAATTAAAACGTAATCTTTCGTCGAATAGAATAGAATCTCTAAATCGATGAACGAGTAAACGTTTACCAAATTATGAGAATCAATGAAATACTCGGTGACCTCCATCTTAAAAAAGAAAGCTCCTTGCGTTTACTTAGATTTAATTTCATAAAATTTAGCACCATCTAACCAACTTGTGTAAATCAATTTGAAGTTGGTACGATTGCGATTCCAAGGAGAAGGCAGAAAACAGCGTACATTAAGATCTGGCTGGATTTAATCACCGAGGAGAGATCATTAATGTATAAATTAAATAAAAGGGGTTCTAAATGGCTACCTTGAGGAACGTCAGACGTAGAGAAGAGGTTATTCATTTCACTATGTACGAAGGGAAGCCAGAGACATTAAGTTTGAAGATCATTAAGTTATAGTTAACTAAGTCAACTGCTTTATTAGAAAAAGCCTTAAAAACATGGCAAGTAAACGCTAAGAGATTCGCGACAGTGGATCTTCCTGTCCGAAAGCCATGTTGGAATGCAGAAATATAAGATTTCATAGCAAAAGCTAAATGCTGAGTAATAATTCGCTCAAACGATTTAGGTGAGACACTCAACTTAACGATGCCTCTATAATAAGGAGTAATAAGGAATAAGGAAACTACTTTTCCAACACAAACGCAAAACACCTAATGTACAGCACAAAGTTCATATACAATCCGGCCCACAAGTGGTAAAGACTATTAACATGTCTCCTTTTTGTTCAAAATATAATTAAACTAAACTCTCTAATACACTAACAGATCTCTTCAGTACGTATTTATGTTCATTTAAAACCGTTTCCAAAAATACCTTAAGATAGCTTCAGGGAGACAGCCGTTGGGAGGATATGAAGCTGAGCACGATTTGTAAGTTTTCAATATTTTTGTCAAGATATAAAAAATTTGTGATAAAATTTTTGATGTTTGTTGTGAAATTCGTTATTAAATTGTACATTTTCTTGCCGACTTCTCCATTATTTCAAAACATGTAAGGTGTAAAACCTGCGATTCTCTCTTTGGCAGACGCGGCAGCACAGTCACCTTTGAGCATAAAATCGTCGAGAAAACAGAATGAGGAGGAATATTTGAGCTTGAACGGACCGGTTTATTGTCCTAAAATCGCAGACTAATAGAAAAAAATAATGAAAAATTTATTGTGAAAAAATAACACGTGTATGACACATTAAACGCATTTATCGCGAAACTCACTTTTTGAAATCAGCATAACTCAAACCATTTTCATCTTGTTCATTCAAATTTTTAACTGTATCTTCAAAGCAACATTCTCTAGTGAAAACCGTATAATCTTTTCGATAAGTTAATTTAAACATTTTTTATTAATAAAAGGAAGACTTTTTTTGTCGAAAATTGCACTTTTCGACTAAAACAATCGCCAATTAAAGAAAAATTCAAAAACACCTATGTGTTTCGCTAGATATGGGAATGTAGATTAAATGGCTTTTTTTTTGTTAAATTCAAATTTGGACCAGTTATGCTGTTTGCGATAGAACCCATTGGGCTAAAGATGTCGGCAGAGAATAGTTACGATGTTGTCATTTTTTAATATTTTTCAATAATAATTTTGTTTTCTAATACTTAAAGATTTGCTTAACAACCTCCTCAAATATTAGGCGTTTGCATGTAATTGGGTCACTTGTCACATGAAAAAACCATTTATTGAAAACAGTTGGTACAATACGTTAGCAGTTCACTGCACAAGATGATTAACTCCACTTTTCCAAAAGTCTTAAGTGTGAAATCACTTGACATAGACATCACTTTTTATATTTATAATAACTTTCGTGAATTGTGAAGATTAACAACCATTAAACAGCATGATTTTTTTGGCAACTGCATAATAAATTGTTTATTTCAAAGGGAATTTTAATTCAGTTCGTGCTCTAATGTAAATCGTTGCAATAAAGGCTTCTTTGCAAATAAAAATTCAATCCTCAGACAGACAGAGATTTAAAATGGCAAAAATTAAAAAGGAAACTCACTTAAACGGGGTTGAACAGACTCGTAGTCGTATGGCTACCCATCGAATGGCAGCATCAGAAAAAATGTTCGTATTTTTTTCGACTTAGAAAAAGCACTGGCTTTTCCTAAACTGATCACATCCGCCCAAACCAAATGTTTCGCCAACATTTTTATTTCCACACAACCTTTACAAAATTCAGTCGTTAGTAGAAAAGAGTTACAGGGTCGCCAGGAAATTGACTTAAAATGCTGTGGATAAAGTTAGAAAGGTCCAAACTATTCCTCACACTAATGTGCCTACAATGAAGATTCCGAATTTAATGCCAATAATATAAGGAAATCTGTAGCACAGACCAGGTTACTGCCATGAAGTATGAGTTTTTACGCTGACCTACGGCATCGCAGGCCACGCGAACCATAAATAGTGTGTTTGATTCTAGTGTAACTAAGCAGCAGACAGTATCAAATTTATTTGCCAAATTTCGCATTGGTAACTTTGATCTCACAAATGATCGACGTAGTCGCCTAGAATCAAAGGTCAATAATGACGTACTGAAGCTCATCATTGAATCTATCTCATCTCGAAGTGCTTATGAATTATCGCTAAAGTTTGGTATTGCCAAACAAACAATATAATAATCAATTACTTGCGATAAGAACTGGATTCAATATGACAATCGCAATCGTTCAGCCAAGTGGTTAAACAAGGATGAATTACCAAAATATACTTGAAAGCGTAGTATTCATCAGAAGAAGCTGACGGTGAGTCTAGTGCAGGTGTGATTCATTACGATTTCATGAAACAAGGCTCATCGATCACAGCAGAAATGTACTCTAATCAATGCCAAAATAAACCTTAAAGAAAAGCAGCACAGATTGGTCAACAGATCGACTCATATCTTATTGCAGAATAACACCAGAGCACACACTGCGGAAATGACTGAGAAAACTACAGGAATTGGAGTTGAAGTTGTTCATCATCCTTTATACTCACCAGATCTAGTTCCCACTGACTACCACTTCTTTCGCAATTTGGACAACTTTTTGAAAAAATTTCAATTCGAATAATACAGTAAGACTGATCTTCCAGGACTTCATAGATACTTCTCCGCCATGCGTCCGCACCACCGGCCTGAACAGCCCGTCGCTTAAATGGCAAAAGTGTGTAGACAATATGGGAGCATACTTTAATGAATAAAATAATTTCTTTTACTTATAAGTTACCAGTAAACTTTGACCTGTTTTTTCAAATTTCATCCTTCATGAACTTGTAATAATTAACTTTTTCTGCAATTAAAAACTTATAAATTTAAACATTGAATTTAACTTCATTACTTTTTCCACTTGCCAAATCGATTAACTCCACCAGTCACATAAAAATTGCAACATTTCTGACGCTTAGTTTTTGGCTATTCTTTTTTAATTAATTGTATACATGAAAGCTACACATGTACATGTCCGTTCTACAATATTTATTTGAATTTAGGTTATGGAGGAAACTTTACGAAACAATGCACATGCTGGTCTTTTTTGCAACAATACACCCTTCAACGGATGTCGATAGACATCTGCAGTAACAGTTTCGTTTGGTTTTAGCAGCTCGTAATACGCTACGCCTTGCTGATACCACCGTATCCAGGGCAACACTTTATGCCCATGAGTATGCCACGTCAGTGTCAATGTGGATGGCTCTCTCTCTCCTAACTCATCACTTTTTGCGCTTGGAATTGTCGTAATAGAAACCTATTTTTATCGCCAGCCGCAATACGCCACAGAAAACTCTTCATTTTTTATCTGGCAACCAATGAAATTGCGATATTGAAACCGTTCAAAATGGCACTTTCAGCCAATTCGTATGATAACCATTTTCCTTCCTTTTGGATCTTTTCCATCGCATGTGCACGTCTAAGAAAAGTTGATTCAACTGCTAATCTTTTCGAAAGTTTTTTGATAGATTGGGCATAGTTTTCAATTTAGAGTTAGTCAATTTATTTATTTATTATTTCAATTCACGTGTCTGCGAACTTTTTTTGTCCTCCAGGCCGTTCTTCCGTCCGAAAATGCAATTTTAAGCGTTCCATGATTAGCGTCTGTATACACTGAATAACTATGTAATACTAAATGAAAAACTGTTATTTTATGTTGGGAAAGGTCAAAATCATCGAATTTAATCGTTGTGTACATTGATACTTCGCATTACTGTATCATTTTCACTAATAAATGCCGCTGATCAAAATACATACAAGCACCTATTATTATTATTGTTTTGCTACTTTTCTTTCCATTAAAGAAACATTGCCAAAAAACTCTTTTCTTTGGGCTGCTACAAGGGTCTACGTCCTTAAACGGCAATATTAGCATTGTTTACTTGTTGATATAAAGCACGGAGTTTGTCCCAGTGCAATATTTATATTGACAGCTTGCCCCTTTCTCCCAACTCGTAGAGCATTTAGCCTTTAGAACAATTCCCTCTCTTCATAATTGTCTGATGTTACAATAGTTGCAGACAGCTATACAAGTTTAGAGTAAACTTTAGAATAAATATTGTAGTATTTATTTAAATAATTCTGTTTTCATTCGAACTGAACAATATATCTGGACTAGTGTGATGTAATGCATACATAAACATCCCTTTTTTAGAAATAGAACGCTTAACAGATCTAATGTGATCTTACAATCCTACTAATCATTACTGGAGATTGCTTATTCTGTAACATAGGGGGCAACCAATCGAAAACGACCGAAATTTCCATAAAACCAAATGAAAACTCATTACACCTAAAATTTAAAGGAATAAATAGTAGAACAAAGATATTTGAAAAATTCGCTAGCTCCCTTATTAAATGACACTTTTTAGTAGCGTTCGTCTTCGGGTAAAGTTCATATTAACATAACATTTTTTTTACAGAATTAATTACAAATTGTTGGTTATGTAATTCGTTTATAGAAATTGAACAAATTTAATGAAAAATTTTGCAAATTTAAAACACGCTATTGCTTAATTAACATTTTTCACAAATTTATCATCGAAATAAATAAAATGAAAATAACTAAAACTATAAAAGCTAATGAGCCGAACTTCTGAAAAAAGCTTAACTCAAAATATTTAAAATAATGAAGTGTACAATAAAAACCAAAACAAAAAAATATTTGAAGAAAAACAAACGCATTTTAATTAAATACGATTTGTAGCAACTATAAAAACAATTGCGAAAAAACTAACCAATTTAATTGAATAATGTAATCAAACTCATGAGGGAAAAAAGAGGCACTCGTACATACACTAATAAAAATGAACAATGCAACCACAAATAGCAAAAAAATAAATAAATAAAATTAAAGTAAAGAAGGCGCCTTTTATAAATAAAGTGAACAAAAAACAAGTGGGAAAGTTATATTCGGCTAGGGCCGAATCCCGCGTACCTACCACCATTAAAATCTTCTGCACCGCCTACTTTTATTTATTGTCATAAAAAAATGAATGCGATAAAATTGGTCTTTCACACTTCATTTCATTAAAAGGTATTGTTAAGAAAAATTAATCTAATTTAATCACTTGTAAATTTGTGTGGACAAGGCCGATTTTACCCAATTTTGCACAAAAATAGTAGAGTTTTTTATAAAGTAAATATGGAAAACTTCAGTCCTCTATCTTTTATAATTTGTGAGTAATGAGCGAAAACCCACAAATTTTTGTTTAAAAAAAAGGGATTGCGTTCAGTTTACGCTTCACTGCGAGCTTGTGAGCATGAATCAGTTTTTTATTCCTTTTGAGAAACAGAGGTGTCCGCAGTGTGCATGGTACTATCGGCGTGTTCTTCGACCACTTTAGCTCATTTTCAATATCAACCTGCGTGAAACCACCTCCAACATTTCTACCAAATTTTAAGTCGATATGTTCATTTTTGCGACCAGGCGAATGTCAACAACACACACAGACATACAGATGGACAGACATGGCATAATCAATTCAGAATTTCACCCTGATCAAAAATATATATACTTTATAGGCCCTTTGAAGCTTCCCTTTGGCTGTTGCAGACATTACAACAAAATGAGTATACTCCCCATTCTTCAGTGATAGGCACAACAAGTAAGAAAATTGTATTCGGGTTTGGCCGAGTCTTTTATACCTACCATCTTTATCTTAAAAAAATCTGCATAAAATAAAATTTCGATGCTCTATAATTTATTGGGCAAAAATGTCCAGTCAAAAGGGCACAAGGTTTTTGTACAAGATATAAGGATAGATTAATACAGTGTTTCTTGAATCAACGCAGACGAAGGACAAAACTTTCAAATTAATATTAGAATACTTAATTGTGTTTTCAACGCACGAATGGACCGACAGAACAGCAAATTAAATAGATTTTTCTGTTCATTTTAAAACGGTTTGAAAGAAAAAAAAAACGACGTGAGCTCGTCTAATACTAAAATCTAACGCTGATCCAATATATCAAGAATATATTAGGCTTTATGATTTGATAATGTGATGACTGCTTTTGCTACAAACGAAGTGACGCAACTAATATATAATCATATTTCAGTAGTCGATGTAAAAAAAGAAAGAGAAAAGGCAAAACTAAAACTTAAAATTAATACAAACTGCATCAGCAAGTAAAACAGTTCTAATAATTACCGCAAATAGTGATCATTTGTGGCCAACATAACTGCAAATTGCACACAATTAAACTTTGATTTCATTCAATTACATCTGAATTGGCTTGAGTTTGATTTCATTCATTTAAATAGTTATGATGAACAAGAGATTAAATATACACAAGAAAACCAAAAACAAAACGCGCACGTCTTCTCTATGGAGATCCATAAATTTTCATTACTTTACTGCATAAATTACATTACTTTACTGCTTTTATTAATCCTTTAGCGTTAATCTATCGTCAATTTCTAACGATTATATCTATAAATAATAAGCATTTATCATGAATTCATTCTGAGAACACTTTACTACTTAAGCACTTAAAAAAAAACAAATCATTTCTATTACTATTCAAAATAGTGACGGCGACGTCGGCAACGGTAGCGGATTTAAAACGTATTTCACTTTTATCTCTCTCTCGCAATCTGTAAGATTTGATCGGTTTTCAATTTGCCGTTTGTTAATTAATACGCTTCTATTAGTCTCAAATTTGTTTACTTTTGCTGCTGCTGCTGCTGTTAATAATGATGACGCTATACGTAAAGTACATTATTACCGTATCAGAGTTTGATGTTGACTGTTTGTAATTTTGTGGTTTATGTGTAATATTTTTTTTGTGCCTTGCCAAGCTTATTGACTAAAGTTGACTTATGTGTTTAGAGAATTGCTATGAATTGTTGGTCTATTGATCGGTTCGCTGATTTCAAGCATAACAGTAGCAATAGCAGCATAATTTATGCGGTGACAATGATGTTTCTACTCTCTAAACGTTAGGATACCAGCCAGTCAATGAAACTCAAACTCATTATTAATAAGCCACAACCTTATAAATTATTACAATAAACGAAAGTTAAAAAAGCGAAAAATGTGAAGCGATTTTAAATGATAGATGAAGAAAAGAGTTTTTGATATTTAAATTTTAACATATTTATCTTATATTTTAAGTAAGTCTTATATCATTCAAAGATTTCTGCAGGGATTTACCCAAATGGTATCCGGATGGAACCAATTAATGTGCTGTTAATCAAAATTTTCCAGTCAAGTGCTTACAATTTTTCCCAAGTAATTAAAGATATGTGGCAATGTCGAAAAGGAAGAGGACCCCTTTCCCATTGATCTCTGGACGTTCTAGCTCTGTAGCCTTCCTTGCTCACATTAGTTATTGCCACTAAAAATGAGATCAATCGACTGATCAGACTGGAACTGCTCACGATGAACGAATCCCTTCTAATCCAAACACACGGCATTACCTTTGTAACATAGATTTGCTTCATCAGCTATCATCAACGTCTTCAAAAATTTCACCATTTCGTGTCGTTTCAGTACCCATTCGAATTCGATATTCGCCGTATTAAATTAAATATCGAGCTACTGTTCCTATATTCAATCTTATGCAAATAGTTCAAAGCCATCTTTTGGTCATGTTTTGCTTCTGTAGCAATGCCAAAAGATGACACATGGTGATCATCCTTAATTTCTTGAAGAATTTTGTTGACTTTCTCAGCGGCTGACTGACCAACCCAACGCTCGTCTTTAAGAATAAAATTTGTAGGACGAAAACAAACCATCCTTTGCGTTCTGCTATTTTTGATAAAATATCTTCATCATAGCTGCGAAACGATATTGTAAAATATAATGAGTCCGTTGAAAAGTTTGGCTCATTTTCAAAACGTAATTGCTTTTTTATATATATATTCGGTGTCGGCTTTCTAATGTTATCAAAGTTAGGCGACTCTAAGACCATCTATTGGGAAAAACAACACAAACTTTTTTCGTGACGCGACTGTAGTGAATATTTGGCTGCACTCTATTTAGAATTGGAATAAAGAATTTGACAAGAACGATATACAATTTACACAGATTTCTAACTTGACTTCACTTTTGTGTAATGAATGCAAGGAAAGGTAACACACAGAATATTCGCAATTAGTTAATAAATCAAAAATTAAGTTCATTAAATAAGTTCTTGTTTTTTTTTTTTTTTTTTATAATAAATAAAATTTTTCCCTATCTTGTTTTAGTTTTCTTTCTAAGAGTTCTTTCATAAATTTCCTTTTCTCTTTCTTTTGTTTTGTGATGGCTATTAGCATGATTTCTTCTATTCGTAAGGTAAAAATTTGGCATCAGTCGTATAGAATTTAGAGCTCAGCGAAGGGATTATGGATCATTGACGGGGATGACGCTTATCTTGAAAACTTAGTTAACCAACAAAATTTTTACATTTGAGGTTCAACAAATGCTCGCGCGATGCGTGATTGTTGAGAAACGAAACCCTCCATAATGTGTGTATGTGTACGAAGACTGACCGAGTGAAACAAGAAATGGCGTAAATTTCAAATCATTAAAAAAAAGTAAGGCAATGCCATAGCCTGAGCAGAGGGGGAAAAGGTCATTATTTAGCATTTTTGTTTTGCATCGTAGAACTTAATTTATGCAGTAACTAGTAAACAGTACTGAGAAATTCTACGTTTTTAAAACGTAGAATTGTGAATTATATTTTATAATTCAGCAATACTTCAGTTGCTAATAATAGCTATCGATGTACCAATTTTATTATTTTATTTATAAATTGCAAACATACGTCGCATACAAAGATAATCCCTAAACAGCAACAATCGGAATGTGTATCGCTTGATATACGTGTCTTCCTTCTCTTTGTTCTCGGAGAATTCATCTGCGACAAAAGTTAAACTCATAGAGCGAGCTTCAAATTGGCCGTGATATGCCGATAAGCATGTTGAATTCTGCCAAAGACATAGTAAAATCGTAAATTTTAGAACACTTCTTCCCCTAATTTATAATATGAAATAAATATCAATCCCTTCCTTCAGTCAAAATTTTGTAAATTTAAAAATGTGTATATATTTTTTGTAAGGAGTTGGCGTTCAAGATCTATCTTAAAGCGGATATACCTTTCTTACTTGTAATACTCATCATCGAAAAATATACGAAACCCAAACTGCCAGTGCGGGTGTTCAGCCATGAAACAAACAGAGTTCAATGCACATACATCATTGATCATAGAAGGTGAAAGATGAGAAGATTTACCCAAGTCAGTCCGTCTGATCAATAGAAACTTGTATTGAATTTTTGAGTTTATCAAATAAGGACGTAACCAAACAAAACATATTTCATTCAAAATATTAGCGATATGTAGATACTTTTTCCCGTAGTCCTCAGCAAATAAATGTATTCAGCGTATAACACGTCAGAAGAAAATCTATTTAACCTACCTTGAAATAAAAAAAAATAATTATTATATTTGCCGGGGCTTTTTGGGACTGATATTTTATCTAATTTTCACATGTCCATATTTTAGATTGATCATTGATATAGCCTCTGTATACTAAAGGCAATGTAAAATTTACTTTCTGTACTTGCCAAAGCTATGCATATTTTGAGAACTAATGTGCAAAAATAAAGTAAGAATATGTCTGCTGGAGTTCTAGCCACTTCGTCAATTGATACGCCCTTGAAGATTGCAAGGATGAACGGACGGAAAGAAGAAGATGGCTAAAATTTTCGCACTACGAAGGCGAAATCGTATCATCCCCGATTCTGAAAAGTAAATTGAAACCTTCGTGGAAATAAACAACTTTTGCAATCTTTTTTTATACAAAGTTTATATATAAAATGATACACGTTTCTTCTACATAATTTATTAATCGTACATTTTCTATTATTTTAATTGTTATTCTTGGGATCAAATCTCAAGTGTGGTAGAGTTTTTAATAAAGCCGAAAGGTTTAGATGCCAGTGCTTTAAGATTTTAGTCTTAGAATTTATTCTGTGACTAAATTTATAATAATAATAATAATAGTAATAATAATAATTGTTATTCTTCATTCTAATTCTTTCCAACTATTATGGCTATCAGCGAAGAATAAAATATATTCCTGTATTTGTAAAAACCAAAAGTACGCATCGCCGTTGAAACATCTTGGCGTACTATATTTTGTCAAAATATCTGAAAATTTTCAAGCTAAGAGTTGAACACACCAATCCATGGACTGATACCGGACGGACAAACAAGCTTAGTTCGATTTAGAAATTCATTGCGATTGGATCAGTATAATAAAAGTATAAAGAAAGATGTTACAAGCGTCTGCAATGACTTAAAAAACTCTATAACCCAAGTTTTGAAAGTTCACTGCCTAACCCCGTATCCACAATGACTCATCATAACTTTTCATGTTTTTCGAACAATTTTTTTCATATCAAATTGATACGAATTGCTTATAATAGTTTTAGGAAGAATTTCATCATAGATACATTTTACCCATCTTTTGATTTAAATCCTTCCGAAGGTTTGTTTAACAGAACACAATCCACCAATTGACATAACCAACCCCCATTAGAACTTTTAGAGTGTTTCCTTGCTAATTAAATTGTGTTTAATTTTATACTCATTAAAGGATAACGATCATATTTAATATTGTTTTGGGTAACACGGACAATGTTTTTTCTTGCTCGCAATCTTTGCTGTCTAGAAAAAAACAACGATCTACAACAATTGACTGTACCTGACGCAAAGGTAACCAAAATCTAATCGTGGTTTTTGTATGTGTTATCCCTAGGCATATCGCACGGTTGCAAAGCGAGCGGATACATTTAATACGAAATTTTTTCTATAGAAATTTTTTTTGAGTTCAGCAATAGCAAAACCAACGATTGTGATTTAATAACAATAACTTAAAAAAAAAGTGATGAAAAAAATTCACATTTTAATGGAAAAATGGTAAATATTCGACAAAAAGGAAAATTCAGTGTCATTTTAAGCAAAATGACGTTTAAAACTTAATAAATGCGTAGCTCGCAGAGAGACAAGCGGCAAATAAGCGCGTTTTAAACTGATACAGAACAGAACACAATTGATTGTTTGATCGCAGCTCGAACTGATTGGTTCCCTTGCTTGTCATTTTTTCAAAGCGGTGCAAACATTTGCAATTTATTATATTTTCTATGTGTGCATAGAGAAAACGAATTGCAACACAATATAACAAAAAGCAGTTATAAACAAAAAATAAATAAATCAAAGAAAAACAAGTAAGAAAATTATATTCGGTCGTGGCCGAATTTTGTATAACAGATAAAGCAACTAAATTTTCATGTTCTATAGTACGGAGAGGGAGCGGTTGATTATTCTAT
Source organism: Glossina austeni (assembly GCA_000688735.1). Lineage (NCBI taxonomy): Eukaryota > Metazoa > Arthropoda > Insecta > Diptera > Glossinidae > Glossina > Glossina austeni. The sequence goes on from KK502441.1 coordinate 1,298,911, forward strand.
TTTCAAAACAAAAGTTTTTGTGACATGGGCGTGTTGCCATTGTAGACGTGTCTTTGAAAAGTTTAGGTTACTTTCAAATTCTTTTGCAAATTTGTAGGCGATATCTCCTTTTTCACTAACGTGGGAATATTTACCACAGATACTACGCAGTCGTTACACAGGTTAATAGGGTTTACACGTTGCAAAGGTATGGGGGAAAAAATTATATTCTGATATTGTATTGGGTGGGCGAGTTGATTTTTTTTTCAATTTTTGTACAATGAACATATCACACACTATAAAATTAAGTAGGCGTGGCCGATTTTTCCTATTTTTATAGAGGTATTACCTACCGCATTACCCACAGAATATTCAAATCTTTGTACATTTATCTGCTATAGTTTATGAGTAACGAGCAAAAAACTAATTTTTTATGCCTTTTGAAAAACAGTGATGTTCTCAGTTTACGTGGTAGTGTGGGCGTGTCCTTCGACCGGTTGGACCCATTTTCAATACCAATCTGCCAATCTTGCCAAATTTGAAGCCGATAGTATAATTTTTGCGGCGAAGCGAGCATTTATGACAGACATTGCACAGACAGACAGACGAGCATGTGTAAATCGATTCAGAATTTGATGCTTATCAAGAAAATGTCCATTTTGTTAGGTCTCTGAAGCGTCGTTCTGCAAGTTTCAAACGTTTTGACAAGATGAATATACCCCTTTTCCTTCGGTGATGAGTATAAAAAAGGCGTTTATTGTCCACAGACGTTGATATGATTTCGTTTTTTTGTTCAAAGTTTATTGCAAACGTTCGTCATTTCGCTTTTATGGAAAACTTTTTTTTTTGTGCAGTCGAATGGAAATCATAAAATTTGTTAAGTGAAACACCTTCTATAATAAATTTAAGCGAATTATGTGTGTTGAGGCGCGCACACAGCATCGATGTTTAATTTTGATTTTCACAGCAAGATAATGTTCAGTGGGATTTATTTTACAAACCGTTTTTGATTGATTTTAGTACGAATAATAAGCACATACGTAGCCAAACACGTAAGTTTAATGCATACGTCTAGCACGCGTAATTTTGTTTCTATATATATATATATACATATACAGTAACCCAATCAAGTTTACATGCAATATGAAAAATTAAGGTTTCTCATATTAAAGACTGCATTTATGGATTGAGGATCGAAAACTATATTTCTTAAGAAACAAAAACTTACATTCAATAACTATTCAAGTTTTTTTGGTTGGCCTGATCGATATTTATTTTCTGTAGTATTTGTGTTATTGTAATTTTTATAATAGTTTGAACAATAGCACGACTAATTCCAACTGTTTTTGCAACTTCGCCGTACGATTTTTCCCCGCTTTTTAACTTTATAATCACTTTTCTAATCTCTTGAGAATTTCTTTGCGTTTTTGTATATTTTGTGACATTTTAAAGAAAAGAAATAAAGAAATTCACTTTAATTGATAAATTACAAAAACTAAGAACCGTTAACTACAGAGGTTTTTTTGGATTGGTTTTCGAAGTATATTTTTTGACCCTCAAGCCACAAACGCAGTCTTCAATAAGAGGAACCTAGATTTTTCGTACTGTAGGTATACTTTATTGGGCCACCGTATATGAGAGTGCCTAATTGATCGGTCTTGCTATTTCTCTCTTTTTTCCCCTTATTCAACCTTTTAACATATGAGATTGAGATATATTTTCAATAAAATTCGTCCATTTTTTGGTTTTAATTGAAATTCTAACACCAAACAATCAATCATACATCCAGTGCTGTTGTCAATGCTTTTGTTGATGCTGATGATGTTAGAAAATGATGTAGTATTTGATGTTTTTGGTGCGAATTATTAAATAAATCATTTTTTGTTCGAGTGAAGAAAGGAATGTTTTTAGAAAAAAAAAGGCAACCAAAGCCAAAACATAAACATTTATTATCGTTTTAGAAAATTGAAAAAGTAAAACTTATGCTATAACACATTAAGCCACGGGTGATGGGAGCTAATGAAAACTATTCAAGTTAATTAAGAAAACTTTTATGATAATATTTGTGCAATAATTGTAGTAAATTCTTTTGAATTTTACGACGAACCGAAAATAAGAAAGTTATATTCGGCTAGGGCCAGATCTCGAATCCCCACCACTATTAAAATCTTTTTTGGGAATGGGATAAAATTTATCTTCTGCCTTTTAGTAAACTAAGAGGTATTGTTAAGAAAAATTAATCTACCACGTCCTGACGTACACCTCAATTAATTTAGAATAAACACACTTAACTTTTCGCTGCTCTCTAAGCCCTTCTATTTTAAATCCATTTGAACGCTATTTTTAAGAAAATATTTCTCCACCTTGACGTGACGTTCACCACAATTAATTTAGTATTTACACACTTAGCTTGTCGCTGTCTACTCTTTAAGTCCTTTTATTCGATACATATATCAACGGTATTGGAACGAAAAACGTTGGAACGTTGTAACGCCCACCATATTTATTTTAGAACTAACGCATTTTTAAGCAAATAATATATTTTCAAGCATGAAACCTCAAAAGACTGAAAAAAGAAAATTTAATCACTTATAACCGTGTGTGTGTGTGTGTGTGTGTGTGTGTTTTATAGGCATGGCCGATTTTTCCCATTTTTGAACATAAATAGTAGAGTTTTTTGTAAAGTACGTTTGGAAAAATTCAGCCTTTTATTTGTTATAATTTGTGAGTAATGAGCAAAATACTACAAATTTCTGTTTTGAAAAAAGGAGTTGTGTTTAGTTTACACTTCAGTGGTTCGACCAATTTAGCCCATTTGCAATACCAACCTACATGCAAAGACTGCCAATATTTCTACCAATTTGAGAGTAGATATTTTCGTTCTTTCAACCAAAGGAGTGTGAAGAACACACACCATACATACATACAGATGGACAGACGTGGCTTAACCAACTAGAAAAATATCATACTCATGAACAATATTATATATAATATAAACGTTGTAGAGTCATTGAAGCTTTCTTTTGGGTGTTGCAAACATTACAAAGAAATGGGTACATCCTCTATCCCTTCGTAAGCAGAAAAAAGAGAGTCGGTCCAACAAATCAGTATTCTAGAAACAATACATTTTCGATTAGGATTAAATAGTTTTATCATCACCACCTACTAAGTTTTTTTGATAAATAAGTTTTGATATTAAAATTAATGAAATCAAGGAATTAAAAAAAGCTATATCCGCCTTGTGGCAAGGCTTATGGACCAACGATCTTGATAAACATCGTATGTATTGACATAGCTTGTAGGCAAGAAACCGACATTTGGATGCTTCAGTTACAAAATAGATTATATTTTATTTTCTAGATATTACTGCGAAAGTGATTTTTAACTCTCTTTATATAAATTATTTTTCAATATTTTGGCTTAAAAGTTAATTGTGAGTTGTTCATAACAATAGCAAATGTTAGTGAATAAAGATCCTTCTTCATGCCTGTGCTAGCACTTGAAAATTCACCATCCCAAATTTACTCCAGAGAGTGACTGATCGATCAGGATGGAAGAAAAACCTCAATAGTGTAATTGCATATACCACTTACGCAGTATTGTGTTCGTGTGCATGTTTTTTGTTGGCTTGCGACGATTCTTCATCTTTTCGAAAATAAAAAATGGAGTCGACGTTTTTTCCTTCTATGTTCAAAATATTATTGTCAGTAAAAATTTTAATTTTTTTACAATACATCCTATGCTTGATATGATTGCAAGCGCAAAATTGAGCATGGATTATATACAGATTCAATGATAAATAACGGAGCTACAAATATAATCCGCTATGTAAGCGTAACTACCGTAGAAATGTAACATGATGCAAACATGAAAAACGCATGAGGCAAGAAGAAAAAAATTAAGCGCTATGTAAGCTGTCACTATAACATAATATATCTAAAGGGAAACGCAATCACACTTAAGACAGCAGATGCGGAGAGCAGACGTAAAAAGATAACATGGATATTTGTGCAAGCACGTCCAAGCGATAAATGACGAGAGGATTATAGATAACAGAAAAATCATACTCATTATTTCACCATACAGGTTGAAACAAACTTACATAGGTAAACCTACTTTCTATATATAAACATATATACGCCTATTCGATATGTTCTCTGGCATAGGTATAATAATCGATTGCTATATTTTCTAAAATTTTCGACAATTACTAATTGATAACCGTAAGCGTTAGATACTTTTTTAATGACTGTATTAATGTGTATTAATATGTCAATCCGCTTCTGCGTACGCAGAAATTATAACATCTTTCTGCCCACTTGTGCTTCTTTTGTTGTTTCTAAATAGGACCGCGCGTGTACATTATATAACTAGATTGACATCTGTTCCTTAGCGAAAATAAGAAATTTTTTAGAAACTTAAAAAAAAAAAATTATATTTCTCCATGATGCCGTGAATTTTTTATGCAAAAACTGCAAAGTAATTTTTTAGTCGTGTGCGCGTAAGTTAACCAACAGATTTCCAATGATCTTTAACAAGGCTCACGGAAATACTTATAATAAATTTACGACATCATGCTATAAATTTATGGGAATTAAACATATTTCTAAAACTGACCTGCAACCTTTATCAAAAAACACGTCCGCCTGCTTAGCGGACGCGAGTTCTTACAAACGAATGTAGCATGTTGGAGTTAAATATAATTAGCTAGATGACAAAAAAAGAAACAAATTAGAGTACACTCTTCCATTGCGACCTGGCTCGTCGGCAACTGGGCTGATTCAAACAATCCTAACTATCCTTATCTTCCTAAGACTACACATATAATTTACAAGTGTGCATTAACTATGTCGGACGAACAAAAGCTAGATGATTTCTCAAGCGGACTGACAGACTCATACACTCTGCTCACTCCGTTGCCTAGCGGCATTTAGAGAAATTATCTTACCATCTAATTGTAACACATTTCTTTTTCTTTAAAAGAAATTAAATGTATATATATACGTAGCCGTCATATTATTGACAAAATTTCGTATGCCAAATATAAGAAAATTAGTAATAATCAGAGGGTTAAATGCACTGATTTGGGTAATATAATAACGACCTGCGTGATACTCCGTTTACTCCATAAAATAGTAACTATTAAATTCAAACGAAAAATTGAAGACTCAAAATGTGATCCGTCTGTGTTGAATAATCTGTTTCAATTGTAGCTCGAACTTTGTTGCTGAAACTTTCTATGTATGTGCGCACATGCACGCATTGCTTAATTTTCTTCTATACTTTTTGTAGGCAAATGATAGCAAGGACGCTCAAAATTCGTCAATTTGTAGTCTTTCAGTAATATGTAAAAATGTATTTGTAGCAATGATGCGGACTCTTTTATACTTTTTCATAAATCTTCTTAACACAGTCGCGACGAGGCGTTGCTGGCTGTGCTTACTGTGGGTACGGGGCCGTTTTTTGTCAATTGCTACAATCGCGCATAGGTTTAGAAAAATTGCTATAACTTTTTATATAATTAATATTTCTGTATTAAATTTTAAAGAAGGGAGCATAGAACTTATTTATACACAAAAATGACATTTTTAAAGAATTGTTAAACGATAACTTAAATGACGACATAAAGCGTTGCGAATGTGTTAAATCTGTAGCTTCCTTCATTTTAGAAGACCTCCGAGCATAACTTTTCATATATACACAGTTAATGAATCCTTCCAAGATTGTCTGTTTTTTAGAGTGCTTTGAATAAATACAAATGATCACTGACTCAATATTTTTGACAGAATTTTTGAAATTTAAACAAAACATTTAGTTTAGTTTAGCTTTCTTCACCTTTATTTATATTCACTTGAATTTTCTGAACTGTTATGGCTGATGAAGTTTTAAAGAGATCAGCTCGATAAGATAAGATTAATTTAAAGTAAAAAAATAAAAATAAAAAAAATTCAAGTTACATTTGAGTTACCACCATTCGCCCCGTCACGTGTAGTAAGCAATAGATGCTATCACCCTCTAAAATTGACATAACTTTTTTCTTAACTCAACAGACGTGGATTTGTAAGATGACGATAAAGAGCGGCCTAACTTTCAAATTTCTGAGACATTATTATTGAAAATAGAAGTTGTACTTATACAATAAACTTATAAGGTTTAAAAGATAGGAAAGGTTCCCGTTTGTTTTTATTTAGTTGCATCTCCATTCCGCATGTCATGATATTATGCGATTATTAACTTACATGGGCAGCAAACTAATTTTAGGGAATCTTTGAGAGCTGAACATAATAGATCATACGCATCGCTGTATTCCGTTGATGATGTAATGGAGTAATAACAAAAGGTATAAATTGAAAAACACATACCCACCATGAGCACCATTGTTTTAATCGCTAATGTATTACTACAGCGAAGTATGCAACCTATGTGTTAACGTATACATATAAACATGTACGATCATTTCATAAGAGTGTGATGCACTAACACTAGACGGACAGTTTATAAATATAACTATTTCTACCAGTGTGAGTCGAATCGGCCCACTTTTTTAGGGAGTTGCCAATGTATAAAAAAATTGAGAAAAATCTGCACATTTGTCTATCGATTAAAGGGAAAGGTTAAAAAAATAAGTGCAATCTGCCGATAAACACACGCACAATAGGCAAGTGAATAAAACAATCTTAAAAAATTCTTATTATTAATTAAATCTTGTTTGTATTCGTTTTTAAGCTACGATCCTCTAGACATATTTTCGAGGAACTGTTGCGATCATTAACATTTTCGATCCAAAATTTATCGCAAGTAGTTTATTAATACGCCCACAGTCAAATAATTGACTTTGCTCGCACACCTCGTTTTACGTTTACTGAATGGCCGGCTTGCGATGGTATCACTTTCTGTATTTTTTAATGTTAGTTATATTGTATAAATTTAATTTAATTTGTTTGACAGATTGGTTGAAATGTATCTAAATACTAAATGCAAAATTATTTTCGAATGGGTTCAAATCTTAAGTGCGGTAGAGTTTTAAATAAAGTCGATGCTTAGATGCTAGTGCTTTAAGATTTTAGTCTTAGAATTTATTCTCTGGCTCAGTTTATAATAATAATGATAATAATAATAATAATATTTTTGGAATGTATTCAAAATGACAACATCGTAGTTACTCTCGTGAAGCATTTTTTATCTGAGGGGCTGCCCAACCCACAAAGTAGCTCGTGCAAATTTGAACAAAAAAATATTTGATCTACATAGTTTATAACTAGTGCAACACCTGAACATTTTTAGTTATTTTGATTTTTGCGTGACGCTTTGATTTTCACGGCAAGTATTTGAATGAAAGAGCTCTATTTTCGGGCCAAAATAAAAGGCAATCTTTTATTAATAAATTATCTCTAAGTTACTTTATCGAACATGTCTCTATGTATTTCATTAGAAAATGTTACCTTGAAGACCTTATGAAAAGTGGGATGAAAGGAATAAATGTTGTACTTGCTGTATGAGACAAATCATTTGACAAATTATGTTTCGAGAAAGGGGCGTTTGAAGTTTTACGATAAGTTTTTTTATTGTTATAAACTGTTTATGAATGTTTCCCATTAGTGCGCAAACCTAGGACTATGCAACGGGCTTCCTATGTTCAAACATTCTTTCTCATTCGCTTTCCTCGAAGCTAAACGGTGCCATATTCGTTTCATTTGTTAGCGAAAGAACGCTTAAAATTCTATATTCGGAATTTATACAAACACATAACATCAAAGAATTTATTGCAAACTTTTAATTACTTGGCAGAAGGGCGGACACGTTGTGAATCGCTCTTATTCTTCTATCCACTCAACGATCGTCTCGATAAAACCACACTTAGTTATTTTTTCTTTAAAAATACTTCTAAATTAACATAAACATTTTCTAAAAACATTTGTAAGACACTGGGCTCTAAATTTGCACCAGGACTCATTTGTCACAGTATTTTATTCGGACCACTGGAATAGTCAGAAACCTCAAGAAAAAAACATCTTTTACAAGTGATGAATTTTTCCCCATACTTCGAAAGATTCAAAGAATCCATTATATAATAGAAAGCATTGATGCTTCCAAAAATTTACAACGGCGATCCTTTTTAAGAAAAATTATACCGTAACTATAACGGAACGGCTTTAGAAATTCATAAATGTATTCGTTGCGTTAATTGTAAGTGTAAAAAGGGTTCGTTACTTTTGCACCATAGAATTTGATGTTTTTTGATAACTTTTCGAGAGAAACCATTTAAATCATCATTTTCAATGTTCTTGGGAAGCGTTTTCGTTTTTGCTGATATTGTGGCCTTGTTTTCTGCTTATGCTCAGTATAGAATAAACGCGATGAATGCCATCAAATGCAAAATATTATAAAAACTTGCAACGGACACCAATGTGATCCTACTTTCACATTATACTAGGAAGCCTTTTGATCAATTATCTATACGCTTTATTTTAGCTCATCACCTCACATTTGTTTCTCTTCATAAGCAACATTGATGGGTTTATGTTTGAACCTAAGTAGTATTACTATGTTACGGCGCTTGCTCTTAAAAACTTAAAAACGGTACTTATACATCGCTATAAATATGACAAAAAATCATCAAAATTAAAATCATTTTTAGACAGTACCCACTCCCAAGTTACTTCAGTCAAAATTTCATGTCATTTGGATTATTTGTTGTGTTATTTGTTTGTGGCTTAACAATGGTTTCACTGACGGTACTTTTATTATTTTCAAAACAATGAAAAAATCCGAATTTTAGGGGCTACTTAAACATTGCTCTTTGAGGAGAAAAATATCGTTTAAAGTTAGCAATGCCTTGAAAAGTGCCAGTGCAGCACTTCTTCGTCGAAAGCAGCAATTTTTCGACGGTATGCTGATTTCATATGAAGTCGAACGGGTGATGGATTCATTGGCCGCCCAAGAGACATGACTCCACCAGAGCACATCAAAAAATCGTGAAAATTATTTTCGATAATTTAGAAGTAAATTTGCCAAAAATAGTCGAAGTGTTAAAAGTATATTTTACGTGAAAATTTGGTTGTGAAAAATCTGTTTTTCAAATGAATAATGAAATTAATCACAGTAGAACAAAAACGTGAACGTTTTACTCATCCAACGCGTTGCTGAAAACTGTGTAACCTTAATAAAAAGACTTTGTTCTTGTGTGGACAATAAACTAAATCCAATCGAAAGTTCCTTGAGATAACCTGGTTACAGCTGTGTGAAGCAAGCACAAACGCAGCATGCGGCCGGCTAGTTTGCGGTAATCGGGCGTTCGAGTGCGCATGGTATTTTATTCATCCACCGGTTTGAAAAAGGCATGCCGGTGAGGTGTGAAATTATATGACACTTTTGATTCGGTTGTAGAAGCGAGTTCTCAAAAAAAATACCAAATTCAAAAAAATATCTCTTTCATCAAGCTAGATAAAGCTAAAGATAGTCATAGACTGGAAAGCCACACTATCAATTCTTGCTTAATTGCACGATTTACTCAACGGCTCATAATATTTTCAGTAGTTAGTTTTAGTACTATAAAGTTACACTCGGTTTCGAAATTTTCCCACTCAGTTTTATCAACAGCAAGCTTTATTTGCTGGTCTGCTTCCTCGAGTTTACTACAAGAATAAACATGTTTTGATCAGTCCCATTTTCGGTCCCATTTCCTTGATTACTTGAGTACGGGTTTCGGCCGAATCATAACAATTTGAACTTATATCCGAACACCACTCAAGTATATTTAGTCGTTTATTTTACTCTTCACATATATTTTAGGCTGCACTAGGGCTTTTCAAATTCAATTTATCATGGTTGGAATTCTACAAAAAGTTGTTGGATTACCCAAGAGCTACAATAAATCGACATGCTTCATTATTTCATAGTAATGCTTTCTTCTTCTTATACGATAAAAAACGTGTGTTTAACGCTATAAAAACCATTTTAACTAGTTGTTGCTAAGAAACCAGAATGTTTACATTTTTGTCGGGAAGTAATCAAATTTCTCCAGAAATAATTTAAAATATAATCCTAACTACCATTCGAAACCCAGCTGGTGAAAATTCTACTCATATTAATGTAGTTTTCCAAGAAATAATTCAATTGATATTAAAAAATGAAAAATATTATAATAAAAAAATATCATTCAAGAACGAAATATATAATGAAAGTCAAATTACTAAATATTAATTGCGGGTGTATTAGTAAACCAATTGGGTGCCTTTTTGGATCAAACATGCAGATGGTTTTGACATTGTTTGCTATGGTTTCATTGGATGGATCAACTTGTTTTAACATTTGGTAACTAGAGACAGACTGACTGCCTTTACTTTAATGAACACTAAAGTGGCAATAGTTCTCTCAAGCTGGAAAAAAAAACATTTTCAAAAAGTCGGATATTGTGACCAATGAAGCTTCAAAATGTAGCAGCCACCACTGTCATCGTATAAATTGTCGGTGTATTCAACTATTTTTAAAAAGTGCTCTGATTATTACATATTCAGTATTGCAAATTCCTTTAACTAGGAAAAATAGTGTTCCATAAAAAGGCTGAACAAATCAAATCACTGTTTGTCAAACTATTTTTAGAGCACAAGTTACAAGCCACGTATCTTGAATTTATGCCCACGACCTTAAAAATAGAATTCGTTACATTATAAGATGATAAACGTCTTACGTTGGTAAATAATTTGAAAACAAAGTACTTTTTTAGAAAAACTGACAGCAGGTGGTGTTAGAGGATCGTAAAAATATTAATTCTGACAGGTACTCAAGCGCGACCGACGCCTGATTATTCTCAATGACGCCTACACTTGACGAAAATGACCCATATTCAAATTAAATGTCTATACTAGACACTCAATGATTGCTATATTCTATAGATGCATGTACAATTTCTAGCAAAGATGCCGATAGGGAATTTTGCTCATACTTCTATAAAGTACTCGCGTTAACTTTAATTACAATTGAACATGGGCATTGTACGCAGAGAATGGTGCATTACAGAACTTTAATCATTGAAATGTTGAACTCCAGCTGAATTCGTGTCCTGAGTCGCTCATGACCCAAACCAAGGTAAAAAATCAAACGCTTTGCTTCTTTTAGTTTCACATATGCCAAGTAGAGATTTATAAAGAAAGTAAAATACTTTATATAAGAACCTTAAATTCATTGCACTATTCTGCCATATTAGATATTAAGTAGTTAATAAAGGTAATTCAGAGTAACTATGTTCAGGAAGAGAAGAATTTTGTAATCATTCAATTGAAGAATTTATTTGAATAGGCAAAATTACATTTCGCTGACTTACTAAGCTTTCTCAATTAATAAAGAAAAGAAGTATAGATACCAATCAGATTTCCCAATCAAACAATTCACTAATTGTGGATAAGCCTAACTTTGGAGCAAACATGGAACTTAGATTAACAAGTAAACAAGTAAAAATTAGGAATTTGTGTTCGAATTTGATATTCTCGACAACACTTGAAAGCTACGGTTGTGATTTTAGAGTAATGTAACGGCCCTGATTCTGCCATTTTATAATATTTTAAAACTATATATACAGTATTAACGGATAAGTTTGCCGTGTTTTCGGAGCCTCATACTCGTGGCTGAAACTGTATTTGTTGATTATTTGTGTATACGCGTTTTGATCAGAGTGAATAGAGTCATTGATGTAGCCAACAGACGTACGTCTGTGTTTAAGAATAAATTTTTGTTAAATTTTTTTTATCTCAAGGTTAAGTTCAAAAATAACATGAAACAGTCTATGGGTCCATCCCCCATAGGCAAAGAAACTGGTTGCTTTCCCCTTTTTTTGAAAATATCGCCTTGGGGCGTTACAATCGTCATTTCACAACACAAAAATATAGCAAACTAAACAATTTGCTTCCATCGTTAAAGACTCTTTATAACCTACATTACTTGTAATACAGGGAATCTTTTTATAATGAAGCGGCCTAATTTTCTTCTTGATGAAAATTCGTTCATAGTAATAATGGCATAAAAATTAACCTTACCGAATTCGGCTCACGTAGTAAATCAACCGTAGGGGACTTGGATCACATAGATCTATTTTTTAGACCACACCCTACATATGAGCTCTCATGAAAGCAAACACTTCTATGGTGACAAAGCTTAATTTGTGGTTGGTTACGACGAAAGCAACTGGAAAATAATAAAATCTTTGATAAGTAAATTAAGTTTGCTAAATTTAGACCACATTGACGATTGAGTATTCTCCCATAAGAGGGCTTTCATGAAAATTGTGCATTTACATAAAAATGATGTATAATATTTGGTGTATCAGTAACTAAGCGAAGTGGTATAGGGTATCTAATGATCGGCCTTGCCCGACTGTAGCATTCTTCCTTGTTTTAATTTCTTAGTATTTGTGAAAGTAGCAAAGTGGTTAATATATTTCAATTTTATTTAAATAAAATTCCTTTTCTGCACTTACCTACGTTTACGATCTTCGTCCAGTGTGTTAGTCATGTTATTTTGTGATGCTTTTTATGTTTTTATAATTTTTTTTATTCCTTAAAGACCGTTTTCTCTTTTATTCTCCGCTTATTTGTACTTCTTTAAGAAATATTATCACATACTAAGTGATAACTCAGCCAAAGTTAGTGTTTGTAGCATCGAGAGCCACATTAAACTTTATACAAAATCAATTGCAATGATGAAACGTTATTGTTAACTAATCAATTGGTAGCACACATAAGCATCTTTTTCTTGTAATTTTAACTTTGCCGCTAATGTCAATGTTGTAGCTGCTACTAAGGACGCTGCTGTTACTGTTCCTAGCGAGCCAGTATTTAACACTGCTAATGTTCGATAAACCTTAGCACAGCTTGTAGGTATTAGAAAAACAAAGTTTCGCTTTTCTCTGGCTATGAGCCAATTAAACGAAACGTCACTTCAGTCTATTGTAGGTGATAATTGCTACCGTTGTTGTTGATGATGTTGATGATGTTAATGGTGATGTGGATTATGTTGGTGATGATTTCGTTTATTTCGTTCGTTGTTTCCCGAATTTCAATTTGTAAAATTGTTACTCTTGCGTGTCTGTTGTTGACCATAATATTGTTGCTGCTTTTTTTTCACTTTTCGGTTTTATTAGACATTTTTTTTCTTTTCGTGACTTTGCTTCCAAAATTTTTTACCAAAAATATACGAAATCATTCGTGTAATCTCGCATCTTCTCTTCACGGGTTAGCTATTGTATTTTAATCGAATTTTTTATGTGTACAATAGGTATTATTTGCCTTCTTTCTAGGTCTTTTCTTTCTGCTAAGTACAGTTGAAAAATTTATTGCTGTTTACCGTTTAAATGAAAGATCCCAAAAGCCAACTCTGCTACAGAAACTGTTAATTGGAGTTTGTGATATAGTTTTTTGCGCGAATATTGCGTTGGGTATTATTATTATTATTTTTTTTTTTTTTTGCTTGTGGATTACGGTTTCCACAAGTGCGATTAATTTAATTTAACCCGAGACCACAAATATTAAAGTAACTCTTTTTATACCCTTTTTCATTGTTTTCCGGCTTTATCATTATTTCAGTAGTTCGGACGATACATATATTTTTAAATTTTATTTTTATCTCGTCTACTTTTAAGTCTTCTTTCTCCAATTTTATTACATATTCTGGAAAAGTAAAATAAAAACAAATAAATTAGTTGCCTTTCTTATGTATTTAAGTATATTCATTTTCTGAAAAGCAGACGCTCCAGACACCCTATAAAGTGTATATATTATCGATCAATATCAAGTCCTGAATCAAAATAAGCATATCAATCTACCTGTTTATATAATGTTTGTAATGAGCATTCTCCTGCTCAAATTTGGCAAGCACTTTGAAGGTTCTCGGAGGCAGGCTGCAATTGAAAATATAAAAATCGGCCAAAAGACACGCCCACAGTACAATGTACACTGAGAACATGTCCGTTTTTAAAACAAAAAAAGTGCATTTTTTGATTGCTACTTATATATTAAAGCAGATAAAGCGATAAAGATTTGTATGTATGTTCTATAAATGAGCTTCAAGTGTATATACAAAAATGGAAAAAATCTGCAGCGCCCACCTAACATTATCGAACATCAAAATTTCAAACGTCCGCAACACTTCAGAGATCTTATAAGCGTAGATGGTGATTCTAATGATTATTATTTGTTCTTTATTTTTGTAAAGTATTTTTCAATACGACCCTTTAATTGATAATCAAAAATCCATTTCACATACTCTTTAATTTAAAATGAACAATAAAGCAGTAAAAATATAAAATTAAAACTGATAACATCTCTGCTTTCGAAAGCGAAAAAGTTGAATATAGCAATGTTTACGTATAATTTTTGACCGATTCTGTGGCATTTGTACAAGAAGGAAAAAAGTCAACGCAACTATCCAGTATTGCACCGGATAGGAATTTCATTTTTTTCTTTTTTTGTCGTTCTTTTAAGAAGGGATGATACACAAAAAAGAATTGGTCACAGCCGAATATAATTTTCTTACTTACTTTCATTAATTTTTAAATACACAGGAAACCAAAAGTTTAGTAGCCAACCGTTTAATCATGGTATCTGTAATAGGAGTTGAAATCTTGGTATGTTAGCATAAACCGGCTGTAGAAAAATGATCAAATTCGAAAGTCTGGTCCGGCCAAACCAAAAAGTTCCAATGATATTCACCTCCCTCTTTTTGTCTTTGCTTCGTAACAATGGGTCTGAGAAGCCGAATTTGAAATTGTTTGGCCTATTTGAAAGGTATTTATATATATTCATGTGTCCATAAAAATATTTTATATTTCGTCGTTTTGATGAAGTAGTGTTCGAAGTCCAACCTTATATTAATCCTAACTACTTACCAGAGCTCTGCTGTGGCGTTTGCGGACCTCTGTTAAGACACCTGGTAGGTTTTTTCACTAATTAAATTTAAATTTGAATTTCTTTAGACGAGTGTGAATTGAAGCCCTTACCAGGGTTCTTTTGAAGGGAGTGTTAGCAATAAAAATATAATAAAATGCAATTATTCCAAATGTTTTTAAAAATTTTTTTAAGTAAGGTATAACTTCGTCAATTCGCTAAAATTTGAAAAAAAAATCTTCCATCATGTATAATATGAGAATAATAGAAGAAAAGTTTGCCTCGTGCCTGTGAGTAAATCCAACGCTGCGAAAAAACCTAATATAGCATGAATCTTTGATTGATTTTCTTTCCCACAATATATAACATATACTACATTTTCTTCAGAAAAATTGCTCTATATAGACTATACGTTTTACCATATCAAATTTAAACGAATTAATTACGAAGGAATCATAAAAACGAATTATTAAATTATCTTTTCTTTACCAAATTTTTTTTATTCTTAACCGTTTAACAGACCTGTGTTAATAGCTGCACAATTGTACGATTTGTGCCCTTCCTACTTATATTTAAATTTATTTTTTTGTAACTGTAAGCTAACAATTGATTTTCGAACCTCACACGTGATGAAAAGATGTACCGATAAGAATATGTTTAAAATCAAGTTAAGCGGGTGGACAAACATGGCCAAATACATTCCAATAATTGCATTGATCAGGAACACATAATACCTATGAACTTTTTATTTCATATTTTTATTTGTTAATCATATTTGCTTTGCTTGCATATTCGTATTGCCTTATACATGGATGAAAAATGTACAGAATGGTTCACCAAAAATGTCATTCACCGAACTTCATTTGCAATCCAAACTTTTCATCGGCTATGTAACAGGTTATGACATTTGTAATCAGCTCTTTCAAATAAGACCGCCTATAGCCACTTGGAATGCTGCAATTAGAACTTACTAATAAAAAAAAGATACTAGTAAATAGTCTATTTTTCGACGGTTCAACGAAAACTCGAGTTTCAATTTTAATTGATTCGTTAGATCCTTTCGCGTGCTATTTATTCGCGTAAATTGATGCGATAAGCCTCACCTCATAGCTATTGCTTCATTGTAGAGAGAATGGTGAAGAAAAATCTTGAAAATCTTGAGTCTAATTATTAAAGTTCGACCTTTTCATTCAATGTGTTTTTTAAATATATTTTTGATGATTCGCGACCGTTCTTACAGCAGGCACTATTTTATAAATAAAAGCCAGGCGATAAATAAAAATGTAAAAACTGTTTTATAAGAACGCGTTTGAAGTTTTGAAATGTGTTATAAACCTGTTTCTTATTATCATACATTTTTGACGCATTTTTCACACCAATTTGCAACCCTAGGACCATGCAACTGGCATCTTATGTTGGAACATTTCTTCCCATTCTTTTCTCTCGAGGATTTTGCTAGTAGTTGACATTTTTTGTGCATTTCTCAAGGAAAGAAACAGATGTTTTACCCTTTACATGTAGCAACGAAATGGCATAGACAACGGCGACTTCGTCCTGAACTTTTAATTTCTTGGCAGAGGCATTCGAAGGTGTCGGTTTCAAACCTGCACAAACCTCGTCTGGATGAAGCCGCACTAAGATATTTTTGTTTAAAAACTTTTTTAAATGAACAGAAGTAGTAGTGATATACTAGAGATGTTAAAAATCAACAGGTAAAACATTAGGCTGGTGCTTCCCAACAGAGATTCATGTGATCCAAGTAATCTTTCTGGACCGCTTATGGTAACGAATTCTTTCCCGCAAATTCTAAAAAATTTAAGCCATTTATTAAGCAAATTGAAAAATTTATAGTGGTGCTATCCGTTAAACATTAAGTAACACCAATGTACATTAGAGACTCTTGAAAGTTCGGCGCAAAAGTAATCCTAGTTAGTTAATTGCTATGTTCAATATTATTATATTTGTAAATATGTAAGAGAATAGGTACCAATTCGTCCAGAATTCAGTCCTAAACATTTTCCTATTGATAATGTGCTCAAGAATGATTTTCTAATCGGTCAAGTTGATATGTTTCAAGATCAGCTGTTCACTTTAGTTCACATGGCTTTGAGAATGCTAGAGATTTACGGAGGAATGGATTCATTTAAAACGATTCATAAAAGTCTAGCAATCAAAAGTTCTCACGAGATTGGATTGTTCTCAATGTTACACATAATTACAACACCATCATTGATAAAGGAAGGATTCATTGAAATTCTTCCTCCTAAAATCTGTGAGAAAACGATCATCCTTTATTAAGTATTTATGGGAAATTTTGTCGGTGTCATGCGTTTATATTTTTGGTAACTTAAAGATTTTTGACAAACTTCCAGTTTTTTTCCAAAAAATTAATTAAGTCATTAGACGGGATTCCAACTTTACGCAAAGCATTACAAAATACCTCTCGCCTTCAACGAACGATTTTATTATGACAGCTTAAAAAAAATCGATTTCTTTCAACAATAAGTCTACTTTTTTCTGCATAATTCCAAAAACTTATACTCGGTTTGGTAAATTTTTGAAACATTATCTCAAAAAATCCAACTGCACAGTTATCCATTAATCGCAGACTTGTTAAACCATGCTCACAAAGAAAGCCTATGCATTTCAAATTTCAAATATTTCGAGTTTGTTTTTTCTTTCTTTCTTATTATAAGCGCTTATAAACGAGCCGTACCGATTTATGGAAGGAGGTCAATTGTCAGGGATGTCAGCCCGACGAAGAAACAAAGCAGTCTTATATTTCTCGACCAATCTGCAAATTACAAAGGTGACGGACTAATTTTTACAATCGGGTCTTACGTTGTGAGTAACAATAACAAGATAATTTTATATCTAGCTCACTTACCAATGGTAAATCGTCGCATCTGGTGTTAAGTCAACTGCCATAGCTCGGCAAGATGTAAACGTAGCAATAACATTTTCCTTTAAAAACGCTAACCACATTCGATTCGGCTTGAAAAGAAGCAACAATTTGCCTTTGTTATTGCTGCTGTTGTAGTTTCTTTGAAACCACAAAACAAAAAACACACTCAACTCAATGAATATTTTCAAAGGTAATAAAAAAAAACATCCGCTAGAATCATCAAAATTCCTCCTTCTCTTCATAACGAAAAGACCAATACTTCATCATTTCTGTCATATTTCAGACTACAAAGTCCAGGTCATTTTTAAAATTTTTTCTTACGCTTTGTCGATATAAAATTTAACAAAAACATTACAAAGCTTTCACGACACGCAGGCGATGCTTAACGAGTAATTATTAAAGATTTTACACAAATTATTGAACTATATCTGGTAAAATGTCGAGGGACAATTTTTCTTCTATTTGTATGATACACGGTTTCTCTCTACTGTTGTTTAATCTTCTCTCGTCTTTCATTCTTTTTTCCTTCATCCACCGACTATAAAAAAGCTGCTTTGTGAATTTTTTGTTTGTCAAAGTGATATGCGGATATAAGTCAAAATAATTGCCTTTCCGTTTTGCACTCCATTCTATCTTATTTAATATAAGGAAATTTCTTTAATCAAATTTTGCATTTCTTGCAAAATTTTTTTTTTAAATAGTTCTGAAAATTACAATAACAATAAATGAAGTTCACGTTAATCATCCATGTCTGCACACACTATTGCACGCACTCAAAAGCGAATGTAAAAAGACTCTGGACGATGGAAAAAGTCTGGCAATGACACTAAGACAGCTGATTTAAGTAAAGAATTGCAGCATGTGGAATGAACCCCGATAAATCTCAGAGGATTTTTCGTTAAAAAATAAGAAATATAAAGACAATATGTACTAATATTGGAACACTACTCTTTTAATATTCTTTAAAGTGTGAACAAAATGGAGTATTAATAAACAGCAGTTTGTTCGTTGTTTATACATCCCTGTGTAAAGAATTAACGATTAATAATTTTCAACACATTAAAAATAAGATAAAGGGGAAGTAAAACTTATGAGGCTGCTTGAAATAGTAGTAACTCGTGTTGCCTATTTCCTACATATCAAATTTTGTGATTGTAAGTCAACAACAAGTAGACGGCAAGTGGTGGGTATATGTGCATTTCATCAAAAGTAGTATAAAGTTTGTGATTTGCTTTTGTTCTTAATTTGCTATATAATTTAATTAAATTATAGTTTATTTTTGTGTATTTTCATTGAACGTTCACGTTATACTTTTTACGGCAGTATTTTATTTTATTTATGACCTTTATATCACGTCCTAAACATTCACAAACAGGCCCTTTACTCGACTCTGGCAACGATTTAAATGTGGAAGGCGGGTTAGCAGAGTAAGGCTGATATATTAAAAAACAAAAAAAAAAATCGTCAAAATTATTTTTTCCGACAGAAATGTGAAAGACTTAATTATCTTGACTTCCGGCCCGATGGGCTTTGATATCCAATTATTTCTGGTTACTATTATTACTGGCTCTAGCTAAGGCTTTATGGAAACTGTGAGGTAGTTTTATTAAAAGTTGGCTTTCGCAACGTAATATCAGTGAAGAACTAGAAATGGGTGAGAAAAAACAACGTAAGATGGAGCGCAAAGTGCGGCACAGCATGAGATAAGAGCTCAGAAAATTTTAAAATTAATTTAATTTGCTCTTGCACACAACAATAATTACCATTAATATAATTGTACGCTTTCGCTTAACCCAAAGTTAACACAAAAAGACTCATTTAAAAGATGAAGTTTTTGTTTTGGTATTAATGAACGTATGCCATTTTTCTGTTATATGTAAAGTCAAAGAAAACTAAAATAAAATCGGAAAAATATACTAATGGCAAGATTAAATTATTACACCGTTTGGCAGACGGGCAGACAATGCCAGGTAAAGGATTTCTCCAAGTGTTGACGCTTATTGAAAAAAAATAAAAGAAATTTGTTTAAACATATGTTTAAAAAATAGTGTTTCAGTTGTATAAGTAAAAGTGTGTTTCATGTCTTCTTCCTCTTTTTTCAATCAATTTGGAACTTAAAGCCGCTAATGTGGAATTCACAGCCGACAATGTGGAACTCAGCCGCCAATGTGGAATGGCGGCTAGCTTGTACAGTGCTGACAACACCGTAGCATATTTATTTATGGATAAATGTTGCCGTGTTTCGAAAATTACTATAAAAGAATACTTATAGTTTTTTTTTTCTTCTTTTTTCTACAGGATTAACAGTCAGATCGAAAATTAAAAAAGGAATAAACCAGAAACAATCATCGAAATATCAAGCACTCATACAACTACAAATTTTGAACGGGCTTCGACGTTTTACGATGGTAAGTGCATTTATTTTGTTCTATCTAATGACTTCTAACTTTAAGTTGCATAATGTTCGACCATACGTTTTAAAGTAAATTTTAAGATAGGAAAGGAAACAACGAAAAACATAACATATTGTTAGAGCTAATTATTAGATCTACTCGTTAGCGTTGACCATGGTGGATGTGCTGATATGATTTCCAACAAATACTTAGTAGATTGGTACATAAAAATAAATTCAATTAATTTACAAACATTTACCTAATATTTCATCTTAACGAGTACGTATTAAACAATGGAAAATGTTTCATAAGAAAACCACGAATCAATCTCAAATTGGGGGAATATATAAATGTCTTTCTTACGCATAAAAAGTTATTTTTTTTTTTCTTGAAATTGTTCGTAGTTTTTTTCATCGTCGCGGATATGCATACTTAAATAAAATAATTTTTTTTTATGCTACTTATTATGTAAGTACTGCTTATGTAGTACTTATAAAGATCCAAGATTGGATATTGTAAATTAAAGCGTTTTTAGACTTACTGGCGTTTACTTGGAGTCTTATAATTTTTATAAGATTTACTATTTTCGTTAGCGATTAGCATAAATACATTAGCTTGGTTTCTTGTTTAAATGGTTTTAACGTTGAAAAGTTAATTTAAAAAATAATACATATAAACTATTATATGTGTAACATAACATTATTTTGAAAATTATAACGCGAATTTCAACGGCTAACATACTAGGTAACAAGTTTTATCAAATTTTAAGTAAAATCGATTTCGAAACAACTTTAGAGTCTACGGTGGCTCTATCTTCTCTAGGACATTCCAATTCAGTACTGGTAACATGCATCAATGAGCGAAAAGTGTCTTTTAAGACAGAAAAGTCAACTTTATGCAGCTGCTGCAAAATTTAATTTGCAATATCACATTTATCGTTAGGCAATATGTCTCTTTTTTTCATATTTTAAGCAATAGCATCTTAAATGATTAACCTATAAACTATTTTCAAGCCGACAATGACAGCCAACACTTTATAACGCGTTTCTGTTTTCTGCAGTGCACCCCAAATAAAAAGAAGAATTATTTAAAAAAATATATTAGGATTTGTAACTTAGCTTCACTTTCTTAAAACATACAAACGAACAAATATTTTTTGTTTACGATTGACGTAGTTATTTTTGCCCATACGCACATACTTGGCATTATTTGCACAGCTGTACAGAATTGCCCAAATTATGATCAAAATATCATCTACAAACGGCAAACTTGCATAACTTGTTAAGCGAACTATAAATTTTTATTTATTTAATTCTGCTATTGCAGGCACAAACCACTAATTTATCAAACGTTCCAATGCATGCATAATCGATAATTTATCAATATAAAGACGAATGAAAGCAATTATGACGAAGAAATCTTTTTTTTCGCGTTCTTAAGTTCATTAAAAAAATTCTATTTAAAGATAATTTTTTTTTTTCAATTTTCTTAACAAATATTTTGAAAATCAAAGCGTTGAACATAAAAATGCATTTGCACCGTGCATCATGCAAAATATGCTTATTTTGTATTTTGCAGCTACCGATTATGTATGGCGTTAGCTAAGTTTTGCATTTGTGCCGCGAATTTTGTATAGGCCATCACAAAAACATCACTACTTTAGATAACTAGCGGATATATGCACACTACACATTATTAAAACGGATTATTATAAAGAATATTTCCTTTATTTTTTCCCTTCTTTTAATATATTGTATTTGCATGAACTTTCAGTAAAATTTTTGTTAATGTTAAACCAATTTCTTTGCGTCAATTTGATTTTTATACCCATCACTGAAAGATAACAGGTATATTCATTATGTCAAAACGATTTCGCCCAGAAGGAAACTTCAAACACGCCACAAAGTATATACATTCCTGATCACCATCAAATTCTAAATCGATTTATGTATGTCTGCCTGGCTGCCTGTGTGTCTTTGTAATGTCTGCTGTAAACATTCTCCTGGCCGCAAATATAAAGCTATTGACTTCAGATTTGGCAAAAAGATTAAAGGTGGTTACACGCGGGTTGGTATTGAAAATGGTCGAAATTAGTGGAAGGATACGCCTATAGCATCACATAAACTAAAGACACCTCTGTTTTCCAAAAGGAAAAATAATCGGCTACGTCTACGCAATTTTAATGTCATAATTGAATTTTTTTTTCAAAACTTTTATAACGCGTAGAATCAACTTTCAAAAACACCACAAAACATACAAATTCTTGGCCAGTTTCAAATTCCGAATGCATCTAAGCATGTCCGTCCGTTCATCTGTCCGTCTGCGTAAACATATAGTGTTTGTGGTAAACATTCGCTAGTTCGCGAAAATAAAGACATTGCTTACAAACTTGCAAGAAAACTTGAAAATGACCCAAACTTTTCAAAAAAACCGCGTACACCAATCGGCGAACACCTTCGTTTTCTGTATTTTTTTGCTTGTTATTTATGAATTACAGTACATATATGATATAAATGCCCACTTTTCTTCTAAAAGATAGAAAAAATCATCCACGCCCAACTAATACAAAAATTATTATGAAAATTTAATTCTTTATCCTTCTTTTAGTCTTTGTTAGGATAGCGGCAGTGAGTATAAAAGATTCGGTCATGACCAAACATAATTTTCTTACTTGTTCAAGTCAATCATCTTTTTTCTTCTAAAAGTTACCCAGAGGATTTAAATATACAAGTTGCAAAATTTAGAAGTGCCGTTAACATTTGCAAATTGCAGAGAGTAAGTTGCAAATTTAGAAGACTGCGAGAGTGAGTATTTATAAATTGTGTTTGCTGGTTCAAACAGATCAAAATAACATTTATAAGTTCATTTCAAATTTAAGGACGCTGGTTCAAACAGATCAAAATAACATTTATAAGTTCATTTCAAATTTAAGGACGATAAAGCACAAAGCCCAAAGGCAAGAACCAACAAATTTGAAACAAAGTTTATTCAACTATGAATAAGTGAGGTAAGTGAGGGTCTTGAGAGACTTGAAATACTTATTGAAAACACTTTTAAAAAGCTGAGCACCTGGTATGAAATAATACCTTGTGAACGATTCACTTTTTTGCACACTTTTCCAAACCACGTTGGTTCTGTATGCTAAATTATTTCGTAAAGATTACCATCACGACCTCTAAATGACCATTATTACTACCATGTACAGTATTAGCGGCCACATTGCCTGTTTAGTATAAAAATCCGTTTTTCTCGTTTGTATTTCTTGGGATGTGGTTCCGCTTGATATAAAATTAAGGAAAGGAAATCAATAAATGCAAACGACAATATATATAAATTTACCCAACCACACAATTTCTGCAGGTGACAGCGAGATCGAAACAAAACTTTACAGGGTTAATCAAAACGGCATTGGTTTTACTAAATCGAAGCCCGCAATTAAGTGACTTAATACATCGTAATAGGCAACATCGAGCACTTCGTGGGCCCAGATCTACAACTCAATAGAACAATTTTGAAATTTATTGTATTCTACATCCTTCTGAATGTTTATTTTACAAATGTTTAATCTCCAGTTCCAGGAAAAAGCGCCATCATGTAATGACATTTTATATGTGGGTTAATTGAGGGATATTATTATTAAATAAATGTGTGTTGTTCCAAAATGTTCTAATTTTTTTATTTAAAATGTTGTAATATTTTGGGTGGTATAGGAATTTTGCTTACGGTCTGCATTTAAATGAATCTCTTTGATATGTTGGCAAATTGAACAAGGTCTTCTAATGATAATCATACTGATAATTCACGTTTATCCAACATCTACTTACTATATCAAACAAATTGTTTTGAAAACATAATATTTCTTCATTATTTGTGAAATAAAAGTTGCCGAGTATATGCAAGGTCTGCTAATTATAATCATTACCGATAATTCCAACATCTGCTTAGTATGTTTTGAGAATATTATCTGTGGAATAAAAGTTGCCGAGGATATGCTTTTTCTTATCCTATTGAGAAAATTGAACTGGCCGATGAATAATTTGGCATTCCAAATGCCCAATGAACGTCATGGTGTTTATTAGATTTGAGTTAATGCTTATTAGAGGAGAAGGTGAAGGATAATTCTTCAAGCATATAAAAATGATGTTGAAATATTAACTGAAACAAATGGTCTATGTCTGACTTTTTATTATTTTTCTTTCAATACTTCTTTCTCGTATGTAGTTCTTACTAAGTCAGAAAATATAAAATAAGTGTTATACATATTTATATTTATATATCTATATATATATATATATATATGTATATATATATGAATTTGTAAGAACGTCCACACTAAGTTCGAACATATTGATGTAAGAGAATGTTTACTTAATTAAACTAAGAATATATATTAAATGACACTCTATTTATATTTAAATACTTTTTACTTTAAAGATATATAAAGTCAGAGAAAGCGAAAATTCCAATAAATTAAAAGATTTTACAAATTGCTTTCATTTTGCTTTGTCAATTCGCTAAAATTTATATACAAACAAATGTATGCGTGACAACAGTAGATAAACACTAACGAAACATTTCAGAAACAAATGGTAACAAACGAAACAAGTAAGAAAGTTACATACAGTCGTGACCGAATTTACACCTCACCGTTATCCTAAAAACGACAAAAAAAATAAAACAACTAAATTTCCATGTTCTATAATATGAAGAGGGCGCGGCTGACTTAATTTGTTTTCAAAATAAAAACTTTTGCCGGATAGGCGCGTAGGCTC
The DNA here is from genome assembly GCA_000688735.1 of Glossina austeni. NCBI lineage: Eukaryota > Metazoa > Arthropoda > Insecta > Diptera > Glossinidae > Glossina > Glossina austeni. Next base: position 1,323,836 of record KK502441.1, read on the forward strand.
TGTAGGCGACATCTTCGTTTTCGTTAACAGGATAATATTTACCACATATACTGCAAAGTTAGGCAGAGAGACAGATGGGCAGACGAACAGACGGATATGTTTAGATGAATTCCAAATTTGAAACCGGTCAAGAATTTATATACTTAATACGGGTTTTGACGCTCGTTCCTGCGACTTATAAACGTATTGAAAAAAAAACTAAACTTTAATACACTGTAACATTAGGTACGCATAGCCATTTTTTTTAGAGGTACTGTAGCATCGCTCATTGAATATGCGTTCCAATTTTTGTACATTTATCTGCTGTAGTTTATGAGTAATGACGAAAAACCAATTTTTTATTCCTTGTCGAAAACGGGGGTGTCCTCAGTTTACGTGGTGCTTTGGGCGTATTCTTCGATCGATTAGGCCCATTTTCAATACCAACCTACGTGCAAGAATTTTCAATGTTTCCGCTAAATTTGAGGTCGAGAGCTTTATTTTTCTGGCCTGGAAAATGTTTACAACAGACATTACAAAGACATTAGGACGAAGATGCTTAAGTCGATTTAGAATTTGATGCTGATCAAGAATATATATACTTTGTGGGACCTCCGATGCTTTCTTCTGAACGCTGCAAACGTTTTGACAAAATAAATATACCCCTCATCCTTCGACGATGGGTATATAAATATTGAAACGTCTTTTTTTAAACAAAAAAGACAATAACGAGAATCAAACCAGATAATCAATCATTGAAAGTGGGAACAATGGGGTTGATAAACCGGTAGGCTTAAGCATCAGTACAATTTATTTGTAAATGTTTACTGTTGCGGCAGTAATCGACAAATGAGTACATATTTTTGTATATACCTTTGTACAATTTACTCTACACATAAGCGTGGTAATGAGATGAAAATATGCTAAACGTAAAAAAGAAAAACCTTAAACAAGTTTTGATGTGTGTCCTCCCACTCAAATTACATTAAAATTAATTGTGAGAATATTAAAATCGCTTTAGAAATCTTAGCCTTCCGAAAAAGCCTATAGCTTTGCGTTCGTTAAAACCGTTAAAGCTACGATAACGATAATGATGAAAACGTCGCCTCAAGTTGTCGGAGCATAAAAAGGAGGGATAAAAATTACAAGAGAAATGAAAAGTGCCGTGCTTGACTTTTGACTATACACGACGTGATACGCAGTTCTTGCAGAAAATTCGTTTAAAGCGACAACTGCAAATGTGACTTAAGACAAACGATTCTGTTATAGCGTAAAAAGTTTTTAATTTTAGTGATTTTTGTATGCATTTTTATTTTTATTTTTATTTTTATTTTTATTTTTTATTTTTTTACATTGTTGGGAAGAGATGAACCAAGCCAATAGATTTATGGCTTATAAGTCCAGATATAAATGATCGTAATTTAAGTCAGAAGTATATAAAAAACGCCACAAAAACAAGAGCGGTCATAATAATTGAAGCCAGTATGTTAAGTGTAATTGTGTGTGTGTCTAATTGTACTGGTTGAGTGTTGAAGATAAAATAGTGTTGCAAACTTTGGCTGGAATTGAAAAAGAAAATCTATAGTAATATAAAACGAGAAAAAAGAAAAATTTTTTTTTTTTTAAAAAGATAAATTCGTTTTTTTAATAAATAAGTTAGTTCCCCGGCATGACCTACATTTTTTGCTGCAAAGAGATCGAGGAGACAGTTATACAACTTGAATAACCTGAAGGAATCTCTAATGCCATCAAAGCTGTGATATCTAAAGATCAGACGCTCAGCAGACTTGCAAATTTCACAAACATCACATGGTACAGCACGAATCATTTTTGAATAAACTTTATCATAAGCGTGACCACTCATGAGTCTATAAAGAATTTTGATTTCCCAGAAATTAAAAGAAGATACGGAAAAAGGTTTAAATAGAAATGTGGGATTTAATTTATAGAAAAGGCGATTGAATTTAACGCGGACGATCTCTTTAAATTCGTCGTTTAGCTGTTGAAGGATGTGGTTACGAATTACCCGAATTGCTTCATTGGGAGTGTATTTCATGGACAAAATTGTCCCATCGGCACGAGCTTTCTCTGTGTGAAAATCAGCTTCTACATTTAGAAAAAAACCGCAGTGGCCAGGTACCCAAACAGGGTGGCAGTCATCCACTTGAGACACGTGAAACATCTTATGAATGTCAAAAGCATATTGATTTTCTGCATCTCTTTTTTTAATTAGCAATAGAGCTGGCTTTCTATCAGAAAAAATAACAAACCTTTTGATACCATCAGAGATAGCAACCTTAATCGCATGTCTGAGGGCGAGCAATTCAATAAAAGATGAGGAAAGCTCCTCCGCTACTTTGACTCGATGTACTGTATCGGAAAGATGTTTCACAACAGAGAAGTCAGACGCATTATGTCCAACGGAACCGTCAGTGGCATATATGTCATAGCCATTGTTGTAATAGAAAAGAACCTTTTCTTGACATAACAACCTTATACAAGAGAAGTTAACATTTTGTTTCGAGGTAGAAATCGATTGGAGAATGTTCATGAAGATCTTGCATTTGTAGGTAATGAAATTCCAGAGAGGGGTTGAACCTATCTTGTCAAAAATTTGACGAAGTTTTCGATAGCAAAATCATCATTTTGATCTTAATTAACTCTTTGACAGTGCAAAAAAGAGCTCTTTCGGAAACTTGCCAGTCACCAGATATGACATTGAGAATATTTTGAGGAGTAGACGGGGTCAATTCAGTGCAACGTTTTAACATACGATTTTCAAATGTTTGAATACGTTTTTCAGTATATTTTGGGAAATTACAACACGTGGAATGTTCGAATTCGATTTTGGATCTGACTAAAGATTTATATATTGTCAGAGCATTTTTGGGAGGCAAGCCTGACTGATTGTTAGTCATGAGTTTGATGATGTTACATGGCGATCTTTGAAGGCTTTCTCGTAATGCCCACGAAGAGTTAAGCTGTGATTCTACCGAGGAATCGAAGGGATTTCACTTGATTAACTTTAGTACCATTGATAAAAAGGCTGATTTGACGTGTAGAACCCTTGTCAAAATAAATAGTGTTTGTTTTGCTGGGGTTAAAATATAGATTCAGATCGGCACATGATTCGAAAAAAGAATTGGTTTTTATCGAGAGGTTATTGACAGCAGCTGAAAAGGATGAGTTCGCAGATAAAATTAGGAAGTTATCAGTATATTGAAAAATATGGGTTTTGCCATCTTGAAAATCATGCAAGGAAGCTGTGTATAGGTTGCAGAGCATGGGGCTCAAACAACTGCCTTGTGGAATACCACCATATATTTCAACTTTTTCAGTACCCATCACCAACACACGCTTGGATAACAAATTAAGTATCCACAGCCGTATCTGAAGAGGAGTCGAAAAATATAACAAAATTCTGCCAAGCTTAATCAAATTGACACAGTCATAGGCTTTGCTGATGTCCAAGGAAAGCATGACAACCATTTTACCCGCTTTTTTTAAGCTAGCTATGAGAAAAGATAGTTCGTTAACACACATATTCGTGGATTTACGTTTTTAATAAGCGTAAGAACGAGCTGGAATAATATTCTCTGTTTTCAAGAAATCAGTTAGTCTCTCTTTAACCATGAGGTTGATAATCTTTATGAATATAGATATTAGTGAAATTGGTCTGAAGTTACTTAACTCATTTAAGCCTTTACCTGCCTTAGTAATAGGAAAAATTTTGATGCATCGCAAATCTGGGGGTATAAAGTTGGTGGACCAGCATTTGTTAATTGCCTGCAAGAGAATGCTAAAGTTTCTTCTAGACAGTGCTCTAAGCATGTCATACTTAACTCCATCACAACTTGCAGCAGTAGCCATCTTTCTGGAATGTAAAAAATACATCAGCTCGTTCAATGAAAAGGGTGTGTTGTTGAGACCACTAAAAGGAATTGAAGAATTTGTAATCAGACTACCACGTGGAATATAGCTCCTCAGCATATCCAAGTATCTTTTATTATCATGGTCATTCCACACAGCACAACCACTTAATTTTCGACTAGAATGTCGATGACCATTGATGTAATTCCAAAAAGAACGTGGGTTGCCATTACAACATAAGTCTTTAATCCATTCTTTCAGTGTGTTCATATATAAAATATAGTTGGCTGGATTGGCATATTTACTCATTTTCTTCCTTGCAGCTTGGTATTTGCGGAAAAGTGTCGACAGGGAAGAGTTCCACCAAGGTTTAGGTGAGAAGGACTCAATGTTAGGAAAGTTGGTTTTAGCAGACGTGATCACAGTCTGAAAGGCATTTTGAATAGATGATAAATCCGATGGAAGATCAACTTTAGACAGACGGTCCAAAAGGATGTTGCGTGAAATGAAATTTTCTATTTTCCTAATGGAATTGTTGCAAATGTGGAATAATATGGGAGAGTGCTGACTTTTGCCAATAGAGACGTTGGACGTGTTCCAGTTGAATGATAAAATAGTTGAATTCGAGAAAGTAAGATCCAAGACACTGCTCGTTATACGAGCACTCCGGTTACAGTGAAAGGTAGCATTGCCATGGTTTAAGACACTGAAACTGCTGGACTTTATGGCGTTAACAAGGATCTTGCCTTTGTTGATCGAGACTTGATCGCCACACAAGCAATGTCTTGCATTGAAGTCTGCTAGAATCACATTCTGTTCACCGTCAAGAAAGTCACATAATCTCTGAATATCATCACGAAAGGTTTGTACATCGAGACTGGGTGGAAAGTATCATGATGCTATGAAAATGTTCGGTTTAAGGTTCATGGTTTTGATGATGATAATGTCAACAGCAGAGTTATAGGGAATACCTCGGAAATTGACACCTTTCTTAACTAATATACTAACACCACCATAGCCATCATTTCGGCATTTGGTGACTGAAGCATAATTCGAAACTTTAACATCAAAACAATTTTCATCTCTCAAAGAAAGTTTACTTAAGATGCAGAAATCAACCTTATTTGAGTTTAAGTAAAAATCCAAAAACGACAGGTTACGTCGAACACTTTGGATATTATATTGTAGAAAAGCCATCATAATTAAACTTGAGAAGGAACCCCGGCTGATTTCCTCGTAGTGTTAGGAGCTTGAACGGGGTGAGAGTTGGCACAGGAAGACATTTTTTCTTTAAATTCTTTAATAAAATTATCAGAGATCATCGGACGGATACTTTCTTTAGTCGAACGCCGAAATCGGACGCCGAAGACTTGTTCCAGAAGGTTTGGGGGGTGAACTGAGAGAAGGTTTGGTGGATGAACTGGGAGGAGATTTGGAAAGAACAGGTTTCCTTTTCACGACGGCATTAAATTCATTCTTGGTCAAAATTTTATTGGCATTTTCATCGTCATCCTTACTCGAGATGGCAGATGTATTCCGCAATGGACGAAAATTGTCTTCGTAGGAGATGTCGTCAAGACATTCGAAGTAGTTAGACGAAAACTTCTCTTTTACCTCTTTATAAGAGAAATTTTTAATAGCCATGATTTTATTGATATTTAATTCGAGCTCCCTGCTCGCATAACACTTGTTGAGTGTGTTGTGCTCATTAGAACCACAGGAAAAACACTTGAGCTTCTCACAGTTCGTATACTTCGGAGAGTGCCCACAGTTCAGACAACTGCTCTCCTTAGCTTTGCAGAATTTAGAAACATGGCCATATCTACCACACTTAAAGCATTGCTTTAAGGTTGTCACAAAGTACTCAACCGGCCGATGACAATTATTGAATTTAATTGACTTAGGCAGGAGTTTCCCTTTAAAGCTGATTTTAATGCTGGTTGTGGGAATCCACTCGTGTTTGTTATTGGGATTTCTTCTTTGAAAACGGACAGCGGACTTGATCGAAATATCGGATACTGCAGTTTTAATTATATCGTCTACATTGTATATGCATGGGACAATTCGGATGACTCCGAATGTTTCAGTGAAAGACCTCGGTATGTATGCTTTTAAATTCTTAGTACTGAAATCGTTATTTGCGATAAAATTGTTAGCATTGGCAGCAGAGTTATAGAGTAGTTTGGCTTTGCCCCTGCTGACAACCTTCAGTTCCTGCAAGCCAAACATAGAGAAATGCTTCAAGTAATCATAAAAAAAGAGATCGGAATTGATGCTCGCACGATTTCCTTCAGCGTCTGCACATGTTTCAACAAAAACAAAAGAATTGCATTTCGACAAGCAGTTGTACAGATTGATCTCGTGGTCACCTGTTTACTAGACGCAATTGAAACATCGGATACTCCAATAGTAGATAAAAGATTATTATTATCACCCATCCTCGATTTCTTAGTGTTCCCAGTGGCATTCATGAAGAAATCTTCGAAACAGTCCCTATCAGTAGTTATAAGATCAGACCCGGTCTCCATAGGGAGACAGGCTGAATACATATTGCTTGTTATCACGGGGAAAAACAACAAAAAATCAGAACGAAAGAAGAAAAAAATAAATAAATAAATAAAAAATTAAAATATAAGTTTCTTTTGATCTTTCTTTCACTTTCTTCTACTTCCTACACTCTTGTTTTTCTTTAAAAACCTTTAGCATTTTTTTTTTTTTTTTGTTTATTTCTTAAAACTCTTTTTTTTTTTTTAAATTGTTTAAATTCTCGTAAATTTTTCTTAATTTATTTAAATTTCGATTTTTTTTTTTCACTAACACCGGTAAAACACAAAAATTAACCAGCTGCCGTTTGCAGATATGACGTGTTGTATCGAGTGAGCAAGCCAATAAAAGTACTAAAGTACTAAAAAAATTGAAATTGAATATTTTGCAGAGGCTTCTTTGCAGCAAGGCGAACTTAATGCTTTCAAAAGAGCTAAAATAAAAGAATCCAATTCATTCGTTAGCAAATCGTTTATTTTTTAACGAAGCCTAAGTAGCTCTTGATATTTCAAAGCATTTCAAAGTGGTTGCGTTGACGGTTCCGACCACAGTGGAGCGAGAACCTAAAAATAAAAATAAAAAAAATTTTAATCAATCAGAATTTTGATAAGTAATTGGCAGAAAGTTCGTTTTGTAACTCATTGACGAGTCTTTTTTGTTGTTGTTTTGTTCATGCAGTATTAGAAGACTGGAATCCAATTTTACATCTGGTCTAGGCTAACAGACCAAGAACATGTTTGTCAGGTTTTAATGTTCTATCTCATTGTTCTTGGCTTGGAAGCAAGTGTACTGATTTAAAATTTGTAGCTGATCATAAACATAATTTATTGCAAGATTTATATAAGGGAAATGACAATCAAATGTTGATGGCATAAGGACAATTGTAAGTAATAGTCGATAAAATTGTAATCACATGTTTTAGACTTTGCTATGGTTTCATTATTTTCTTCTTTTCCTTGTTAATATTGGTTTAGCAAAGTTTTTAAAGAACTTTTATTTAGAAATTATAATTAACTTAGTCATAAAAATAGATTCTAAGAGCAAATTTTTAAAGCATCTAAGTCCTCTGACTTTATTGAAAGCTCTACCGCACTTGCGATTTGAGTCCACAACTAGTAAATTGTTAGTCGATATCCTTTGCCTACTCGGCCATTTTGGCGGATACTTTAAAGTGACAAGTGCAGCAGCAGCAAATTTAACCAAGTCATAAAATATATTTCCCAGCATTAGCATAAGAAGTGATAAGTACTGAAATAAAAAAACCTAAAAATTAGCGTACGTACAAAATTATACAACAAAAATCTCGGCAAGCTTTATAAGCAACAATGAATTCAGGCACTCTCTTCTCAAAAGTAAACAAAATCATAAATAACAATTTTCCGGCAAGAAGAAATACGGGCAATCGCAGGAATACTCTTTCGAGGAAGATATGCTTTGCTGTCAACGTTCTGGCAATGTAACAATTGAAGCGTATTTATAAAGATTAAATCACAACGACTGAGAGAAATTTATAACGATTGAGGCATATTTGTAATAAATGAAGATTCATGAAGTATCCGTTCCAAACATAGCGTACCAAATTTTATGACAAAGTGAGGACGTCCTTGTAGTCAACATTTAAGATATCAATTGTTAACGTAACATGTATATGAATCTAATGTTCGGAATATTAAACGTTTCACAGGAAAGAAGTGGCATCGAAAAAGTATACTTTTAAGAGGTTTTATTTCTCTAGGCGTATTATGTTATTACAAAAACTTCTTCGCTTATTTAAGCGCGGAATAATTTAGTTATTCTTCTAAACTTCTGAACTCTCTATAAGTAAAGCTGGTCAGCGCTAGGTTTCGTGAAGAGCTGGACCAAAGAACTTTAGAATCGTTACATTACAAAACGGCTATACATGTGCTTAGTTAAACCAATACTTGAGTACCCCTCTGTTGCATGGTCTCCTTCCTATAGGTGTTATGTAAATTTAATTGAATCCGTTCCAAAGCAATTCTTGCTGTTCGACTTTAGGTATTTGGGTTGGGACCTCCTTATCCTTGAGAAACGTAGATTTATTCCTGGTGCTTCCTTTTTGAATCAATTAGCAAATGGTACTATCGATTCGCCCATATTATATGGTGAGATAAACTTTATTGTCCCTAATCGCTTCCCTAGGAACCTTATCTTTTTTATGCTTAGCCAATGTAAATGTGATTATGAGCATGGCGCGCCACCTGCTTCATGCAGCGGGCGACTGGACAGAAGTTTAGCAGAAAAACGGGTTAACGGATTAAAAATGTCGTGATAAATTTAGGTATTGGTAACTTGCGTCTAAAAAACTACATAAGCCGAATTTTTGGGGCAGTCGAAAGTCAGTCGAAAAGTTAGTCGAAAAGTGAGTATAAAGTTTGTCGCGAGAGTCGAGTCAAGAGAGTTCAATTGCAATACTTGAAAGGACAAGAGCAGAACAAGAACTAAATTGTTGTTAATATAAGTTCGTATAAATAATTAGTAAATAAATCTTCTAATAATTGTAAATAAAAACCTATTCTACCCTAAAAATTCCAATTGAGCGGTGCGAACTTAATTTGAAAAGAAGTTGAATGAATAACGTAAAATCACGGAAAGACGTTTTGTAGCATTATCGATCTGTCGCACTTTACCGTGATTTACAATTTACGCTAAGTTTGCATTTCAACATAATGTGACACCTAACCTAGTTAAGATAGCCTAATTTAGTTATAACCCACATAGTCGTAATTCTAGTAATAACCTACTTTAATTGTATTAATTGCTTACGTTCTCATTCTAGTAATAACATACTTTAATTGTATTAATTGCTTAAGTTATTATTAAATTATTTATTATATAAGACACTGACCCTTCCTCAATTTGGTCAAAAGTAACTTAGAATTACATGCATAAATAAAGATTTAATTTTAATCAAAAGACTTTTAATTTTGTGAGGATTCACTACAGTTTTACATTACACTATTATAGTATATTTAAATTAAGGAAGTAAATTCTAGGACTAAAAGTCGAATGATCATTAGCAACGAAGCCTATCGACTCTTCTATATATATATATATATTTTTTTTTTTTTCGTAAAAGGTAGCTTTAATAAATTCAAATATTTTATTGATATTAATTTCTCCAGATATTTATTTTCAAGATATCCATAACGTTAGATGTTCCGAAAAATAATCTTCCAATATTAAAAAAATTTTTGCCATTTTCAAAGTATATGTTTAATCGTAAGATTTTGTTCACCATCGCTAGCAGGAATAAGTTCCTTAAGGGTCCTTTGGTTTGATCACCATCGCTAGAAAGAATAAGTTTCTTAAGAGTCCTTTGGTTTGATCTTGATTTTCCAAACATTGCTGGATATCAAGGTGAAAAAATTTAGGATTAATATACGAGTAGCGTGAATGGTAGTGCTGTCGACATTTTCCGCTAATTTTTTCTTTAATTTTCTTCTTAATACCTTTGAAGATCAAACTTTTCCATTGTGTCGTCCATAATTAAAAGTGCGAAAGAAAAGTCTAAGGTATGTTAAAATTTATAAAAGACGTTGTTGTCTGTTTGGTGAATTTATTAGCACCGCTATCAACCTTTACATCAATATCTTGAAACTAGCTCCTCTAATCATATTTAATACTACCTTAAGAATGATGACACTTCAACGACGCCACTAATTCAGACGTTGATTCAGCGTTTTTGTTATGTAGTTACACTGATCAACAACCGGCACTTGGTTGTAGAGTGTTAGCTTTTCCCTCACTTTACTACAGGCTGCCTTCGATCTTCTTTAGAACAACCTCTATAGCAGGTTCCAACTTGGTCTGTTGTTTTTTTTCACCCATCGTTTTGTTAGAGCTATCACAAGGCAGCACAATGCCAAGGACACGAAAACGACGTAAGTGGCTAAGAGTGGTTGTGTTTTTTCTTCTCTTTGTAGTTCATCATTGTTTGTGGTTTGTGAAGCTGATTGAAAGGAGCGTCAGGGTTCTAGGCTTTCTTTCTTGTAGGTTATTTCTATTCCCGTAAAGTGAATCATTGGTGGTGATGCTATAGCTGAAGACAATTAAATCAGTGCCGTTTATAGTCCTCTTTGCATAATTATCTTCTTTAAAATATACAATTGCATTGTTTATAATAATGATTCCATCATCGAGTTCTGTCAAATGATTGTGTTGGGTGGTGCAATGTGGTCCTGAAATCAATTATTGGGCACTAATACTATTCTTTAATAGTCTGCAATAGGTTGATGGTAGCGTGGGTTGACAAGTGTGGATTGAGTATGTGCGGGTTCCAAAGTCGGCCATTGGTAATAGAAAGTTGTATTATCTTTTCGAAATGGGGAACTGGAAATATACTAATTTTTTTTTTGCAAAATGCTTCGGGCTTCGGACATCTAATTATAAAACACAAAAATGCTTCACTTAATATAACCTTAACATTAGATACATATATTAAATCAGATATACTAGTATTTGCGTACTGCTCATTGCTAGTTAAAATGTTTAAACCGTCTTGATCCAAAATTGTCGGATGTACGATGTTAACCCTAGACAAAGTTACAAACAATATCAAATTTCGCAACTCCCTTAATATCATCCTATTCCTTGCGAATAAAATTTAAAAAAAAACTGCATTCCTAATCTGCTCCTTTTTGGGGATCGTAAGAATTGAACTAATGACATTTGTTAATTTTTCGATTTGAAAATGTGCCTTCGTATTTATTTTATTTCCTGATTAATTTTGTATCCTTTGGATTTATTTAAAATTCTATTTGCTCGAAGTAACGCCATATGATTGAAGAATGCTTATTTTCGATGAGTTATACCGCTAAATTTATACCAATTGATTTTGATCCTTCCTTTCTATTACCTGATTCACGGTTCGTTGATCTTTCCGCTGTCTAATTAGAAACTAGCTGAGTACAATAAAAACATGTAAGTGTGGCCACATACATTTGTATTAATTGTGTTTACATTAAACGTTTTATGTATAACAATTTACTCTTATTATATATAAAAGTTTATACTCATATACATATTTACTAACATATGTAGTTACATCCCTGCATATACACATATTTACAATCAAGTAAATTGGACGGTAGCTCTTATAAATTTTAAATATAATAAATTCCGCATAAAATGTAAAAGAAAAAATAATGAAATAAACAATATTTTATTATACAGGACAGGAAAGTAGCTTAGAGGGGTCGTCGGACACAACTTCGAAATCTCCCGTAGACATTGTGGGACGAAGGAGACCATTAGGTAGAGCGCGTATAGAAAGGCCCAGAGTCACAAGAAATGCTCGGTTGGTAGGTTAGGTTACGTCCGCCTGTGTGTTCGTTAAAGGGTAAGTAGGTGCGGTTCTCTTAATTGTAACAGTCTGAGGAGAGTCAGTGAAGGAAAAATATAAAACCCCTCCCACATCTCACGAACTAGCTAGCCCAGCAAAGGCACGTACATCGGCCTCATATGCCTCCAATCCTCCTAAAATGGCACTTTCGAGTTGATCTAAAATTTAATGCAGCTGAGAGTTTTCTATAGACAGATAGGAAGGGTATAGACGGTATAGTTACATGTCGCAAGAAAAATCTCTGGAAATTCCCTACCACTTAGCATTCGCGATGAAAAAATGTTCAACGCGGAAGAGCTAATCATTTCAAGGAAAGTAGTTTGCGGAGTATCTGTGTGCGCTATTAAGTAAAAATAAACAGTTGTCTAACACCAACAAAAATAGCAAAATGTAAGTATTTCTTTCACTTTTGGAATACTTATAATCATATAGATATTAATAAAAATAATCATTCTTTGACAGGTATTCAATCATCCTATGATAAAAGCACAAAAAAGTTTGATATCTTAGATTTGCTTAGGGATCACGTTAAGAGTGGTCAACGATACGACGACTAACGATTACAAAATCAAGAGCGAGTGGTGTGATTGTCAACCGAGATTAAAGATTACTTTAAATCGTTCCGTCGCAAGAAATCACAGCTAGCCAATGAAAAGAAATTCAACCGCGTTGAAAGTGAAAATTCAGATGATGTTAACTCAATTTTCGCATTTATTTTCATTCATTCTTTCCATTGTGAACTTGAACTTTGAGTTTTGTCTTTTTATTTTTTTTTTTATATATGAATTTACCTATAATGAATGTACAGTGTTTTAAACTCAAACAAATGTTGTGAGCATTTGCAGAACAGTTGCAAACATTTGCAAATTTTCCCATTTTCCTTTTTTCCGTTCTTCTATTAAAATATGCCACCAACCTAGAAAAATATAAAAGTTTAATATATATTTTTGAAAAATGAATTTAATACTAATCTTTATATGCATTGGTTTTGCAATAAGTATCGTTATATTAATGCTTCATGGGATCGACTGGAGTTTTGTACGCCGTCATTAACCCCGGTTCTAAAGAGTATCCACCGTTAAAATGAACGATAGAGCCAAAAGCGCCTGACTTTATTACTATTGTTTACCAAGGGGCCACCTATTACATTATTTCCAGTAAGCTGTTTCATTGAGATGCCTCCACATATGCGAGTCGTGGCTTGATCCAGGATATCTAAAGTTTACTGCTATAATTTTGATGTCCTGGTCGTAAACCTTGCGAATAAAATATTTATATGTATATAGGCAAAAACGTGTATGTACGTAGATCAACTCACCACCGTTGCATTCAGGCTATGCTCGCTTTTTCGGTTTGTGAAACGTTCTTCATTTGTGCGGGGTTACGAAAATAAATTTGGATTCCGTCTACGCATCCAATCATTTCAATCAGGAATTTTCAATTCCCTTCAAGTTCCTTACCACCAGGAATACCAAATTTTCTATAAAACCATTCTTTTGTGTTGGCATTAATACTCCACTGAATCCATTCCGTGGAAATATTTTTCCCATTTCTTGTATCGTTTCTGATACAATCAGAGAAATCGTTCTCTGTGCAACGAGAACATATGCGAACATTTTGCAGAATACGCTATTGACAAATGTATAAAATCATTTACATTACATCTTCAGGTAACGTAAGAGGACATGAAGCGTTCCGTAGAGTTCTTTTAGGTCTTATAAGATCTTTTTTCTACCAATCTAGATGTTCGATATTGATGTCTATTTTCAAAATCGTCTGCATCTGGCCGGCAACGATCTTTAATGCAGTGGCTAGGTGGAAAGAGAGAAAAATAAATATATAGTGAGAAGGTAAGTTATCTGAAATTGTCCTTATGGACCACCCTCCTCTTTAGGAGACCAATTGTTCCTATGTCAACTTCTGCTACAGCTTCCTCAAATAAGGGGCTCAGTTTATTCCCTAATCTTTTATTGTTCCTCATGGAAACCTTTTCCCCTACTTGAAAAGGTATCGTTTAATTTATGTAATTTCAATTATATACATAGGTATGGCTGCAAATATATATGTAATTTCCGTTATGAATGTATGTATGGATGCGAATATATATGTATTTGAATTAGTCATTTTAAGTAAACTTTTCTTCTTATATTGATGTGGTCATAAGTTACATATTTTTTCCATTTGTCTATTTTATAATAAATCGTCATAAGGAGCATCGGACCATGAACCACGTATATGAGTCATCATATTCATATTGCATTATTTCATTAGAATGAATAACTCATCGGAACTAAGCGTTTTTTAACCAGATCAAAACTCGTTAATTCAAATTGAGGTGAGTTGTATTCGGCCAAAGTGTAGCACATGTCAAGCCCATAATGTTTGACATTTTCCATATGCAAGAACGGTTAACAAAAACATAGCGTTTTTTTTCTTTACCTAATGAAAGCATATATTTTCTAATTTAATGTCCACAACGATGCTGAATTAAAAAGGAACAGAAACTCCTTTTCTCTTTCTTTTTTTTTTTAGAAAATTCCGTAAACTGAAATTACTAGTGAATCTATTACATAGTTCATACGAGTTTTCCACATGCAATTTTTGAGCCATGTTTTTGTTTTTATTATCTGTTATTTGCATGATAGGTACATGCACACCTCACCATAAGGAAAAATGCAATCAGCCAAACAGTGCAACATTTCTGTCTTTTTCTTGATTAATCGAATAATCGAAACAAAAAGGCCGCTTTGACTTTTACATACCACATTAAATGTTTTAAATTATTTGTTTAGTCTAAATATATACATTCATATTCAATATAAATAAATATATTCATTTATATTCAATTCATTTCAAATATATACTTTTCATTTCATTCATATTCGATATCGATTAACGTTTATTTATGCATGCACTTGCATTTGCGCATACATGTTTATGTGTTGATCTGTTTGGCATAACTGACCACAGACAACGACATTATAAAATTGCATAATCTTGAAGTGTGTCGTCGTTGGTTATATTAATGTGCCTATATTGCATTTTTGTGACACACTTCAACTTCCTCATATTCTTTAGAGTCAAGAAACGCAAAAATGCAAGTGCATCATTTTCATGCAGTAATTAATGCGCTATAATTCTAAGTTAGTTTACAAGAATTATAATTTATATAGTCACTATTTATCAATAAAAGTCGTCTTTGTGAAGCACATTGATCACCCTTTTTGTTAACCTAGCGGTTTCTTCCAGTTACAAGTGCTGGAAGAACCACCCAAACAAGTTGGTACGACCAAGACGCATCGTCTGGTCGGTTCATGCCAACCGAATAGGCTACCCATTAACCCTATTGTCCGCGAGGTATACTGTACAAACACAGTGCCCATTTTTACTATTGAGTGTCCATGTTGGACACGCCAATGAATCAAGAACAACACAACAAAACATCGAACATTTGGTAACCTCAACGTGATAACTCACGTGATTGCCGTACAACATCGTACATTTTTGGTGATCCCGACGTGATTGTCGTTCATCAACATAACATTATTTTTACTGGTTTGTGTGTTGTTTTTCATTTTATTACTTAGGCGACAACTTAATTTCTTTCACATTTTCAATGGATAGCAAAAAAAAAAAAAACGAGGAGAACGATCAAAACCACACGTAATGAAAATTCCACAGCCACATTTTCTTGAATAATTACGTATTGCTTTAATTTATTTCCCAAGTTCTTTTGTATTAAAATAAGTGACGTTGTTTTGTAGAAAACTTTAACGATACCAGTCAACGTTCGAAAGGCAAACGAACAAGCTTTTTGTTAGTATTTATTTTATCTTTTTTTTTCTTCCTTTATAAACTATAAATATTCTTCTTATAAATCAAACGAAAATAAGCGTAAACATTTTTTTTTTTTGCTTGAAATCCGAACATGCCATCTTTTAATTTTTTCTCTCCTATCTACATAATCTCGCTCATAGCTGTCTTTGGTTTTCGTTCAACTTTCGCTTCACTTTTCATCGCTTTCCGACCAAAAATGTCCACAAATTTTCATACGTACTTATGTAATATCCTTTTTAATTTTTTTTTTTTTACTACTTGTAAAATTTATTTGAAATCACTTTAGTGAAATTTTTCTGAATAAAATCGGTAAACAGTGTTCAGCTTTATTCGCTGCTCTTCCTCTCCTCCCTTTTGATCATGTCTTCCCCTAGCTTGTCAAAAAACAAAAAAGGAAAAATCGCATCAACGTCAAACTTGCTTTCGTGAGTGAATTGAATAATTTTTACAACGCAAGGTTGCATACATAACAAGAATTATTAAATACAGCCGCACGTTACACTCATCAAGGTTTGCAAATACCCTAGCTCTAGTTTTCATTGCTTTCTAAAAATTTCCCCTTTTTTAATTTCGGTAAAATTTATATCTTTATCTTTTGGCTATCTTAAGGTATTGACAATTGTTCATTTAAATAAATTGGACGCTTGTCAGCGTACTTAAAATCTAATCTGCCTATAAAAGCGTAAAAATGAACGCTGTGTTGAACGATGCCAGTACGGCGTTTGCAGAGTCCATAATTTTATGCCTGATAATAGCCACTGCGCGGCAGTGTGTTGAGCTTCTATCGCATTTTTCAAAGATTTTATATTCAGTGTGGTCTGCTGCCCACTATAAAACATAGCTTGCAATTTTTCCCTCAAACTTAGGTAAGGATTTCACTTTGTCTAGAGGTTCATTGCAAATGATTGACAATAATATCCTCTTTTCCTCTTATGTTTTTACCTCTGTGCGTCCTTAACTCAGGCACGTTAATTTATTTGAAATTTCTTCGATTTTCCTATCATGCGTCGTTACCCGGCGTCTATTATACGTGACACTTCTTTGGCATTCATTATCTTTCCTTTTTTTGTTTACTAATATTTAAATCCCGAAATTGTCTAAGTCCCCTAATTTGATAGGTTTAAATTTAGCTTATTATCAAAACAGATTTCCACTATACCTTCTGTTATCAAATTGATAATTCTCTTTTTATTGTTCTTTTATATTCTTCCTTTTTTCGCATAAAATAAGCAATACACTTACATGATCTTATTACTAAACTTCCTTTATTCGGGCTGAATTTAGTATAGTCAGTTTTCGGTTCAACAAGCGAAGTTTTTGTTCCGGTTGTTCTGCGATGGATAAAGCAATTCCCAAAGTCGTCCTTTACTTTTTTATTTCTATTTAGACACTTAAATGTTTCTCTCTTTTGCTTATTTTAGTGTGTTTTACTTATGCGTTGTTGTTGTTTTTGCTTGTTTACATAATTAATTATGCCTGGTCCATCGATGATAAGATCAGTCTGTCAGAAACGTGGTAACTTTTTATTATTTATTCTCTTCTCTTAATTTTTTTATTTGATTGAGTTATTGGTTTCTTGATGCTTGTTGGTAGTGAAATTTAATTTTAAATAAAAACGCAAAAGTGTGAACGTCAGAAGGAAATGTGTTTGAGACACCCACACTTATATGCATAATTAACTATGTAGCGTCTTAAATAAATAAAAATAACAACAACATCAGTCGAACTTTAAAACTCTGTTTGGGAATGGTCAGCTATATAAATTATAAACCTATGTTATCTTCTTATAAACTCAAACATTTACTGAGACGGCCAAAATTATCATCATTGTAACATCATCATTATAAGCAAACGTCAATATGTTTACGAGCAATCATCATCCTTATTTTAAACATCCCCATTATTACAAAAATCACCATTATTGATATCGAATCATTTTGTTACACTTGGTTACTGGTTTATAATTTAGCGGAAGTCGTTGTATGCAAGGCAATTTTCAGTATTGTTGATATATATAAAATGCGCTACATTTTTCTTTTCTAATAAAAGGAAAGTGGGCGTAGTGGTTTACGGATCCAAGCTCGCAATTTTCAATTAGACTGCGGTCGAACGGAGCCTATAGCTAGGGTAAAATCTAGATCGGCCTTGGGCACAACATTACATCCACCCGGTTAGTTAGATAAGTTTTGTCTGTCCGTCCTTTTTTCCAATTTTTTTAGAGTGTTTTCCGATAAGACTAGAAATTACAGCCAATTCATTTGATTTGGTCTTGTGCAGCCACCATTTCTTCACCTTATATAGAAATACGGATTGGCGTCACTTCCGCCGGGACATGAAATCTGGAACTCTTAGGATGCCACTACGAGAAAATATAAATCTTCAAAACTATGAAATAGGTTCGCTGATACACGAAACTTACTCAATGTTCAACTAAGCTCATAGAAAAAAATCGAGATGCGGAGCGGTAAAATTCCAATCTCCGAAAATATAAAATCTTGTTAAAAATCGAATTTATCATTAAACGTACTTATCAGCATAATTTCGCAAGCTATATTATTTAGATCAATATAACAACAAAGCAAAATTTGCAATTGCAACTTAACAATCACTAATTATGCTGATTTACATTTTTCCTTCCGCGTTTATTTTTTTGATAAGCTTTATGTACTAAAATATGTAACATTGGCAGTTTTCAATGATTTTATTTTTTTTATTGTTATTCTTTTAGTTATAAGAATTGTATATAAGCCGTAATTGAAAATAAAGATTCATGCATTAATTCAACAATCACAGTAAAAAGTAGTGCAATCATTTATTTTGAAAATTCTTTTTATTGCTTTGCTGGGATATCTGCAATTGACGTTGCAATTCCCTAGCGCTTGCCTTTGACGAGGCAGGCAATAGCCTGCCCTCTTTTAATGATCAAATTATTACACTGCTTTGTCTAGCAGGAAAATGTTTATGATTTACCAATTCATGCTTACTCCTTTTGTAGTTATTTTCATTGTCTTGAGAACAAAGATACTTATCATTTTACGAATATGAATGAAGCCAAGTCAATTATTAAGCAAATCACCGAAAGGAAGCCCTGCGTGTTCGACAGAATATCCAACTTTTCGATAAATAAATTTGCCGATTCTACAATAAAGGGAACAATTGTAGTAACACTAGAAATTTGTGAACCTTTTGGAAATCAGAAAAATTTGTACCACTAAAAAAGAAAGAAATCAGAACGATATCGAACTTTGGAAGGATTGTCGAACCCATCACTAACGGGAAAATTGAATCTGAGTTTGTGATTTGTTCAATTTCATCTTAGCAAATCGGCACTAAACGTTTCCACTCTACTCAATATGCTTTTCTGAAATTCTACAATGATGTGCCTATCAACTGAAGACAAAAAAGGATGGTGTAATTGCTCAACTGTTTGATATCAAGAAGGCAGTTGATTCTTCTAACCGCATTTTTATACAAATTAGTAGAGCTTAGCATAAATCCCTTTTTGGTGAATATGTTCAAAAATTTTTTTTGAACCTTAACTTTAACGTTCAAATTATTGATTCTTCGTTCAGTGCTGTAAGAAGTCGTTGTTTCCCAAGGCAGCGTTTTGGCACCGTTTTTATTTAAAGTCTTTCTCCATGACTTTTCTCACCTCGCAGAAAATGCAAACGCTATTTTATGTACGGGTGACTGTGCAATACATTCTCACCATGAAGTTTTTTCTCGATCGCTGAGTAATGTGGATTGTCATCCTGATATAAATGCAATTTTTATAACATTGGAATAAATGTTAGTAAATCAAATGCGATATGCATAAGAAACGCCTCTGGCAACGACATAAGATTTGTTTTCCCGCAAAGCAAAAGCTTGCCACTAATTCTCAGCAATACTGAAATTCCCTTAAGAGTAGCATTAAATATCTGGGAATAAACCTTGGTAAGTTGCTGATACTTATTAATCATGGCAGAATAACGCATACCTTCCTCAGAAAACGAAATTAACCGTGTACAAAGTGGCAATCAGATCGGTTTTGGAGTAGGCGTTTTCAATTTGGCTTGTTGTCTCCCCAATAGTGGCAAGTGAATTGGAAATATATAAGCGGAAGATCCTCAGGAAATGTTTGAATATTAATTTTGAGAGTTACGCGACACGCTTCGCAAATACCTACATTTACGAAAAATCAATTATAAAACCATTCTGTAAATATGCTAGGTTCCTTCAGGAAAACTTTCCGAGAAAAGTAGCCTCGCATGATAACGACCTAATGACTATATACGTGAAGTCGAGGATGATATAAATGGTTCGACTAATGTGTTATGTAAGTCAACCTACAATACTAATTTACGATGCTTAAATTTAAGTTGCCGTAATTGTAGCATATAACGTTTCCTATTACTCTATGTTCATCATTCTTCACTTCTTAACACTTCCGCGGACAGTAAAAATTTCGGTGACGTACAAAAAATTACAGTGAATTTATTTTAAAAGTGGTTGTGAAATCCGATTAAAAGTATTTTGTAACGGCCATGTGGCCATGATATAATTGTATATATATAGTATATATATATATATAGTGAATGCCACAATTTCCACGATGATGCAGGTTCAATATTTTTACTAATTGTTATTAGTATATTATAGTTATATAATATTAAATAAAAATAAGTGGCTTTGAAATGCTGTAGCATTCATTTCCGTGAACGACTTAGTTTGCACTCCAAAATATTGTTAACACACGACAGTTGCGGCACAGGCACTTACCGCTTAAAATTTATTGTAACATAATAACATAACATATACCTGTAGTCCATTTTTGACACAGCAATTAACAGATTTTGTTATTTAGCTTCAAGTACTTTAAAAGCCTTTTGCTCTGTTTGCTTTATAAATGCCGGAAGCAGGAATTACATACTCTAATTGTGTTCCAATAAACGTAAATTTAATGTCACTTGTTAAAAAGTACCGTATTTTTTTATTGTGTATTATAATATCTCATTTCATGTTATCAAGAGAAGACCTCTTCTTAATAAATATTCTATTTACTTACATAAATTATTTGCGGTTGTTTGAGATATCCTAAAAAATTATAGAATTTATTCTCGTGAACTTGCCTTGTGAAATAACTAGTGAGCGTGCTGCGTACCATAACTCATGTTTAGTGTTAAAAAAAAAATGTGATCCCATTTGGACACATTTTGTTTAAAAGAAAAAGAAATTGTAAGGAAGCGTTTTGCTTCCTTACTAAAAAAAAAATAAAAAGCGAGTCCGTCCGCATAAATGTAGTCCGTCCGAGTTATCCGTTACAGAGGTTTCACAATCTTCCTTCTCCCGCACAAGTGATAAGTATTACTTTGTTTCCTTATATACATACGTACATACACACAAACATACATTTAATCAATCATTGAATAGAATACTATTGTACTTATGGAAAGTAAAGCATTAGCGCATTAGATTTTATAAAAAAACAAAATACATATGCTACATAAATGTTCTCAAAGTGATAGGCACACGCTATATTATTGTAACCATATAAGCATAGGACTATTGTAAATACACAACTATGCACACTTATACTATAGCATTGTAAAAGCACAACCATATAAGCATACGCTATTGTAAATACACAACTATATAAACTATATCACTGTAAATACGCAACTTTATAAGTTAGTTAAGAATATACCAAAATGCATGAAACATATCAAAAAGCATAGTAGCCATAGAATAAGTAGAAATATAGGAATGCAAACGCGCATAGCAATAAGGAAAGAAACCAGGTACATGTAAATATCATGCATAAGCATATGAACGCATAGATCCCATAAAATGTATTCGTAAAGGCAAACAAACATGTACGACCAGACAAGTGCGATCAAACCTAAGCTGGCACATGTAAGAATAGGTATTGTGAGGACGTTTCGTCCCTTTCCTTTGGCTGGGGCAGCTCAGCGGCCCAGGGAAGGAAAAACACAAGAAAATTTATATTCGCAGTGACTTGATCCTTCTTTTATTATCATCAGAGTTTATAAATTCTATTCTCGCACCTTAATATTCACTTCCTCGCAATCACTTTTATTTAGTGGCGATATTCATTCTCCGATGCTCACGAACTGACTCGACTGACTGGCTCGAGAGCCTAACTTCAACTAACTTAAAACTAATTGTCTCTATTCTATTCTTACCCTATACTTAAACTATCCCTATTCTATTCCTATTCTATCTTAATCTATTCCTATATTCTATTCCTATTTTATCTTAATCTATTCTTAAGTTATCTTATCTCCTATGCTACCTTAACTAGCGCTTCCTTCCCCTCTCCAGAGACGTAGAATCCGTGAGCCCAAAACGAGGGACGACTTTGGGTCCTCACGGATCCTGCGTTCTTGGGGAGGGAGAAGTGACTGATGTACGCGCCTCTCCGATGTTGGCCGATCGACGACGGCTTCGGTGTGGCGGGGCGGTTTGCTGCTGCTGATGAATTTGTACGGCCGTGTTGGCAGCTGTTACTCGGAGTACGGTTGCAGAGCCTGTTGCCTGGGCAGAGCAGGGTGCTATCATTTTATTATGACAATGCAGACCCTGTTACTTAGGCAGAGCAGGGTGCTATCATTTTATTATGACAATGCAGAGCCTGTTGCTTGTGCAGAGCAGGGTGCTGCCATTTCATTATGATAACGCAGAGCCTGTTGCTTGGGCAGAGCAGGGTGCTATCATTTTATTGTGATAATGCAGAGCCTGTTGCCTGAGTAGAGCAGGGTGCTATCATTTTATGTTGACAATGCAGAGCCTGTTGCTTGGGCAGAGCAGGGTGCTGTCATTCCATTATTTATTCGGCTTTCCGACGTTGGCGTGTCGGATCATTGGCCATGAAGGTACGGGTTGTGTCAACTTTGGCCACTATGGGCGCACGTTTGGTTGACAGACCCTGGGCTGTGGGTGGCTTATTGCCGTGATTTTGTCGTTGTTGGTATTATGGTGTGTACAATTGTTGACGGTTGTCGCTGTTGTCGCACAACAACGGCTCCGGAAACCGCTGCCGACGAATCGATATTACCGCTGACGATTGATGTTAGGGTAGTTGGTTCTGGCCGGGATTATCGTTGCGTTTTGGCTGAGATTACATTACATTGGTTAACAATAGAGTAATTCCGGTTTTGCTGGTTCTGCTGAAGTATTAGCTGTTGTTGTTGTAGGTCTAATTAGTTAAATTGTTATTGACAGATAGTATATTTTGGCTTATTCGTTGACGATGTGCTCATATGTTGCTGCGATTGCTGCAACTGCTGTTGTTGAGAACTTGGTTGTATTTGTTGGGTGATTGCAAACTGTTGTTACACGGGACTTGTTGGGGTGTATAGTGTTAGTGATGTTGTTATTCTGCCACGATACAGTGGTGAGGTGCTGTCCCTCCACTGGGGACGGGTAGCTCCGGGTTCGGTGGTGGGCTTGGCGTCTTGCAGATGGACGCGTTTTAGCGCCCGCGTGGTGGTGTCCTCAACTTGGATGATGTTTGGGGATTCGAACCCCACCACGGTGGAATCGGGGTGCCAACTTGGCAGCGAACTGGTTGGCCGCTTTCGAAAGGGGATGGTGGCGGATTAGCACCAAATCTCCCATCCGGGGTTGCCAACGGCGGCGGTGAGCGTTGAAGTACCTTCGTTGTTCGGATGATGAAAGCTCGAGGTGGCGACGCACGCTGGAGATGACTTCCTTCAGAATTTGAGCTGGCTGCCGCGGCCATTGGGGCTCTGAACGTGGCAGCCTGGGCTGGCGTCCTTGGATAATGTACGCCGGGGAGTAGCCTGTGGAATCTGAAACCGCTGTATTCATGGCCAAGGCGATTTCCGGCAGCCATTGGTCCCATGCGGCATGTTCATGTTGACACAATTGCGCGATTGTCGTCTTGACCGTTCGGTTGACCCGCTCAGGGGGGTTTTCCCGCGGGGTGTATGGTGCGGTGAGCCGGTGTTTGACTCCGATTTCTTGGAGATAACCCTGGAAGTGTTTACTGGTAAACTGCACCCCGTTATCGGTGACGATCTCGCGCGGCGTGCTGAACTTACTAAGAATGCGTTCTCGGAAGGCATCTAACAGCGTGGCTGCGGTGGCTCGTTTGAGTGGGGCTAGTTCCACCCATTTGGAGAACTGGTCCACAAATACCAGGAGCATTGTGTGACCCACCCTTGTCTTCGGTAGTGGCCCCACGAACTCCGTACAGACTGTCGACCATGGCTCTGTCGGCAGGGCTGTTAACATTTCTCCGGCCGGCTTATGCTGGACCGGTTTATACTGCTGGCAGCTCCCTGCCCTGCTGTGGGTTCGTCGTGATTCTCTCGCATGAGCTCGGTCCTCATGTGTGTTGGCACCCATAATTTCCATGCCGCTTCCCCCTCATCCATGCTGCTCCGTGGGAAATGGCGGTATAACCGTCCGGTGGTAATGGTAAGGTCAGGAAAGTTGCGCGGTGCTGATTGGACCTCTCGTAGTTTCTTGGCTAGCCACCGACACGCTACGGACGGCTCGGTCTGTGTCGCCACGCGGTTGAATTCCTCAGGTGGTTGTCGGGAAAGCGCATCGCCCACGATGTTCCGCGTCTGTAATGGATTTCGAGGTCGTAGTGCTGCAGTTCTAGCGCCCACCTGGCCAATCGACCCGACGGGTTGTCCGTGGAACTCAGCCACTTCAGGGATAAGTGGTCGGTTACGACGTGGAAGTGGTATCCCTCTAGGTATGGCCTCATTTTTCGAATGCCGAAGATTATCGCTAGGCACCCCTTTTCTGTGGCCGAGTAGTTCTTTTCGGCGCTGTTCAGGTGCCGAGTAGCATATGCGATCACGTGTTCTTTCCTGTCGATTAGCTGCGTTAGGACTGCTCCTAGCCCGGTATCGCTGGCGTCCGTCTGCAAGGTGAACGGTTTCGTAACATCTGGACAGACCAGGACGGGACTCTAAGTCAGTTTGGCTTTCAGAATCTCGAACGCCGTTTGTTGCTCTTCTGTCCAGCGCCAGTGTTTCCCCATCTTCAGTAGTTTCGTTAGTGGCTTCGGAAGGGCCGCAAATTCCGGTACAAATCGGCGGTGCCACGAAGCCATGCCGAGGAAGCTTTTGATATCGTGGGCACTCGTGGGTATCGGCATCTCACTGATGGCTGTGGTTTTGTCGGGGTCCATTTGGATACCATGTTCTGTGATCACATGGCCCAGGTATTTCAACTTCCTCTTAATATACTCGCATTTCTCCACGTTGATTCGCAGGTTGGCGGCTCTTAAGCGACGAAACATCTCTCGTAGGTTCGCTAAGTGCTCTTTTAAGGTCCTTCCGATGACGATGATGTCGTCCAGGTATGGGAACGCATGTGGTTCCATATCCGGGCCGATTACGCTGTCTAGGGCTCGCTGGAACGTTGCAGGCGCTGAGTGTAGGCCGAACGGCATGACCTTGGAAAAAAACCCGTTCGGGCGCGGTGAAGGCCGTAGGCAGTAACCGTCTTTAAGATCTAGGCTGGTGATGTATCAGGCTTCGCGTAATCGGTCGCGAATGGCTTGAATTTTCGGTAGTAGCTATGCGTCGGGCACCGACTTGCTGTTGAGGTGGCGGAAGTCCATACACATACGCCAGGTCCCATTCTTGTTTCGTGCTAGGGTAATCGGTGAGTTATACGGGCTCTTGGCGGGCTCGATTTGCCAGTTTGCAATCAATCTGTTGACCTCGGTGTTGATCACTGCCTGCATGGCTGGGTTCCGAGAGGCGTATCGGAGTTTGAATGGTCGGTCGTCCTTCACGACGATCTTATGTTTGGCGGTGGTGGTGACTCCCTGTAAATCCGCAAATGTCAGCAACTCCTGCTGGAGAAAACGTTCGATGCATCGCCTCTCGGCCTCGGTATTCATTCGCGGCCCCTCAGCTGTCCTGAGGATCTTCGGGGGACGCATCGGCCCTGCCCCGCACCTCGTTCGGTATCGTTTCGACTGCAAGTTCCGCTGTAGGCGCCTGGCCCGGAGTCTCACTTGGCCGACATGTAGCCGTTATATTCGCGCATTGCAGCTTGGCCCCAAACGCCTTGAGGAAGTTGTATCCTAGCAGTAAAAGGTTCTATTGCCCCAGGCATGACGACAAGTTAAAGGTGCGTGACACGGTCTCCCGCCGACATCAATCGATGGTCCATACGCCTGGGCGGCCGCCGGTCCAGCAGTATAACACTTGTGGGTTCGGGCAATCGTCGTGGTGGTGGCCGTTCTGACCGCAACGGCGACACGCCTCCGGCATGATCCAGTGGCTCTCGTATGTCCGTGGGTTCGGTGTTCGGGCCCCGTTGTTCGGAGAGTCACGCCGCTGGGCGCCGGCCTGGGGTTCTCGGTTAGCAGCTCGGGGATTCTCGCGGGACGTGTTACCCATCGGGATTGCCTCCAGATCGTTGGCGAGCTCCATCAGTTCGGCTAAGCGGTGGAAGTCGCGGCGCCGTGTATACCAAAGGTATTCGGGTTGTGCGTTCATATAGATGCGATCTAGTTGCTGGCCCTCCGACATTAGGGTATGGCGCATCATGTCCTGTAGAACTAGTATGTAATCCTGGAACTTCTCTCGCGGTCGCTGGGTACGTTGCCGAATATCGTCTTCGAGTCGGTCGAGATGTCGCGGTGGCAGGAAAAACCTTGTGAAATCAGTTCGGTATTTCTCCCAGGATATCCAGCATTGGTTGTTGCTACGATACCACGTCAAGGCTTGGTAGCGTAGCATCGCCACCATGGTGGCGGGCAAGTGGTCTTTATCCACGCTATATGCTAGTTCTTCTACCCGCTCGACGTAGGCGTGCGGCTCTCTATGGCCGGTAAGGTTGAGTCCCCATCGGCTGAAGACCTCGATGGCCGGTCTCGCGTCGATCATTGTCGGGAGAATTTGGTGTGCTCCGCCGATCGGGGCGGCAAGCTGGATGGTTTCTTGGGTGCCATTAGTTGTTGACGCTGTAGCAGATTGGGTTGCCGATGGCCCTTGGTTGTCCGGCCCCTTTATTGTTACCGGCACATGCAGGGTGGCGATGTTTGCCGGTGGGTGCGGAGATAATTTCTCGTCGATTGGTATCCCGTCGGCCCCGGCCCTCGCGTGTGAGGCTGGTGAGAGCGATCATTGCCTTGTGAGGGCCTCCAACTCGGTCTGTAGTTCCAGTAGTCTGGTGACGACCTCGGGTTTATGGTCCTGATTGATGAATTGTGCCCAACGCCTTCTCTTTTCTTGGACGGTACCGGTGATGTCTAGGTCGAACTCCCCTAGGCAGACTTGAAGTTCATCTCGGCGCAGGGAGTTCACCCAGGTGACCGGTAGCGGCGATGTCATCCTGACAATGGGGAAGCTTGCTCTAGATTAATTAGGGTTAGTACTTCGCTAGGATATTATGTTATTTCTTTTTCGCTATTTTGTTTCTCTTTTTTTTTATCTTTTCTCTGATGCTTTCTTCGCTCCTTATTTTCTTTCAGATATCTGTGTTTTATTTTTTTCTTTTTCTCTTTTTTATGTGTTCCTTTTTTTTTGATATTTCCTTTTATCTTCGTTGTGTTTTTTTTTTTGAACTGTAATTGGTATTGTCGTTGCTGCAAGTATTGCAGATTATTAATGATTTGCTGATTAATAACGATCTGCTGTTATTGCGGTGGTTGCTGGGGTGTAGTATTCGACTGTTGAGGTCGCAGAGGTATTCTTGGCTGTTACTGTTGCGTGGTCGCTCGAAATGTTGGTACTGACGTTAGTGTTTATGGTGTTGTCAGCGCACGTAGAGCTTATGTTGGGTATTCGCCAGTTGAGGCGACGTAGCGGATATTGTCGGCGTATCATGCGGTGGTGTAAATATCAAACTTCAATTTTGGTTTTTTCTATTTCTTTTTTCTATATTTTTTTTCTTTTTTTTTCCTTTTTTTTATTTTTCTTTTCTATATTTTTTCTATTCTCTTCTTTTCCTTCTCTCTGTATTTTCTCATTTTTTTTCTTTTTTTTTCTTCTCTATTTATTTTTTTTTTTGTTTTTCTAAACTTTCCTCTTTTCCGTTTCTTTCCTTGTTTTTTTTGTGTTTTCTTTTTTTCCTTTTATATATTTTTTCTTTCTATATATTTTGTTGTTTTCTAAATTTTTTCATTTGTAATTTTTGTCTTTATTTTAAATATTTCGACTCCCTCTGGCCACCACAAGTTTTACGCTGTGGCTGTGTTATTATTGTTGGCTTTGTTAATGACCCTGTAAGAAAACTGATTAGAAAATTTTCCTTCCTTGCACTTTCTTCTGTTAAGTATTCCTTTCTTTTGTTGATCCGATTTTGTTTTTCTTTCTTCTTGAGGCTATTTTTGCGTGATTTTAATTTTGATGTTGTTTAATTTTTGGTTTTTCTTTTTCGTTATTTGATGTCTTTTAAAAAATTGTTCTGTTGTTTTTTTGATTGATATTGTTGTTGCTTTTAGTGATAGTGTCTATATAAATCACTAAGAAGACAGACGGCCGCCGAATGAATTGTAGGCGAGGATAGCGTTATGGTGAATTTTGTTGTAAAGTTTTTTTTTTTGTTTAACTATTCTTTGTTTATTTTGTTAAAAATGCTTTTTGCTCAAATTGTTTTGTAGATTTTTTCCACAAGTGATAGCTTCTGGAGCAAGTGTGTACGAGATTGTAATCTAAGTTTTTATGTCCACTTTCAAAATTTTATTTCCTTTTTTTTTGGCTTCAAGGTATATGCAGGGAAAAATAATATGGATTTATTTTCAAGTCACTTAAAAAAACGACATCAACACAACCTTAACCGTTTCCACTCTCTGAATCTTTTCACATTGACGTACCAGCATGAATTAAATTAATATTATGCGTAGTGGTTTTGCACATTCAAAGAAAAGCACGCGGATCTTTATTCTTATTTAAATTTTGTCTTTATTTTAAATGAATTTGCGTTGTTTTCAATGTTTTTAATTATTTTGCTCTTATTATTATTGAATCTTGTATTGTTTTCTTTATTTTATTTTCGTAGAATTTTCCAAAAAACTTTCCACATGTTAGGGATAATAATTTGTCCGGTGCACTCGCTACGATCGCTATGTTTTCTCTTGTTGTGGTATTTTCATACTTGGCAAATTTGTTGTTTTCCTTTTGAGGTAAAGTGTGTGCTTTTAATTTTTCCTGTTATTTAATTTTTAGGGTTGTTTTGTTGTCGTGATTTGATGTCTTTTTATAAAATTGGTTTTGTTGCTATTTTTCATTAATATTGTTTTTGCTTTTAGTGGTTATGGCTATATAACACAATGTGAACTGCACTTTGTATTTTTTTTACAATAGATTTAAGTAATACCCAAACGACAAAAAGAGAGACTTATACAGAACTCAATTATTGCTTGCAAAAACCAAATGAATTAAAGCAAGAAGACAAGTTTATTCCTCTTACACTCACTTTATTTTACAATTTCTTATAATTTAGCGCAATGAAAAAGCTAAGTAGCCACAAAAATTAAAAGAAATAAAAAATACCAATTGCCGTAAAAATAAAAACGACTATACTGCGCACGCAGAGTTGCCAAACTGTTTTGACGAGGATCAGTTAGGTTCCTAACCCGCGGGTGCTATGACCCTGGCGACATATTCGTCTCTTTGTAGTAACCCGCGAAACCGAAAGTGAACTAGAACAAACGCGTGCGAAAAGAATTTAAATATATCAACAAGGAAGGTCGGGCCACCAAGCTGGTTTTTCCTTCCTACCATTCTGAAAAAGATCACATTGTAATTTCCTGAAAAATAAAACATCAAGAACAAACCCCAAGGTCCAATTGATCTTTTAATTACAAATTGTCTTGGAATGGACTCTGGAGTGGCTGAGTTATACCCTGCCCAAGAAAACCCGTTACAAAATGTTTCTGCAAAATCCGGCGGTGAGCTAAAAGTTGGCACTTGCAGGAACCTTGAATTCGCCGAAAGGAAGATCTAGATTTTTATGCATTCAAAACAAAATATGTTTATTTCGTTCCATATAAATCAGACTCTGACGTTGAAGTCACATTTGCTGTTATTTACACTAAAATTTTAGAAAGCTTAAAATAATTTCTTCCTTACTATAATATATTTTATTATTTTAATTTGTTTTTCGTTCATTCAACTATTCTTATTGCATCAATCGTGTGATGTTCACATCGATATAGTTCAATGTAATGCAATCAGGCGTCGGTAAAGTGTTATCCAAAATAAGGATTAAGTATCGCACATTTATGTGGGCCGTGCGAATGGTCACACGCTGCAATTCGAAACCAAGAGTTAAATGAACGTTTTGATCGTTTTTGGGTCCGGTTATGTATTTTAACAGTGTTGTGCAATATACGTAGATACACCATACATGTGTGACGTAAAAAAGTGCAAAAATTGGGTTATGATTTTTCTCTTGAAAAAGGCCTATTTTGAGAAAAATTGGTACAATATATAATTATCAAAAAATGTTCCATCGTTTTCTAGAGCTTTTCTCGTTTTTCTGGCAACATTTCGATACCGTGTTGAAAGAACGATATTGGTTTGGTCATTTTCGCACTTCTTCAGCATTTTGAAACCGCGTGCCAGCCAAGCCATGATGCATCGATGTAAATCAGAAGACGCAATGTCTGGTAAGTACACTGAGTGTGGCACAACTTTTCATTGGAGTAGTAACGGTGTATCTTTGAGAACGCTTGCAAAGTGTGGCCAAGCATTACCATACAAGACGATGACTTTTCGGAAACCAAAACCGACAACCAAAACCGGCGATACGACAGAGCAGCATTACCATAAGTTTGTAAAAATGTTTGATAGCAGATTTCTTCAAATCAAACAACAAAAGTAGTGAATGTCGAAAACGCAATTTTGAGCTTTCCATGGTTACCATCTATACACACTGAAGTTGTTCAATATTACTACTCAATAATACTAAATGGAAAATTGTTATTTTATATAGAAAAAGATCAAGATCATAGAATCTAACCCTTGCTTACTTTGATACCTCGCATTACTTTATCATTTTCACCAATAGATGTCGCCAATCAAAATACATGTAAGCACATTATATACATGTATGAACATGAAATTAATAAATATATGTATAATAATAGAAGTGGAAATTTATATCACGTGTCTATCTGTTGTAGTTTATGAGTAAGATGAACAAGCCATGAAAAGTAAACGTGTCCTCTGTGTATGCTTCGTTTTAAATGTGTTCTTTGACCGGTTCGGGCCATTTTCAATCTCAACCTGCGTGCAAGAACTTTCAATGTGTCCGTTAAATTTGAAGCCGGTAGCTTCATTTTTTTATGTATTTATTTACATATGAAACTCAGCTAAAATAAGTTAACAGCTGAATTCAATTCTTAGAAATAAATCTTCTATTAATTATTACTATAAAGTAGTATAAAGTATACAAGGAGAAATAAAAAAAAACAAGTAAGAAAGCTATATTTTGCGAAGGCCGAATCTCTCATACCCACCACTATGCTTTTCGCATTTTACTCTCCAAGTTATTTTATTTGATATCTATATGGCTGATATTATTAAGAAAACAGTTATCGCGATGTCTATCATATTCGTTTTAGAATTAACTCATTAACATTCTGTCTTGTTTGCCTTATGATAAATAAACATAAAACCTCAAAAAAGTGAAAACAATAAAATTTAATTAGTTGTAACTTTACGTGGGCGTGGTCGATTGTTTCCATTTTTGGACGTAAAGAGTAGAGTGCTTCGTAAAGTAAACGTGGAAAATTTCAACCTTCTAACTTTAATAATTTGCGAGTAACGAGCAAAAATCCAATAATTTTTGTTAAAAAAAAACGGAATTGTGTTCAGTTACTTTCCACTGCGCGCTTCTACTCAGACCAATTTCGCCCATTTTCAATACCAATCTGCGTGCAGAATGTTGGTATCAAATTTGAAGTCGGTAGCTTAATTTTTGCGACGACGTGAGTGCCAACAACACACACCACACAGCTACGCAGACGGATAGACATGGCTAAGTCCACTCAGAATTTCACGCTGGTCAAGAATATATATACTTTATAAGTTCTCTGAAGCTTATTTTGTGTGTTACATACATTATGGAAAAAAACAAAATGAATGTACCCCTATGTTACAGTGCTGGGTATAAAAATAATAAAAATAATAATTCATGCATAAATAAATGAGAAAGAAAGAAAAAGAAGAAAAGTATGTACACATCACAGAGGTACACCCACAACCAGCACAGAACCAAATTACAAGTGAACTCCTAAGCCATTGCAAACATGCAAAGGTTTGACAAGCGATAACAGTAAACAACACCAGTTAATTTTCAAATCATAGTCAGATGTTAAGATTGCAAATTAGTTTAAATACGACATAGGCCCCGTAGACTGCACTCTGCACAGGATACGGCCACCACCAATCAGCCCAAACACAACCAAATCCAAAATTGCCAATAATCGAAAGTCAGTAAACTTTAACAATAGGGAACAAGTCAGCATTTCCGGTCAAGCATATATCACATTGTTCTTTTCATCAACCTAGTCTGGTGAGCACATATTAAAATTTCCAAAATATTTTAGAAGTTATAAATATGATTGTAAAATAAAAATGAAATAATTAATAAGGAGATTTTGAGAAGAAAACAACCAAAAGGGGGTTTGGTCATTCTTTTTTAAAAAGAGTGTTACGAGCTAACGTGACTCGCGCACTTATGGCAAATAAATTAAAGAATCGCGCATTAATATGGATATAATTTCGTTGAAATGTGAACATGTAGATATGGTGGAATATCCCATTGAGGGTACCTACTATACGTTGAGATCCTGAGCACAGATGTAATGTTTTGAATATAAAAATATTATGTTAGAAGCATTTCATACCACCAATGCATCGAGAGTTAAGCAATGTTGCGAAGTGGATGACAATCCAAGCATCAAGAAGCTGAGATACTATAGTCACATGGCACTTGGATATGTCGCTAGAAAATGTCGTTGGCCGAAGAGGTAAGTAGATGCCTGTTATGCGAGTGGCGAGATAGGTCACGCGGCTGCAGTACACGCTAAGCAAAAGTATACGCATATCCATACGGTAGTGGAGAATAAAGAAAGGAGCGAACATATAAGAAATATATATTGTATGATTTGTGAAGTAACCAATTGTTACAAAATTCGGTTAGAAACGTTAATTGATACTAGTAGCCCAATAAGTCTTGTGCGACGGAAAGTAGTGTTTTTATATATGAATTTGAGTTTGGGACATTATTGATATAAATAGAAATCAACTTGATATTCTAAGTGAAGTAAAATGCAAAATATTAAATGATAATGAATATATTAAATCGAAGCTATTTGCCAGCTTTGATGATACTATGCGCTATCCTATCATTTTAAGAAAAGATTAGTTGAGAAAAGCTAATTTAGGATTACGTGCTATTCAAGACTAAGAGAATGGTGAAGATAAATTGAACCACAGTAGTGAAATAGCCAATTTAATGGCAATTAATGTCGATAATGGTAACGATGATCGTGTGCAAATAACAAATGTGAACATTAGTTGTAAGCATGGCTGTCAGCATAACAAAAAACCTTTCCAAATCTTAAAAGCATTTTATGAAAATTGTGAACGTACCAGAAAAAAAAGATGAAATTAAATTAAGATTGACTTGTGAGGCTTCTTCTCTTCCGTATTATGGTGATTTTATGATCAGATATTTGGGGTATAAGATTGCTTATACCACCGCCCGTCTCGATGAGAGTAATATTAGGATGGTTGTCAATTTTCCAGTGCCACGAAAAGCGCCAGATGTTTACAGTCTTTTTTGGTTTGTGCTCGTATTGTAGAAGATTTATTAAGGATTTTGCATTAAAGCGTTAATTGACAACGAAGAACACGAATTTTGATTTTTGTGACGAAGAAAGGAAACGTTTCAGATTGTTGAAAGGCAAGTTGACTTAGACACCCGTGTTCACTGTTTATGACCCCCGCGGTGAGACGGAGTTGCGTAGTGATGAGAGTGGTTTTGGGTTTGGTGCGATCTTACTTCCAAAGAACGATGATTGGAAACACCATCCTACACATTTGCTTCAAAGCAGACAAGACTACATATCATAGTCTTAAACTGCAAACTATGACTATTGTTTATGTGGTACGGAGATTCGGAGCGTCTTTGCAGGGATTAAAGTGTAAAATATTTAGTGCTTGCAAAAATTTTTATCAGAGACTTCTACAGATGAAAATGATAAAGAAATGAGAAATACCAATGTACATAACGATTAAATTTGATAATTTAGACCTTTCTCTACCTAACATAACAGTTTTCAATTTAATATTAGTGCATACAGACGCTAATCATGGAACGCTCAAAGGTGTTTTTCGACATTCATTGTTTTTGTTGTTTAATTTGAAAAAATCTGGTGTCGAAGCCGATGAAACATTTTTAGAAACTTATTGTGTTCAACAAATTGAACGATGTATTGTTGCGAAAAAGACCAGCAATAACGGTTAACAGACGAAAAGTCATCGTCTTGCATGGCAACGCTTGGCCACATGCTCTAAGATTTGTCCAGGATACACTGTTGCAACTCGAATGGGAAGTTCTGCCACTCCCAGTGTACTCACCGGATATAGCACTTTCTGAATACCGTTTGCTCAGGTCGATGCAGCACGGTTTGGCTGACACGCGGTTCCGCAAGTTTAAGAAATGCGAAGATGGATCGACGATTGAATCGCTGTTAAACCAATATCGTTCTTCCAACGCGGTATCGACAAGTTGCCGAAAAGATTGGGCGCGTAGAAAATTGTGGAAAATATTTTGATTAATATACATTGTACTAATTTTTCTCAATTAGTGACTTTTCAAGTGAAAAAATGGGCAAGACTTTTACAAGCACCTAATAGTAACCAATTGCAACTCATTACGATTGACATTTAATATGAAAGATATTAACGCCAATATAGCCAGGTGGGCCTTAGAATTACAGATAAGTAAGGGTGAAAGCATGCAACACGTCGATGCTCTTAGCGGAAACGAATATTTTGGTCCTAGAAAAGAGTATGCTTGAGCAGAATTAATCTATTTGTCAACATGAGGCTATTAGTAAGATAACGTTACAATTGGAAAAGGAGAAGTATGCATTACAAGATGGTCTTATCTGTAGAAAACATGGTGATAAAATGTTCGTTTATATATTAGAGTATATGGAATCGAATATTTTACGGATGTATTATGATGATACGGAATATATGTGTTATGATAAAGTATTGGAAATGATACTCAAATCGTATTGGTTTTCTGGATTGAAAGAGAGAGAATCAGAAATGCACATCGCATAGCATCCCGAAGGAAAATAGTTTGTTTGAGATTATGGAGATAGATCATTTTGGACCGGTGATATTAACGAAAGCCGGGAAGAGATATGTTTTCCTGGTGTTTGATGCGCTTCCAAAATTTTTCCGTCTCTATAAGGTTTGTACGGGAAATGTCAACGAGGGTTGCAAATGTTTAATGCTTGTAAACATACAGCTAGCATTGAACAACACAAGTGGCGCCGATGTTAGACTAAAGGAAAGAGTAGTTGGTTGTTTAAACGAGGGGTTGGAGGTTTTCAACATGTCTAGATGCCTAATTTGGTAGACTAAAGAGCTCAAGGGTTTAAAAAATAACGAGAATAGACTCTTTAAAAAGTTTAAAAAAAGTGTTTGTTCATTGTTTGTATTGTTTTTGGTTCTTATATGGCGGCGAAACAGAGATTCTTAAATGTCAATAATAAGAGTTACTCGCCCTACTTATGGCAACTGAGAGTTAATATAAGAAACTTGCTATAGGTGTGTGAACTCGAAAAGGAGAGTTTATTGTTTATTAGAGCATATCGACTTCGATAATATAGAAGCATTCGATTGTGAAGTGGCCAAGCGGTCTAAACCCAGCGATATGGTCGTTGTATTGGGTGACTTCAAATTGCCTCAAGTCTCTTGGTGTAACAGTGATAATCCTGGCTGTTTGATTCCTACTTCAACATCTGATAGAGCTGTTGTGTTCTTTAATGAATTATTTGATCATAATTTAGTTCAATATAACCGTACCCCTAATTGTAATGGTAGACTGCTTGATCTCTGCTTTGCCAATTTTCCTGAGATTAGTATAAATCATTGTCCACCTTTTAGTCTAGCTGAGGATCCTTATCATCCATCCATGTGCATTTCCTTGTATCACAAGAATGATGGCCCGTTGAACTGCCTTAATGTGTCTAATCAAACTTTTTCAAACAAATATTATGATTTTCATAAAATCAATATTGTATTGCTAAAAAACCATCTTTCACATATGAGGCATGACTTCCCAACCGGAAGTATTGAAAGTTTATTGTCATCGTTCTACAATACATTGCTGCATCTGTTCCGATCAAGCAGTGCCGACCTCGAAGCAGGTGTCCCCCGTGGTTTAATAGGACAATTAAATATCACAAGAATAGAAAAAACACGATATTCAAAAAATACTCGAAAAGTGGCTCTGCGCTCGACTATTTCGCTTACTCGGTGGCAAGGCATAGATTTAACTCCCTCAACCACCATTATTATTGCAGATACCTTCAGTTCATTAAATCCTCTTTGTTTGCTAATCCTAAATACTTCTTTAAATTTGTTAATTCAAAAAGAAAAATTTCCATACATCCCTCACATGTTTCTCTGTAATGGCTATTTTCGATTTATCAGCAAACTACCCATATCCTATAACTAACTTGATTTCCATACCTAATTTGGTCATTTCTGTAGATGACGTTTTTAAAGGGTTGAGTTCTCTAAAATAGAGTTTTGCGCGCTGGACCTGACGGAATTCCATCATGTGTACTTAAATCTTGCGCTGTCGAGCTATGTTGTGTTATCTCAAAGATTTTTAATCAGTCCTTGAATTTAGGTGTTTTCCCTTCGTGTTGGAAGAGTAGTTTCCTTATTCCTATTCACAAAAGCGGAAGTAGACAACTTGTTGAAAACTACAGAGGCATAGCCAAGTTGAGTGTCTTGCCTAAGTTGTTCGAACGAATTGTGACTCAGCGTTTGACCTTTGTCATTAATTCGTATATTTCTCCAGACCAGCATGGCTTTCGGAAAGGGAGATCCACGGTCACCAATTTGTAAGAGTTTACTTGTCATGTTTTCAAGGTTTTTTCTAGTGGCTCTCACACAGATGTTATATATACTGATTTAAGCAAAGCATTTGATATGGTTAACCATAACTTACTTATCTTTAAACTCCAAGCCGCTGGCTTCCCTTTCTATATAGTGAAATGGATAAGCTCTTATCGGCACAATAGATCCTTCAGGGTTTTGTTTAACTTCATGACCTCGGATGGATTCCCCGTTATGTCTGGCGTACTTCAAGAAAGCTACTTAGGTCCCATTTTATTTAGTGTATACATTAACGATCTTCCATCGGTGATTAATTCCAGCCAGATCTTAATGTATGCTGATGATGTGAAACTGTTTTCTTCCTTCTGTGTTGAATCGCAATCACATCAGCTTCAAGGTGACTTGAATAATTTGGTTGCATAGTGTTCTTTGAATCTTCTAAAACTAAACCTAAATATATGTAAGAAGCTTTCTTTCTCAAGAAGAAAGTCATTCATTACTCAGTATTTCATAGATGCGCATACGTTGGAGGACGTCGATTCGATTACAGATTTTGG
The DNA here is from genome assembly GCA_000688735.1 of Glossina austeni. NCBI lineage: Eukaryota > Metazoa > Arthropoda > Insecta > Diptera > Glossinidae > Glossina > Glossina austeni. Next base: position 1,361,089 of record KK502441.1, read on the forward strand.
AGTTCTCTTTGACCATAGGTTACGTTTTAACTTGCATATTGAGCTCTCGTAAAAAAGGTGGTCCAAGGAGCTTGATAACCATTGCATTTCAAAAAGGCTGTACATGTGTTTGGTTAGACCTATTCTCAAGTATGCCTGCTCTGTTGTGTGGTCTCCTTCATATAGGTGCTATGTTGATTCAATTGAATCTGTTCAAAAGCAATTCTTGCTGTTTGCCCTCTTCCTCCCTATGAAAATAGGTTGCCTCTTTTGTCCTTACCGTCTCTTGAGAAACGTAGATTTGTTCTTGGCGTTTCCTTTCTAATCAAAGTAATAAATGGTGCTATTGACTCGCCTTCGTTACTTGGGGAAATTAGCTTTAATGTCCCTAACCGCTTCTCTAGGCACTCTACCTTGGTTAAGCCAAGTCATTGTAAATATAATAATGAGCTATTTAACCCACTCAGAGTTGTTTGCAAGAACCTAAACAATGTCTATCACTTATTCTCATTATCGGACTCTTTAAAGTCGATTAAAGCAACATTGCTTAATACACGAGACTTACCAATGTCGTATTTAAACTAGCTTTTAACCCTAGAAAGTCATTATGATTCGCAAATTAATTGATGTTAACTCTTATCGGTTGCCAAGCTTACGCATGTTTGCGATGGCTTATGGGTTCATTTGCAATTTGGTCCTGTACCGGTTGTGGGTGTGGCTCTATGCTGGTTGTGTACATGCTTTTTTTCTTTTTTTCCTTCTTAATTGTTTTATTTTTACTTACACTAAGTTTTAATATTAATTAAAATAAGTTTTGCTTTAAAAGTCAATTGAACTCGACTGTTATTTGTTTAGTCGAGTTTTATGTATGAGTAGAATTAAAATAAAATAAATATTATTTTAGATAAATTACATATTTTTATGTTGAATTAAACTCCATTGAAATAAATTTTTCGACATGGTAATGCCATTGCGCCGTAGGTATTTAACATCTTTTCGGTTAGGTATAATTTATTGCATTTGTATATTTATTTATATACACAAATATTTATCTTTGTATTGGCTAAATAATAGCTAATGTTTCACGCAAATAAAAATGACCTGCATGGTTTCCTCATATTATATTTCTATTAATTTTTTTGTTTTGTTTGGTTGTTTTCTGAATTCTTATATTTTTTCAAACAACACACAAACTTTGCGACAAAGCGAGGTTATTGAGCTAGACTAGGTTAAAGATGATAATGATCGAGACATTATTGATATTTATTCCAATTCGTGATATTCAGAGCACTTACAAAAATAGAAGCGTCAATATACTTCAGCATTTGACAACCCCAATAAACGATGTTTGCTTAAACCCAGATTAGACGAAACAAGTAATCGGAACGGAGCTGCAAAAGTAGTTCTCAGTAATATTTTGAAATATAAGGAAACAATATTTCAAGTTCTTTTTTTTATTTGTGTAATAAAAATAAAACGGTAATAGATATCAACATAACTTTTTCAACTGCCATTTAAGGCAAGTTCTCTATACGGGCAGACGCGATTGCTGTCGGGTAGGATTATAAGCTGAGAAGGATGGAAGGAAGGTTGTTTGGGCAGACTGGGAAATACCATTACTGTTAGATCGCTCCAAAAGCGTTTGCAGGCAATTCCAAAACGCGTGGATGGGAAAGATGAAAAAATTGTCTAATCTTATTTAAGGATTTAATTTGCGTACACATCTCTGTTATTTCTATAGAATAGTTGCCTTGGGTGTATCTGTACATGAGCGCCACCCCTGAGCAGTTCGCTGTATTCGATTGAGGATCTCCAAACAAGATTTGGAAGCCGTCGCCCACATATACGAGTTGTATCCTAATTTTGACCGAATATGCACCAAATGTGAGTGAACTTTTTGACATTTCAAATGTATGTTCTGTTCAACGAACATCAATTTGCGTTCTCATACTTAGAACATTAACGGTTTTCTGCATTGACACAACCAAAGGAGAGACCTTATTCGCCACTTCCCTTACGCATTAAGATACAGCATTGCCGCAACAAAGTCTACCCTGTTAGGTCTATCGCTTTCGGTTACTTTTATAAGCTCTCGATATAGTTTGTCATTCACCATGCAACGTTCTTTGCGTATCACGATGCTGCCGGGTCTCTTGAGCAAAGAGAACAAGCGATACAAGGTACCGTCATCAGTGAATGAATAAATACGAATTTCCTGTCACGCGCAGATGGTCATTGATGAACACCAGTGTTAGCGAAGCAGAAAGGACACAGCTTTGCGATGGTCCAGCATTTAAGTGGCATTTGTTTAAGGTAAATCGCTCGATTACAACTTTAATCGAACAGTTATTTAGAAAACTCAATGTAGTTCTAATAAAGTTGTCATCGACACCAAATAGTCTTAGAAATATCCATCAACTTTATCAAATGACTTACAGATATCCAGCACAACGCCCTTAGGATTGTTGAAATGACGAATATTTCGGCTCCACCTTTCGATGATGTAGAACATTAAGTCCCCAGTGGACCGAAAGCCATACTGTGTAAGGCTAATTAGATTGTTGGATTGCAGATATCTTGCCAGGTTCTAGTTGGCCATGGTTTCCATGGTTTGGCCTACTGCAGAACAGGTAGCAATTGGGCAATAATTAATGGTGTTTCTCCTTCTTGGGTGCTAATTGGACATTGCACTTTTCCAACACATTGGGAAAATTGAGAGTGTGACAGCATCTTCAGAGGACTATAGTTGTGATGCCGTCTGGCCCAGGAATTTTCCGAGTATTGAGACTGCCAAGGACCTTTGTGTTGACGCTACATAGTAAATGGGAGAATATGCGAGGCATTAGCATGTTATTCTTTCAGTGAGGTCTGTGCTTCATTGCTACATGGTAAATGGAAGTTTGAAGTAAACATTTCAACCAACACATTAGTTTTATCAGGCGTGTCGGATATTATTTAGTCTTTGTTCCGTAGAATCGTGATCGATACGATAGATTGATATCCGATTCTTTCATGAGGGAGAAGAACTTCTTGCTGCAAAGAACCTGTTTGCATATATTTTTAGATTGTTTGTAAAGCAGACTAGTTTGGTCGTCTGGATTGAGACACCAAACTTTAAATGCTTCCTCTCCATTTTGTGTTTAGTTTCTTGTTTACTAAAGTAAACTAAAGATTTAACATAACGTTAAGGAGAAAAGTCTATTGGACTCATATTGTATGATCCTTTCTTGAAATTATATGTCAGCTAAATTTTCTGCCAATAAATTGGTTGTGTCACGGAATATAAGGTATGTTGTACCATTTCGTTGAGACCGCATACCGTCGAAGTCGAAATCATCTAATTCATGACACATAAAATCAGTGATCATATTTATGTAGCATTTGCCATTGGCGGTGCTTGAAATGGGCCCTAATTAAGTTAATCCGTCATAATTTTATGCTTACGTAGCTATAAGACATTTTGTAAATTTTAAGTATAAATAGCCATACCAAAATTAAATAAAGTCAGTTGTTATGAATTAATAATTCAACAAAGCGTTTCATTCGCTATATTAACGTTCTATCCGCCTAAATTATTTAGCTAGGGACAGCTTCTAGCCTATCTCTGTATTGGCACTAAAAGAATTTGACCGTCTTGGTGTCGAGGAGTTTAGAAACTCATTTTACACCAATACCAAAGACACCCATGAGAAAAGACTCATAGGGAGTCTACTATAACTTCTCTACACACAAAACTAAATTAACATTTATTATAATATGTATATGCAATACTTAACTTTTCCTATAGCAAATCATCAGTGTGATTATTATTTCCGTACCAATCCATATTGCCTGCTGTCTATAGATATATCTACATACAATACATTTGTATTGACTCTATCTATCTCTCTATCCATACATACGAATAAATAGTTCAACAGCGATGTGATCTCTGTCGGTATACTTTTATATGCTTATTGAATATACGCACTAAACATGTAGTAATCAAGCAGGTTTTTCAATACATCTCTCTTTTAAAACCGTTTATCATTTCTTCTATCATTTAAAACATTTACTATGCTTACATGATAATTTGTATATAGCTGCGTTGTTTCATAACACGCAGCTAGAAATTTCCCTCCCTTCGCTTGCCGACAATAATATCAATTATAGCAGAGCAATTGAAACTCTGCTCCAAACGCTGAAGCTTGCGCACACCAGCACGTGATGATTTAAACACGTGAAGCCGAAATTTTAAGAGCGAACGTCTGTATATAGCGAGATGGTAGCCAATAAAGTCTGGCACACCATAAATGTTACAAATTTTAGACAGAGGAATAGCAATTACATCACGTTACAAGATAAACAAGGCTGGATGTTTAAACCTTTTGTTTGCATTCCTTTGATAGATGAGCTTGTGACGTATACAAAAGACTATATCATACAAATGGGGCTATGCTTTTAGCGGCTGTTAAAAAATCGAAACACACTAAAACTTAAAATATTTGGAAATCGTAAAAGAATGTTTTTTGATCGCATGCGGAATGATAAGGCTGATAAAATAGACTGTTTTAATTTCGAATGCCTCTTAAACTTTGAAGATAATTGATTGTTTTAAATTTGTTAGAACTCGAACATACAATTTATATAAAACTCAAGTGAAGCCAGATTATTGGCAAGCTGCTTCTATGTTTAGGCAGCTGGTGAAGCAGTACAACAATAATTTGGCTTCATTCGGATTGATGTCCATAATTTTGAAATGATCGGAATTACGTCAAAAAAGCTATACAATAAATTTAATTTTAGTGATTTAGCAAAAGCTGCAGAACTTAAAAGGGTCAGAAATAGAAATGTGTGAGGCGAAGAGCTTTAAGACATAGTTTTTATATGTTCTAATTACACCTATATAAGCCAAACATCACTATACGTCAATTCGCTGGAAGACATTAAAACGCGACAACAATCTCACATCCTCTTTGAAGCGTAATCCAGTTGCACCATTCGCTTATATTACTTACCACTTGCACAAATCAGATTCACACTCCGGAGAAAAGTTCGAAATCCTATTAACAAATCCTAATAAACGCAGCAGCTTAAAAGGAAACATATAAGAAGTCGCGCTGTGTAATGGCACAGTGATTCCTTGTTGTTGATGTAATGGAGCGTAATAACAGGCTATATTAAGTTACCGCAGACGTATGTAACACTCAGAAGGGCTTAAAAAAGACCCACCTTATATTATACCGATCGATTCAATGTCTGCCCGTCTATTCGTCTGATGTCTGTCCATATGTCAAGTTGCAAAAATTTGCTCAAAATAGTAGAATGGCAAAAAAATCTACTTTACCGAATGTAGATCTATTTCTTTGGATTCCATCACACATAAGGACTCTCATAAACATGAAACATAAACCCTTATATGCTAAAAAGGCCTAATTATTAATTTTTTTGTGACGAAAATTTGTTGATGAAAGTAATTAAATAAAAAATTAAGTGGACCTAATTTGAACCACATAGGTCTATTTTTTGGACTTACTCCATAAAAGATATTTCATGAATAGTAAGTCATTCAAAAGAAGGCTCCATTTTTAATATTTTATGATGAAAATTAATTCATAGTAGCGTTTCAGTGTTAGTACCAGTAACAAAATACGCAGGTGCTCCATAATATTGTGAATATATTCAGGTTTATGGGCTCCTCAGTAGTATGACACTTCAAGGTTATCATTATCCCTGGTACACTGACTTTGGTTGAAGAAAAAGGAGCAGTAATTCTAGTATTGGATATATTTACGTATATAATTCTAGATTGCAGATCACTACAGTCACTGCAGTTCGATGAACACTACAGATTGTCTGTGCTCCGAGCTTCTTTGAACTTTAGATTTTGCAGCATACTTGTGAATATTTGCTTGTTCGAGGCTGAAACGAGGTATTTATACCTGGGATATGACTCATGGCTTGCCAGCTGGTATGTAAATTTCTCTTTTTTATGTCTAAGTGCTCACAAAATTGCAGGCAGGTACCATATAATATTAGGATACGACGTTAGAAGTAGGAAAGAAAGCTAAAGAAATAAAACCAACACGACAGTTACGGAAAAGTTCTGGAAAAGGACGCACGTTGTCCTTCAGCAGTGGTAGTTGCAATTCCCTAAAGTAAAGACGACCCATCCATCCTAATCTATTTATCAAGGAAGTTCTAGTCCATTCCAAGACGAACCAAGACTATTGGACTACTAGTCTCTCCCACTCTGCCTTCTCTCTCGCAAATGGCCTGGATGCCTCTAGCCTATTTAAGAGAATTTTATAGATGCTAGATAGAATTCAGTCTGGTTATTAAGGAAATGCTAGACTATTTTCATGGGAAACCAGAGTGGTGGACTAGTAGTCCCTGCCACTCAAAATGTGCCCTTAGATAGGGTGACTTGTTGTCCATTAACCCTATTAGTCATTTATACTAACTAAGCCCCAGATTATTCTGTACTTACCCCATTGACCACTGAAGCATTGTTATCATTGTTAGCATCAATATTCACGCTGGCCTTTTATACGATTTGGCTGCCGTGCTGCTCTGGTTTATTTGAGCTAGTGTTGGTGTGCTTGTGCTTAGAACTAATATCGGATCACTGCTTGCGTGCATAAATGATGTTAGTAAGATAGCTTATGTGTATGAGTGTATAAAACTGGTTATGACATAGCAATATAAGAATAATAAAAGTATGCTTTGTGAGATATGTGTATAGCTTAGGGCAGTGGTTTTCAACCTGTGGGGCGGGCCCCGATAGGGGGGCGCGATACTGTTGCAAGGGGGGCATGTAGCTGTTTCCAAAATATCATTTTCAAATACTAGCCAAAAAAGTCAAATATGTGTCAAAAAAATGAATCAGCAGTATACGTAATCCACAATCCTCGCCGCGGATTTTTGGTGTACAAATGCTAAAACATCCAATTCATACTCTTCTTCGAATCGAAATATCTCGCTTTCGCGTTTGGAGCCGAATACCGGTGGGGCATGGAATCAAAAGATAAGCACTTGCAACATCCCGATTATTCTCGTGCTTACTCGCGCCAAACTTCAGTAAACAGAAGCATCTAATTGTTTCGGTTTTTTTTTTGTTTTTTAAAGGGCGGCGCATTAATTTTTTTTTTTGAAAAGGGGGGCGCCGGTACAAGAAGGTTGGAAACCACTGGCTTAGGGTAAGATTGGTAGGAGTGATCAATATGCATAGAGTTGTAGATTATTTGAAATCTACAGCATGTAACTTAATGGCTACAATGGCTAAAATTTGCAAAATTTTAACGATTATTAACAAAATATTAAACAAACCTATTGATATAATATTCCATTGAGATATTGACTTTTTTGGACTAGCCAACAAAATACGTGGCGTATATATTTCAACCACAGATAATTTATATAACTCCAGCGATTATATTCGATTAGACGTAAATGTACGAGTCAGAGTTTTAAGTCAACAACTTACAGAAAATTACAAACTTTAGATGATTGAAACAAGTTTAAGAAACTTGAAAGGAAAAAAACAGTAATAACCACAAATATCCAAAATAATAATACTGTAAAATTTAATCATTAAAATACTTAAAAGACGAATAAAGTGAAATTTGCTTTCTTGATAAAATGAGTCAATTTCTTAATATGACCATTAATGCAAACAATGAAAAGATCGTTTAAGTTCTTATATATTTTAATTAAATGAGAAGGTTTTCTGATGTTCTCAAATTTACGCCTATTAAAGTTTACGCGCTCGGCGCATTTTTCTTTGTATTGCACATTTCACATTTGTCATGCACTGCGGACACAATCCTTTTCAGATGTATGTGCACTCATAAGCTAAACATCATACGCATTGTAACGCGGCCTAGCTCATAGACGGTAGACCGGTTGCCCATATTATCTCGGGCCGCTGTGCCGCATTACAAAAAAAATAATTATATGTATATAAAATTAAAAGAAAAATAAATGCATTCAACCGGCTTTCTAATTGTCCTGAGTAAGTCCCTCTTCAGAGTCTGTTGTCCATCGTTCGTTGGTCCCGTCTTCGCCCGTCAGTATTCACCCCCAGTCCCCCTGTCGCCACTCATGCGTACACCCTTCCATACATCACCTCGGCGGAGGGGTATTCTACTTAATTATTCATCTTTCTTTAACTCATTCCATCTAAGTTACATTCTTTAAAACATTTAAAGTCTCATATGTTACGACGCAAGAGCAAATTTTTCTAAACTTTTGCACAAATATACATAAGAGATTTGTTTTTTTTTTCTTGTTTGGAGGAACGGGGGAGGAATTTCTTTCTAAATTAAATTAATCTATTTAACTTTTCAGTTTGCACTACACTTGTCCGCAAAACTCTGATCGCAACCTCTCTCCATTCCATTCCCGTCTCAACTCCACGAAAAAACCAACAAAAACCACCACCGAATTCTTAAGCATCATTTTTCTCTCTCTCTTCTCTTTCGCATACGTAGCGGCTAGCCACTATTTTGCAAATCATGCGACAAACCGAGAGATACCCTCCCTGAACTTTGTTCGCGGACGTTACAGCATATACCAAAAATTATCCTGGTTACTGTACTTTTAAATTTATTTGAAATTTCCTTTTAGTTGAAAACTCCTCCTCTAGCCCACTTGCTTTAATTTATATCGCCATCGTTAAATTGATCGGCCCGACCAATTTGAGTCGTACGAATTTAAATGGTGAAACTAAAAGTATTTTTGACATTATAGTGGTATTTTTTCGCAATCTGAACACAGATTATGTATCTTTTAGTTAACAAGCTCTCCTTTGAAAGGCGTACCCTGAGAGTTATTTGGTTGAGAGTTATGTATGGATTTTGCCATTCAACATTTATTTCGATAAAATAATGGGAAAATAATGGGCAAACTAAAGGTTTGTTTGTTTACAATGATACGATCAATAACAAAATCGCACACATGTAAATAAAGAGAAAATTATATCAAATTTTTGATAAAATGAAATGAAGTCAAACAATTTCATATAATTCTTATAATTTCATATTTTTATTTCTCAGAAAATTAATGCATATAACGAATGCGTATTATTTTGAAATGCATTGCAAATCAATCCTGGTTTTGTATTATATGAATAAATGTCAATTTTTAAATTTCACAAAATATCTTAAAGCGGATTTATTGTTTACATCTTTTATTTCAATACATCTAATTCAATTTAAAAGTGAAGGACATATGACGGATTTTATTTACTCATTTATTCGCCTCAAATCTCAGACTTCTAGCGAAGCGTTGAGTTCATCGTTAAAATAGGTTGATCCAGAAAAACAAAAGTATACTGCCATAATTTTCCTCGGTCGCAAACTTTACAAATAAAATATTTATATGTGTATACGCAAAATTGTACATGTATGTAGATTAACTCACCGCCATTCCATTCAGACTATGCCTGCCTTTTCGAATTATGAAATCATGTTCCTTTTGTGCAAGCTTATGAAAATAAACGTGGGTTCCGTCTACGCATCCAATCATTTAAATAAATTTTAGGAATAGTTCAGTCATCGTATCGTACAACAAAGCGCCACAAAAACATAAAAATCGCAAGAAGTCACTCACGCCAATTTTTTCCGAAAAGGTTTTCAGAGACATCTTTTGATACGCGAAATTTTTTCAAAATCTACATATAACAGGATTCGATGCGCCCCGCAAAGTCCTTCTACGGCTTGCAAGATTCCTTTTCTGTCAACCTCGATGTTCCCCTACTGCCAAATCACATAACATAAGGAGAAGAAGCATTCCGCCTGATGTGTATATATTATATTTCTAAATATTAGCTGGTTATTTAATAACAATATTTTACTCACCTTTTTCTTTGTTTTGTTTGGTAAAATGGGTTATGCCAGTTGGCGATAAGACCAATATATCTAGTAGAAGGATTATTCTTTATTATTTGTTACTCCTTCGCGCTTTATCACTGATAGCGGCAGTATATGATGACGTATGGAAAGATTGATAATACACATTTGATTACAAGTTTTTTTAACAGTATTAATTAGATAATTGGAGTAACATGAAAAAAAAAACATAT
>KK502442.1:0-29510 GCA_000688735.1 Glossina austeni
ATATGGTGGTTTATTAAAAAATTTTTTCCATGATATAGAGCAAAGGGGGGGGTATTGGACAAATACGGTGTTTTTTTGAAAAAAATTTTCCATGATATAGAGCAAAGGGGGGGGTATTGGACAAATATGGTGGTTTTTTCAAAAAATTTTTCCATGATATAGAGCAAAGGGGGGGGTATTGGACAAATATGGTGGTTTTTTCAAAAAATTTTTCCATGATATAGAGCAAAGGGGAGGGGTCTTTTAATCTTTTATTCACGTCTTTTTCTCTTTGCGAAATGCATATTGCGTGTTTTTATTTGCTTTTTTAGATGTGAAATCATTTCATTTGTTAATCTCAGCGAAGTAAAACAAGAATAAAAAGTTGAAAAACTTTTCATGCCTTTTCATTGAATTCAACTAGTATTCCAATGGTAGTTTGAATTTTAAGCCCTAAAAGCCTTTAACACATTGATGCTTGATTGGGTTTTTCGCATACCGAAGTTCTAATGAGGCGTTATTTCTATTTTCGGACTGGGACGTTAACTTTGCTAGGTGTTTACAAAACCTTAAGGGCTTGCATGTATATAAATCCAAAAAAAATGGGAAAACATCACAAGATATAACGATAGTTTTTTTCAAATTTTTATCTAATTTATGCTTACCTTACATTAAGGTACATTTTTTTGTATTATAGGATTTTCAATTTGGGTTTATACTATGTATTGTTTTGCAAGAAACGAAAACCATTTATATTAAAGTTTAAATATATTCATTCAGAGAGCGATGGTAGTTTCCAAATTATGGATCAATTAAGACAGAAAAATGTAGCTAATATATATATATGCTGCATATATTTAATCAATTTTTTTTATCATGGATAAGTAAACAAACTTCTTTAGTTTTATATTAACATTGTTGTATTTTCTTTTTTTATAAATTTGTTGTTTACGTTTACATTGATCTCTTTATTTTTGCTACTAAAACCATATGTATCTGTTAATATTTTCGGGTAAAACAATACGGTAGCGCGGCTTCCCATTGTATTTACCATTTGGGAGTTCTTAACCCGAAAACGAAAATGACGCCTTATTGTGTCAGCCGATAATGAGAGGCCACGTTACCATATTGTTTGAACAGCAAAAATAAAGAAATCGATGTAAATGTCAACAGCTAACCAACGGTTTCAAAAGTAAAAATAAAGAAATGAGCCAATGAAAAAACGAAGAATATATGCTGGCTGACAAAACTGATGGAATAATCATTAACCAATTGATTTCCAGATCTTTTGGTCAGATTTTATTTTAAATCTAACTTTTCTTTATCTCTAATATAACTGCCCGCTGAACTACCACGTTTTCTTCCTCGTTTTAAAAAAATTTCTTCTAATAAAGCAAACTGATTTAATTATCTCAACCGTGAAAAAATTAAGAACTGAAGCATCCCACAATTAATCGCACAATCAACAAAACAAGAAAGATTTTATCACACTTACGCTCTTCTGCACGGTGTGCAGCACCAAACGCTGCTGCCAATGTTATCCTCGAATAATCTAATTTAACTGTTTTTTAACATCGCACTACCAAGCAGGGGCTGACAAGTGTTTCTCCCCGATCTTTCGAATTCACAAGATTGATCTTTATCTTATCGGTTTCAACTGACATAATCTTCCGTAATAGGTTTTAGGCACCAAGCTAGCACCAACTTCAAAAGTAGCCGGCCCCGTAAGGGCTGAGGCATCTAAAAACGGTTCTAAGGTTAGGACCAGAATAGGTCAAAGGTAGATAAACAATAGGTTCGCAAAAGTTTACAGTAGTACAAAATATAAAAGTCTAAAGTCGTAAAAAAATGCAAAAAAAGTTTTCGAAAAACGTCGATTGAAAAAAGTGACACATTCGAGAAAGTAAATCTTTATTATATCAAGATTTAGCTGACTTTTATGTCTTTATCGACTTCTACAAAAATGCTGACGATCATCGGGTCCGTTTTAATTCAGATCTCATCTTCTTCTTCTTGTATACATCAAGCATTTCAATTGTGGGCTCATACGCCTGAGCAAAGCCTGAGACGCAAAAGCACTGGCTTTTTTTTTTTGGTTGTTGAGTAAAGTTGGACTAAGCCAATAAATTTGTGACTTAAATGTCCGAAGTGCAATACTTTACTTGCAATGGTAAGGCTAAACTAATTTTCGATAATGCCCAACATGCCGATAAGAGAAAAGCCATTCTAAAGGCCAAGTAAAAGTAAAATTCAATTTTGTGTTATTCCGTCTTTTAAATGTGCCAGATTTGAACATATTGCCAAATCCTGTAAAGATTCCCGTTGTCTCAGTTGTCGTAAATTTCCAGCATGTTCGCCGGATAACTAGCCTGTGGTTCGTATGACCATAACGTGCTTAGCAAGGGCTGTCCAAGACTGTCCACTAAGACCATCTTAAAAACTTACCGATTAAAGTGTCCGCATAAGTCTTCTGCAAGCATAATCATTATCAAGCCGAATCTGGTGATAGCATTCAGCTATTTCAAGCCACACATTCCTATCCAGATCTTTCGTGATGAAATGCAAAATCTGTATGATTTCCTCAAAGGCTCCCAAAATATAGTTTTTATTGGAGATCTTAAATCAAGACATTCTCAGGTTGGCGACACAGTCTCTGCTAATGGGGGCAAGACAATTTTCGATATTATGATTTCTAGCAAATTTGTTTTTCTCAACAAAACCATGCCAATCTTTCTTCATTCTAATGATCGCTCCATTGCTGGCAATGCTTGAGACTTAACCTCTTCCACTTCGAACAGAATAACTTTCAATGGAATATCAGGAAAGTAATTCACATAGGAAATAGGCGTCATATGCCGATTGCTTTTCAGTCTAGTGTCAATTTCTTTATAAGAATCAATGGATTCATATCTCGCAAAAAGTTGTTAGATCGTCCAGTCAATTTAAATTCAATGAACTCGAACCAGCCTTCTCTAACGAGTTATTTTTTCAAATTTTCAACTTCAATGAACCCGATCATGGGGCTGAATTGCTTCTGGGGTCATGGTGGTTGTTTGAAAAGTAATGTGTGGGATTCAAGGCATGGATTGATGGATCAACTATTTTCATGTGTTAATAGATAGCGGGTAGCCGGGTTATACTAAGCCAATTGGGGCCGAATAATACTTTGCTTTCCAATGCTTATTGCTTGCAGTTTTTTTTTAAAAAACCACTTGTTTTTATTATTATTTTTTTTTTTGGGAAAATTTTTAAAACTTTGTTGGCGGTGGGATTTCAAGTTACCCGTGATTTTTTCATCAAATCATAAATAGTTTCGTTTTCATTTTTTCATCAATAAATTTTTTTTCAATTTAAAATAAAAATCAAATTTTTTACAATTTTTTAAAAACGACTCCTTTTCACTAAATTCATATAAGACAGAGCGGAAAATTTTCTGTACATGTTCGAAGTTATGGTCGATGAAAAGAAAAGTCCACTGGCGTCAGTAAAGACAAAGATTATAACAAATCTCAGTCATGCTCTTGCAATGAGTGTACGGATGAATGCGAAGCAGGTAAGTCGTTGCTTGTTGCTTTCCTATTTACAAAAATGAAAAAAAAAACAACATGGATCGTACCCTTTTCACGCGATCAAATCATTTCTGAAATATTCTGAATTATATGTAAAATGATATGTCGTTTGGCTCGTCGCCTTTTTGTTTGCACCCAATATTTTTATTAAAAAGGAGAAAGAATGAAAAGGAAAAAACAAAAAGAAAAAAAAATTACGTCCCATTTTTAATGTATTTGCTGCATTGGGCGCCACTCTTTGGCATTAATCTTAATAAATTAAATCCCAATCCACTCAAGTTCCGCATTTTACATTTCAATTGCAGCAAAATATAAATACGGAAGCCGCGCTATTTGATGCAAATATATAGCGGTGAAAACTAGAAACTCATGGCAGCTGTATGTACACAAAGTTATTCCAAAACTAGGCGCACGGCGGCCTATATGGCTCGGTTAGGTCATGCTTCACAGAACCGACCAAACCATCCATGTCCTGGTGCTTATGACGAATTCAAGGTCTGTTTAAATGGAATTGGTTTGAGTAATACGCGTACCCAATGGTAAACATTTCGGCGATGAATGTCCACAGGTGAGTAACATTTTTTTTATTGTTTACATAAGGAACTAATATTTATTTGGCTCTTTTTGCTGTTTTTTGTTTGCTTTCTTTAGAATAACAATCAAAACTCTCAGGCTAATTTGAATGAAATTTTGTAGCGCAACGATTCTGAACGTAATCAAATGAAACGCCATACTGGCGGCCAGATTTACCAATCATTCGTGCCTATATTGGATACTCGGGCAATGAATATTGTTGCCCGGATAGTTATTCTGTACGATTTATGAGATTAAAGCAATTTTGCGATACTCGAGAGAATAAAGTTGATGCTTACTGTCGTTGTAAGTCATGCGATCGTGGAGTTCGGGCATCGTTACAGCCCAATGATAATCAGAGCTCTTGAGTTCAAGTCGACAGCACAAACAGCACGAAAGTACAACAAGTGCGTTATGCTTAACATTTCGCCAATATCTCTGTGGCTGTACGAAATAATAGCTATTATTGAAGTTTTAGTGCGACCACCCAACAACAATCCCTCCAACAATTCTTGTGGTATATGTGTCAACTTCATGGTATGGTATCTTCAGGGCACGTATGTTAATCATATCGCACACGTATATGTGCTGTTTTGTGCCTTCCAAAGGAATAAAACGAAGCCAATTTGGTTTATTAAAATTTTAGACCACTCAATGCGCATGAGAAGTGCATATGTTCCAATGAAATTTTAGAGATTTTATCGCTCAAGCAGAGCGTGGAACATCTTTCCATAGAATCAAAATTGACCAAGAAATTCGCCTTTAATCTTTCTTTTGAAGTAGAAGTGTATCTAGTGTCGTCGGTAGTAGCGAAACTAATTAAGAAGGTATTGGTTACAATTGTACAGTTTTCGCTTATGGGCAAACAGGCACAGGGAACGTTGATACCATGGTAGGCAAGGAATGTGCCGGATTGAAGTCCATGTTGATTTTGCAATTCTCATATTTGCCTAAAAGCTTTGGGTAATTTCTTTGGTAAGTCGAATTTTCAAGGCGTATATCCTTCTTGGAAGTTTGTAATGAAACCTTTTGTGGACTGCTGTACTCGAAACACTTTACGAAAACACAACGAATTAAAAGCACAACGAAAGGTTTGGCTACTATTGGACAACAGTATATATAAAAGATGACGATTCCAAACAAGAGGGATAATAGCTAACATTGTAATGAATGTGCACATACTGCGCTGTCATAATACTCTAAAATTTAAAAATTAATTTGATTAGTTTTTAAAACTAAATGTAATTGTTCATTATTTTTTTTTTTCTTTTGGCTTTATACTCGAGTTTCAGAATATAGGACTGAGATATCTGTTAAATTTAGTTCACCAGCACTTCCTAGGAATATAAACCGTCCTGTCCAATGTGAACTGATATGAGGAAAACAGTATGTGAGCACGATGCCTGAGCATTCATTGAAGTGGTCGCTGTTTGCCCGCTAGTTTGGAAACGTCGTCTTTACTATGCACTGATATCTTTCCAGTGGTTCTATGATAGTCGAATCCTTCTTTGCGCTTTACGTGTTTTAGTGCTACGATTGTAGCAAATCCCAAAATTCGTAATTATACAGTTCCACATTGGAAATTCCGATTCTAACGCGCGTAATCCATTAAAGAAATCATCTAAAGCTCGTGGCATTATGGCAATATCGTAGTCAAGATCGTAGTGCTAAAATCCATTTATTTGAAATTTACATCATCCCCTGTGGATTTCGATTCCGCACATTGCTTGCTCACTATGATATGAGTTTTGCCTGTACCGGTTTGACCATAAGCAAACTCTGAACAATTGTATCCAGTTAATATCGCCGCAATTAGTGCTTCAGCATTCTTCAATTTTGACTCGGAAAGTACGATGGAATTGGAATGCTACGGAAGGACGCGCTATGATCTCTTTGGACGACAAATCTTTAATCATTTCAGTGGAACGTGGAGATATTTCACTTGCATTAAATCGTCCAAAATTTTAATAAAGCAAATTGCGTTTGCTTTATCCTTTTCAGGCTCACAAAACAGTGCATTGCGCATACACATCTTAATACGCACACATAACTTTTTTTGTTTTGATTAGTTTTGCTGTGCACTTGGTTAGCACGAAAGATTTATTTTGATCGAAATCATTTTATTATAAATAACTTTATAAAATATCTATATATATATGTATATATATATATATATTTTTCGATTTATCAAACAGAGTTGCGCTAATAAAATGTTATGAAAAAAAAGGGAATAAATGTTGCCAGATTTTTGTTTTTATGGCGTGCGTTTTTTGTTGTAATTCTATATTAGGTCAGTTACTTTCCGTCAATTATATACAAAGGGTTTTCTTCATTTCTCAGAATAAATCCAAGTGAAATTTTCCAAGTGCTACTAATGCGCAGTGATTGATTGCAAAATTCAAGAGTGAATCGATAACTAGACGAAAAAGAATATCTGAACATTTTCTTTGCAAATATTACTGCGGTTTATAGTAGTCTTTGCCTTAAAGTAAATTTAAAACATAAAATGGTCAGCAATAGAAATTCGGTGGTAAAAGTCAAGCAAAAATCTCAGATCAAAACGAAATCCAAGCATAAATCATATAAAAATCGTTGTGAAAATCACGCTCAGTTTAATATAAATCAAAACAAAAATGTAGGTATACATATCTGTACCAAGGTATAAATCAGTAATTAAACAAATAATAATGCTTTCCATAGCCAGTGTCTAAGCTACTTGTGAATAACTTGCTTTGCCTCTTTCTTTGTTTAAATAAAGTGGGGTCGCATTGACTACGTAGAATGCAACGACTGGTGGGTTTATATATCCATTCTAAGGATTTTTAATTGCTTCCAAAGTGTTGGTAGGTTCTATTCTGGCTTCTATTTTGGCTAGATTGATCTGACATAAACCTTACCCATTGTGCAGTTAAAGCATTGAGAGTTGTTTATCATTGCTTTCTGGTACCACTCACGCGATTGTAGCAAGTTATTCCATAGTTTTCTGGTACTCTGCGTTATTCGTATTGTTCATGTTTCAGAAAAATTTCGCCGATCGATTTTTGTGCATGATCGGTATCTGCCTTTAATTCTCTGCAAGTTGTAAATTAGACAACTTCCCACATTTATACAGAAAAAGACACGTGCAGATTAGATATAAGATATTTTAGAAACTTGTTGTTATTGGAGTTATAAAAAATACTTGAAAAAAAAAAATTCCGCATTATTGTTTGGTACATTTGATAAATCTTTTTTTTTCATTTACCTTCTTTTTTTTTTTAGAGAAAATTTATAAAAAAGGAAGAGAAAAAGATATTACGTTCCCAAAAGGCTCTTGAAGTAGCCGAACAACGAGCAAAAGAAAGAGCAGAGAAGGAACGAAGGATAAACGCGTCTAAAAAGAAGCGCTTAGAAAGGACTAAAATCTTCAGCAAAAGGACTCGAAATGGCCAACCTCTGATGAAGGATCGTATGCAGTTGCTTTTAAAACAAATTCAAGAAATGAAAAACTATAGCTAAAACAATTTTAACAAGCAAGGTTGTGAGAAACTTGCATACAGCTTTGTTTTAAGGTCTTTTGCCAAATAAATATTTATTTTATATTGTAAAGGGTAAATTCATCACCTACTTCCTTATTCTTAATAGTGTATTGCATTGCTAATTAGTTGTAACGATTGCTGGCGCAATAAATTCCCCTTTGACAGATCAAAGGTTATAAACAAGGAAGAGCGTCCTTATGATGTATGGTACCACAAAATTGAATATTGTTTGTAATATCGATATGAACTCAATTGGAGCAATCTCTGTCGGAGAGTCCACCGGATATCACGGGTACTATCATAGAAATTTGGTCTTAAAGTTTTCTTTTATATCACCGTCATCAGTTTAGCTTCTCGAAAATCATTCATAAAAGGATGGTAACTATCCTCTGTTCTATGTTTTGGTGTCAAATTATTGTCCTTACAAATGTTTTTACTAAAATGGTCGTGTCAAGTTTGAAAACTAATTCAATCGGATCAGATTTATCGAAGAACAACATATAAATTATTTTTAATACGTATATATGGCCGTTAGTTGGTGCAAGTAACAGTAAGGTGATGTCAAATTGTACAGGAATATGATTTAGAGTATAGACGATTCTATATAAAAGATATTCCAAATACGGTGACTGGATCTTCGCTCTACATTCTGCAATCAAATATCTTACTCAAGATAAAGATAGGTTAATTCAGACGGAGCCTTTGGTTTTGAATTATATTTGGCAAGGCTTGGCACCCCCATGGGTTAACCCATGGGTCAAAATGCAAAAACAGCTTCGCTATCGTTTCCAGGAATAATTTTAGTTAGTTTTGCGACCGAGGATCACTTATAATATTTTGTGCCATCAATTTATCTTCTCATATCCACTACCGAAGAAGGAGGTGTACTCCTTTTTCCACAACGCTTGCGACACCCAAACGGCAAGTTCAGCATATCCGCCTGTTCGCCTATCTTTGTAATGCTCATCTGTGTAATGTCTGTGCTAAACGTTCTACTTACCGTAAACATGACGAGATTGCCACTTGGCAAAAACATTGAAAGTACTTGTACAGGCTGGTTTTGAAAATGGGCCAAATCCGTCGAACGACTCACGTAAACTAAGAACACCTTTGTTTGTCGAAAGGAATAGAAAATTGGCTTATTGCCCATTACTGATAGCCAATGTAGCAGAGAAATCTGAGGTGAACGTATTTTGTATGGTTGATGCTATAGTACTTGTACAAGAATAGGACAAATCGCCCGCGGCTACCCAATATTATAGTGCATAAAACTCAAATCCTTTTTTTAATGCCTTCAAAACGTGCGGAAGCGAGCTTCTACATCCTATAACGTTGAGAAATTCTTGGCCAGTTTCAAATTCGGAACGCACCTAAGCTTGTCCCTCTGTCCGCGCATCTGTTTGCCCTAATGTATAATATGTTCGCAAAAATGAATGTATCGCCTGCAAATCTGGAAAGGAATTTGAAAATGGGCCAACAAAAAAATCATATCTTAACACTTAAGTAATAGGCTGCAAAATTCATAGTTGCCTAGGTAGAAAGACGTTTATTGATCTACATTTTGAAAAGCGGAGGTCAATTAGTTTGCTGCACTTTATAGATGAAAATTCAACGCAGTGTTGTTCGACTAAATCTCCCGTAGCTGGCTAAAGCCCGCGGCGCTTCTCTGAATTCCGACATCCGTTCACTTGCTGTGTGTGCTCTTGCCTCTGCGCATTCTCTCTCTATCGATGAAGTTTTTTTACCTCGCATTTGCTGAAAACGGAAAAATGTCACGAGGAACATATTCGCAATGCTTCTTAATCTCACCTCCATGGAGATAGTGCGCGTTGTAATCGTGGCTTATGGCCTGCTGCATATTGTGCAAAATTTATTGCATGGCAGTAGCCTATTATCCAGGGAATCGTACTTTCTTACTTTCCTTCAATTTTGCAAACATTATCCACATTCTCGGGTTCTTGAATATTGAAAATTTCTGCAGTCGATGCTATAAATAAGATAAGCCAAGAATAGTATTTGTGCAGTGATGTGTAATGATTCAGCTAAACTTAAGTTATCCTGGTAGTTGAAACATCAACATCAAGCTCTGTTGTTGGTGGAGTTTCACAACAGTCACATAAGACCTTAATGATAAACGAATTGTACTGTCAATGAGGTCCGTCGATCGGGCCAAGTTGCATAGTTTACTAAAATTCGTTCTCTTCATATTTCTTACCATAAAGACCTATTAACATGGGCGTTGGAATTCGCTGAGTTTTTGTGAGTTATTTTTTTAAATTTTCAACTTCAATGAACCCGATCATGGGGCTGAATTGCTTCTGGGGTCATGGTGGTTGTTTGAAAATTAATGTGTGGGATTCAAGGCATGGATTGATGGATCAACTATTTTCATGTGTTAATAGATAGCGGGTAGCCGGGTTATACTAAGCCAATTGGGGCCGAATAATACTTTGCTTTCCAATGCTTATTGCTTGCAGTTTTTTTTTAAAAAACCACTTGTTTTTATTATTATTTTTTTTTTTGGGAAAATTTTTAAAACTTTGTTGGCGGTGGGATTTCAAGTTACCCGTGATTTTTTCATCAAATCATAAATAGTTTCGTTTTCATTTTTTCATCAATAAATTTTTTTTCAATTTAAAATAAAAATCAAATTTTTTATAATTTTTTAAAAACGACTTCTTTTCGCTAAATTCATGTAAGATGGCGCAAAATTTTCTGTACATGTTCGAAGTTGTGGTCGATGATCTTTTAGTAACGCGGCCAAATTATTGCGCCCCCGAAGAGTACCCCACATGTTGCGAGGTATCATTTAGGAACAGCGTTTTCTTATCGATATGTGATCGTGAATTTGGCCATTGCGTCGATCCAACTTCACCGAAATGTGGCAAATGTTGTTTGTTCTCATTGGATGCACCTATTAATGATACGGACAAATTGCTAATACACATATACAAGAAGAAGACGAATAATTGTAAATTTTTATTGGGTTGCACAGACATGCCAATTAAGGGACTTTTCGATAAGGTCATAGAAAGCTTCAATATTGAAAATCCTAAGTGGGAGGACACGGTAAAGAAACACTTAACCAATATACCGAATCCGCATAAGCCGAAACCAACTGGAATAGTTGATAACGACTGTGATGATGAGTCAATGGGACGACGCGAACAGTTGTGTCCAACATCAGAGTTGACCAAACGTTTGTTGCCCCTTTTCAATATGAAAGGATCTCAGACAGGCAATGTCGTCTTGATTATACGACTTGTGGCCAATGGTCCAGCTATTGTGTCTAGCTTTCCATTTGCGCGAATATGTCAGGCGGGTTGTGCAGCAAAACCACCAGTTTGTAGTTCAAAGAAATGCCCTAAATCTTGCCCAGAAAGTACTGATGAGAAATGCAAGGACACAGATGACATTTTACCCAATTTAGGTAGATGTTGTGGTGGAAATGACACCGCTTTTGGCGCTAGTAGTACATCGAAAACATCGAAAACGGGCGCCACTAGCAATGGTAAAGAAAGTAGTAAAGACGATAAGTGCGAGGCACCCAGTAGCAGCACTACCACTTATGGCAATAAGTCAGCTTGTGGCGGTCGCAAAATTTATAAAAACCATAAAGATCCTGGCAATGGTTGCCCAGCGCTGGAGGATCCCTGCAAAAAAGAGGACAAGAAAATGCGCTGCATGCGTTATTTCGCCTGCAACGCTGACAAAGGTTGTCCATGCGATAACGTAGAAGACGACTGTGAGCGGGGTGAGTACAAAACTCAAGCCATTCTAACATAATGATATAGAATTAGATAAAAATTAAAAAAAAAAATCTATAATTGCTTAACCGAGCCACCAAAATTTGTTTATGATATTCAAAAAATTGGATTTTCGTTATAAAGCACAAGAAACAAGCGAAGAAAACGTTAACTGATTTTAAAAAAAATTTCTATTCACTTATGCAGGTAAACAAAAGCAGCCGGCATGCAAGCCGCCTAAATGCACCTGTACCTGTACCGAATCAACGAAGAAGTCCAGTGGCGGCAGTAAAGACAAAGATTCCAACAAATCTCAGGCATGCACTTGCGATGAGTGCATGGATGAATGCGAAGCAGGTAAGTCGTTGCTTGTTGTGCTTTCCTATTTACAAAAATGAAGAAAAAAAAAACAACATGGATCGTACCCTTTTCACGCGGTCAAATCATTTCTGAAATATTCTGTAAAATGATATATCGTTCGGCTCGCTACCTTTTTGTTTGCACCCAATATTTTTATTAAAGAGAAGAAAGAGTGAAAACGAAAAAACAAAAAAAAAAAAAAGGAAAAAAGGAAAATGAACAAAAATTATATCCCGTTTTTGATGTATTTGCTGCATTGGGTGCGATTCTTTGGCATTAATCTTAATAAATGAAATCCCAATACATTCAATTTCAATATTTTCCATTTTAATTGTAGCAAAAAATAAAGCTTTACGGAAATTGCGCTATTTGATGCAAAAATACAGCGGTGAAGATTAGAATAATAAAACCATTCGAAATTTATAGTAGTTGTTAAAATATAAAAAATAATTTCAAAAATTATCCGTCCCTGGCAGATAGGCCCACGGCGCTCATATATAAATAGAGACAGAACATATATGTATAAAAAAAGGGTATGTTCCACAAATATTGTTATATATGAAATTGTTTCAAAAAAAAAAAATTAATGGAAGCTACTCTCGGTATTTTTATTTTCTCTTTTTTTTTT
Source organism: Glossina austeni (assembly GCA_000688735.1). Taxonomy (NCBI): domain Eukaryota; kingdom Metazoa; phylum Arthropoda; class Insecta; order Diptera; family Glossinidae; genus Glossina; species Glossina austeni. The sequence continues at coordinate 12,374 of KK502442.1, forward strand.
TTACAGTTTCCGGAGATGATCGCTTTGATGCTTGTAAGGTGGCCGGGAGCTCACGAAAAGACGCACGTTTCATAGACTCGACTAAACCAAATCCGAATCCTGAGGCTTATGACGAATTCGAAGCTTGTCTAAATGGTAGTGGTTTGGTAATACGCGTACTCAAAGATACACATCAGGTGCAGAATATGTGCGATGGCACTGAAAATTTCAACAATGCTGAAAGTGCAAGTGATTGCGAATCTCCGCAGGTATGTGAGACACGATTTTATTATTTACACGGGTAACTAAATATTATTTATGATGTGACTCTTTTTGATACTTTTTTTTTGTTTTTTTTTTGCGGCATTTTTTAGAATAATAGTCAAAACTCTCAGTGCAATTTGAATCAACTTTTGCAGCGCAGTGATTTTGCACGTAATCAAGTTAAACGCCGTACTGGTGGCCATATTATTAATCATTCAAAGTTACCAAAAATTCGTGCCAACATTAAATACTCGGGCAATGATTATTGCTGCCCGGATAGTTATCATGTACCGTTTTCGAAATTAAAGCAATTTTGCGATACTCACGAGAATAAAGTTGATGCTTATCGTCGTCGTAAGACACGTGATCGCGGAGCTCGAGCGCCGGTACGTTCTGACGACAATCGAAGCTGTTGTGTTCAAGTCGATCGCGACGATATAAAGAATGCGTTACAGGGTGTTGATGCAAGAAAGAAAGGCATTGAGGTAAATAAATTTGAAAAACAATTTTTTTTTTTTTTTTTTGCTCTGCTGGAGACACTTCATCATAACAAGCTATGATAATCTAATTGAAGATAAATTGTTTTTAATTCAGATTTGTTAGGAGGTTAGTTTAACAAAGAAAATTATCAGATAGAAATTTTATGTATATTTCGAAACGATGCGTGTCTAATACTGAAAGTCCCGGAAATGGGTTTAAAAACCAATTTGTTTTTGAATTTGAATGTTTGTAATATGATAGCCCTATAAAGCATATAACGAGTTGACCATCCGCTTTTCCGGCTATCCTTCCCATCTTCGATTCGATTTACGATTGTGATAATTAACATTAAAAGCTCAGCTATTAATGCAGTTGTCACAGAAAGTTTGAAAATTGACAGAAAACTAAAACTCACTGTTCAGAGCATACCAATACATATATAGATTTCTTTATTTTTTTCAAGGCCGATGAGGCACAATGACAGTTAGTAAAAAAAATATTTTGTAATTTTTATTCATTAGCTCGGAGAGTGAGTTGGCATTCATTCATTTTACTAACTTCTATATAGTTTCACTTTCTTACTTTCCGCATTACAACTGTAGGTTGTATTGATGTGATGGAATTTTAAAATCGAAAAGCATAGAAGTATATGTTCAGTTTGTTTGTTAAGGCTTCTTTATCTACTTTATAATTATAAGACATTTCAAGTGAAATATTATCATCAATCTTTCAAAAATATTTATTTATTTTTTTTTTTAGCACAATCATGACATACATTAGTAATCGAAAGGCATTTTAATAACCATAATATAATTGAGTTTGTTTTGTTTTGTTTAAATGTAGCATAACATCTGGATGATCGTTGTACATATATATGCTTGCACAGAATGCAACAGGTGATTTATTTAATTTTTCTTTTTTTTTTTTTTTTTTTTTTTTTTTTTGTTTTTTTTGTTGGGCAATTTTACGTATCTGCATGAAGTGCAGTAAATTCCAATCACGATTGTTATAGAAAACAAAAAAAAAAAAACAACAAAAGAGAAGAAACACAAAAACAAAAAAAAACAAAAAAAATTGCTTTAAAAATGAAAAAATAAAGAGATGTAATAAATTTATGGCCAGTCAAAGTTAGTAATAGTTAAAAGCAATTACCAACCGTATGCACGAACGCTTGCATGAAAATACTGTACAGAAATGGCCTAGTTTTGATTTTTTTTTTTCTTTTTTTTTCATTACAATTATCGATGGTTTGGTGTGGTGTAAGGTGTATATAGAAGAGAGAGGTATACTAATTTTGTCTTTCAATTTGTAGGTTTTCTACAAAATATGCGATGAAAATTTCCAAAAATTATATGCATTTTAAAAAGAAAGCTAAAGCTATTGGAATAGTAGTCCAGAGATCCAGGATGTTTTAAGTGTATGTTGTGAACTTGGCGTGAGTTTTTCCAACTTGGGTATACAAATAAATATGTTTCGAAAGATATCTGGCATAACGAACATTCATAAAGTAGTTGAAGGCCACTAAACGAGACTAAAGTAAATATTGGCGGGGAGGGAAATACTAATAAAATTGAAATATGGATAAATTATTATTTAAATTTTGCGAAGAAGGCAGTAGTTAATAGAGATGTTACAGCGCTAGTCTTGTGCGGAGAGAGATTCCGTTTTCTTCATGAAGACTATATACACTACGACAGTCTTTTTTCCGAAAATGAAATGATCTCTTGCTTGAGGAGAAGAAAAGCGATAATGCATAGATCGTTCGATTCTGGTTGTAGGGAGTTGGCGGGATTTTCTAATTTGATCTCGCCGCCATCATTTACAGAACATTCGCTTCTGATAATATTAGGTAAGAAATTTCATATCCAATCGATTCGACTATAAGTCCAGTTTTCTACGAGAGGGTTTTTACTGTCATTTACCAAAATCGAAAGACTTTTCACCTGAACAAAGTTATTCGAAAAATATTTAATTTAATCAGTTAACTGTATCGATCTCTTTAGCGATCTACTCGACTACTCGTCAAACGCGAAGTATGTCTAATTTGAAATTAGGTTATAATAAAATGACTGAACACGTTCATAATGATAAAATTTTACAAGGAAATCCTTGGATTATCTGTCATCTGTTATATTGTTTTCAATCGTACTGTATGTCAACGAAATGCTTAGTAGTATCGTTTTCACATTGAAATTCGGCATTTACTATCTATCTATCGATTATATATATGCATTATGTATGTTGAAAAGCCTTGATTATAGATTAGGAGAGAAAACTGTTTTCATTTTTTGTTTTTCACGTTTCGCTGTTTACTTTTGTATGGATAGGTGTACACCTATTTTCATATTGATGTGCAGGTTGATTCATGATATTAGATGATATCTAGTAAAAATGTTGCTTGTTGTTGTAATATTGGAGAATTTTTTCGTACAATAAGTCAAGACCCAAGACTCAAGTCAAAAGTCAGCCAGGTTATGTTGATCTGTTACTTATGTACGTTGTTTGTAAGTAAGTTTGTCTCTTGTGTTGGGTATAGTTTAAGCAAACTGAATGAGAAAACAAATTAAAAATTTTAATGAGATAAAGAAGGACGAGCATTAAATAACTTACCAACACTTAGCCTAAATCATGTAAAGGCTTCGTTTTTGTAAAACACGAACAATAAAAGGACATGATCGGAACTTAGCCCGGTAAATTGACCTAATAACTCATCGTATTGGATGAACTTTCATCTTCAATGCTAACAACTGCCATTATGCTTTGTAAGGAAGGACATCTATGTGAGTGGAGCGTCAAAAAATAGTCGCATCTCAACCAAATTTCTCTGAATCGTCGAATTTTCAACTGTTTTCGTTGAGAAATCTGAAAAATTGAAAATATTTTTCATATAGCGGTGCTTTTTAAATTGGTTATCTTATATAGAGCGGTTTCATACGCCCCCCCTCCGCCCGCTCTGCGATCACTACGATCAACTAAAAATGATCTGAGTTAATTCGTACTCAATAACGTTCGCCTTTCGAGCAAAATACAAAAATATATTGGCAATGAAAGTGACGCGGACAGACATGCTCAAATCGATTCAGATCCAGAGTGTATGGTATGCATTCACACAAAAGTCGTGTAAGAGCTAATAGCTCATATAACCTGCGACCTTTGAATTTGTTGATTATAAATATTTTAAGTTTAGCTATCAAACATTTTGCATCTACGCAAATTGGAATATTTATCGAAGATATTCGATTGCATGTGTGGGTAATTCATTTCTCTTCCATTTAGATATGCAAATAGAAATTAGCAAGGAAAATGTAAGAAAGCTATATTCGGTCATGGCCGAATTTCTTATACCCATTGCCGACTAAAAACAATGGAAAAGAATTACATTTTCATACTCTATAATATAGTGGGTAGGCGGGGCCGAATTTTTCCATTTTCACAATAAAAGTGAAAGTTTATATGATGTATGTATTGTGCTTTATGAGTGATAAGCAAAAAAAAGAACCCTCAAAGTGAAGGTGTTCACAGTTTTTTTTAAATATAGATATGAAGACGACGTAATTGTGTCCTCTGATTGGCGTGGGTGATTTTCGACGTGTAAGCGTTGTGGGCGTGTCCTTTGAAAAAGTTTAAGTCACTTGCACATTTTTTTTTGCAAGCTTTGCGAAGGAAGGGAGACAGATATTACACATTTGGGCAAACGGACAGATAGACAAAAGAGCAGATTTGACATATTCCGGCACATTTCGAGTTTGAAATTGACGAAGAATTTATGTATAAATTATGGGGTTTTTGAAGCTTGCTTTCGCGCGTTATAAAGAATGAAATTTTTATACACTACAATATTTCGTAGGTATGATTAATTTTTCTTATTTATGCAGTAGAATTTTTGAGTAGTGAATAAATTTCCAATGTTTTCGCTAAACTTGAAGTCGATAACTTCATATTTGCGGTTAGGAGAATGTTAGGGGAACAAACGTTACACAGACTGACAGACAGACATATTTAAATCGAATCAGAATTTGATGCTGATCGAGCACATATATACTTTGCAGGATACCGGAAGCTTGCTTTTAGACGTTGCACAAACGTTTTGACAAAATGAATATGCCCTTCATCCTACGGTGATGGGTATGAAAACCTAAAGCATGGAAAGACTTTCTGTTTGAAAGCTTAATTAAATTGAATTCTTTTTTTTTTTTTTCTCATTTACATCGTCTAATGTATAGGTTTGCTATAGAACGTGCGAGGAAACGGACAGTGACGTATTTTTGGTGAAATTGGGCAGCAAACACAAGAGCCAAAAGAAAAAGAATAACATCGAAATTGAATTGAAGACGCCGAAGCAACCGTTGGTATTGCCCAAGCAAAAGGTAACAACTCACACGCAGATAAACGAGGCCGAATTGGATGCCGCTCTTACCGGTGTCTGCAAAGGCAAAGGCAAAGGAAAGGGCAAAGGCAAGGGTAAGGGCAAGGACAAAAAGAAATAATCGAGCACACGAGTCCTACGACAGCCCATAAGCAGCGACGGCTCTCTCCATCTCAATATCAAAACAAAAATTGGAATTGGAATTGGAATTTTGTGATCTCTTGTGGTGCAGTCACTTTGGAACGATGTTCAGACAACACTATATATGGAATAATTGAAATTTACTTATATGATGTAAAATTTTGTGCGCGCTTTTTTTTTGTTTATTTTTTTTTTTTATAATAGTATTATATACACATATACATATTTTATGGATAGTTCACAGCCTGGATACATGGCGTCTGGTGTACGCTCACAACATACGTACACAGCAAACATATTTCTCTAAGTCCGAGCCATTTATCAATTACACAAAAATCAAAAAAAAAAAAAAAAAAAAAAAAAAAAAAAAAAAAAAAAAAAACTAGAAACGAAAAACACTTCTCTCCCTCCTCTCACCCAATTTATTAATCTATAGTGAATTTTAGCTATGTAGTACATATTTATAAAAAGGAACAAGGAAAAATTCATTAAAAAAAACTTTGTTTCGGGACGGATAAAGACAAATGTGTTTTCATGTTTCCTTAAACGGTTGATGGCCCACAATGAGAAAAAACACAAACGTGCAATTCAATACCAGTATATATGGCCTATAATGCATATAATCCATGTCTCCATATATAGAAGAAGTGCACAAAAATGTTCATATGATATAAGCGGCTGATGTATAAAAATTTCTTTGCTGTTGTTGATGCAGTTCGTTAGCTAATCAAGCATTTGTTGCTCTCTTTGACGATGTTGTCTTTTAAGTCTATCCTAGCTGCACTCAAGAAAGCCGTATATATGTTAACTTTATCACACCTTAGTGATGTTACCTTCGCTTGTTAGTGTCGCACCTTGAAATCGCAATTCCGAAATTTCGTTATTGTCGGAAAAAAATCCTATTATTCCAGTTGACGACCTTGCCCTATACCCAAAATCATGTTAAATTCACAGAAACACGGACTTGCTGACATTTGTTAAGGCAAACGTAACTTTCGTTCCGTTCATGTAACGATTTTCATTTCTAAAGACGATCAACTTGAAGGAATTTCATTGTGAATTTCTTTCCCATGTGATTTTATAATAAATTCCAAATCGAAATCTTGAAATACTCCGACTACAACGCAAAAGATGTTCTGATGGATATGTTAGAAACGTAGAAGTTATCACTATTTGCGTACACAGTTCTTCATAGTCTCTAAAATGCAGCGTGCGAGAAAGCGTACATTCATTCGCCATGTCACGCTTTGAAAAATTTGAACGACGCAATTAGTGCTAAGGCCATAGGTGAACGAAACATGCAGCGCATGTAGCGAAAGTCTTGTAAGCGATAACGCAGTTAGAAATTTTTTTCCCAAATAGCCTTCTGAGGATACGTCCAGTTTCGTTCGCGCCTTGACGACAGCCTTTGAAGGCGATATTAAAACGAAATCCACATCACTTAACGAGCAATATAGAAAACAACTTGAATATATCATAATCAAAATAGTTCGCCGTCGTCTAGCGAAATTTTGGGGAAGTCGGCAAAGCAAGTTGAAGAGGAAATGTATATGGTGTATGTGTTGTAGTCGATGAGTACCAAGCAAAAGACACGAAAAGCAATATATTTTAGAGCTTTTCTTATATAAGCATGTGGGCGTGTTGTAGGCGTGTTCTTTGAAAAGCCTAAAGTCATTTTCAAATTCTTTCGTAAGTTTGGAGGCGATACATAAATGCGTAGATGGACAGAGGGACATACATGCATGCATTCCGAATTTGAAACTGGCCAAGAGTTTATATACTTTAAGGAGTTTTTCTACTATAAACTTGAGTAGGAGGGGCTGTTTTGTGCACCCATCACCGAAGAATAAGAGGTATATTCACTTTGGCAAAACGTTCGAAACATCCAGAAGAAAGCATCAGAGAGTCCACAAAGTATATATACTCTTGATCAGCATCAAATTTGAAATCGATTTAGGCATGTCCGTCTGTGCAATGCGGGTTATGAAAATTGAATTCTTTTCCTTTGTTTTTAGGATAACGGTGATGGGCGTAGAAGATTCGGTCACGACGAATGTCGTAACTTTCTTACTTGTTTACTAAATGCTAATGTCTGCTATTGTTTCAACATATATTTTTCGAAAGATTTTTGATATTCGAGATTCATCTCAAGGCAAATATAATTTGCTTAGTTGCCAACTAATTGATTATTTTACACCTTCGCATTTACAAGAAAATTGAAGCAGAACAAGAAAAAAGTGGTATTTAAGAAGCATTAATGTTTACTTTTTCAAGTTTATATCTTAAATATATATATATAAAATATCTTATATATATATATATATATATATATATAAGTAGGTTTTTTTTTAATCCGACTATTAAGAAAATCTATGGATATGTCAAGTTTTTTAAATTATGGAAGATGAACAAGTAGGAAAATTATATTTGGCTGTGTTCGAATCATTAAAAATCATAGACCCGCTACTTTTATCCTAACAAAAACTAAGTAGAAAACGAAAAAACTAAATTTCCATACTCTATATTGCAGGGATCGGCAACGTATGACCCGCGCGTCATTGAGTGACCTATTTGATAATTTCAAGTGATCCACTTTAGGTCCGTAAATAAAGTAAAATATTTAAATAAATAAATTATAAAATATAAAAACCGAAATTTGAGATGCTCGTAGTCGACTTAAAACGATTGACTATAGTCCAGACTTCACTAAATTGACGTCACATGTTCAACATCATTATTATTATTTACTAAAAGACTGCTTTGATGTGAAAATATCTTCGATTTCTTCTCTCTCACCTCTTTAATACTCATATTTTAGTTGATTTTGATCCGCGACCATAAAATATTGCCGACCCCTGCTCTCGACAATTGGCTGAGTGTGGCTGAGTTCTTCTATTTTCTTAGAATATACAGACAAATTGTCCTCATGCGTATGAGTAACGAGCGAAAAAAAGGCCAGAAAGCAGTTTTGCTTTTAAGTTTATGTTGCAGCGTAGGCGTGCCCTTTGACCGATACCAAGACCATTTTCGATGCCAACTTCCGTGTAAGAACTTGCTATGTTTTTATCAAGAAGAAGAATTTGCCAAAAATATTACAAAGGGGGACACACGGGCAGACGGACATGCCTAAATCGATTTGGAATTTATTGCTGATCGAGAACATCTACACTTGCTTTATTTACATCTCTCGGCGGCTTTCACTTGCGTATTGCAAACTTTTTCATAAAATTAATACGCTTTCATCTTTGGCGTTGGGTATAACAAAAAAAAAAATGAAAAAAAAAAATATTCTGACGTTAAAATGTAAGCATTTACTTATAAATTAAAAAATTAAAAACCAGTTGACTATATGTTAATATTTTCAATATTTAATTGAATATCATTGCTGATCACCGCGTTAATAAATTTTATTGTTTTATTGCATCAAATATTATTTAAATTAACATACAAATTTAGTTAAATTATATTTGCATTTTGAGAGCTTTTCGTAAAAAATCGATTATAAAATAAAAAAAAAAGAAAAGAAAATCATTGAACTAATAACGGAAGACTTTTTATGTTTTCAACTGTAATCGAGGGTTCAATGCCATTTATTAGCGTCATTCTATAGTATTATATAGTATTATACTTATGGCTCTTAGTATTACATATAGGGCCAGGTAGACCGTCCATCGTCTCGTACATATCGTATACGAGGTGGCAGCACTTTACAACCGCATCTTTAATATTATTTAATCATGTATTCAAGATATCTATAACGATTTTTGAAAATAAGGCGTTATACGGAGAGCGGTCGAAAATATGAATCGATCCGAACCATTTTCAATATTGTTCGTCCTAGGGTCAAGCACGTGAATCTACCAAATTTTATCAAAACGTTTTTAAAATGCGACTTATAGGTTGAACACAAATATACAGTGAATGAACATCAGACGGACAGACGGACAGAAAAGGTTAGATCAGTTCAGAAAATGATTGTATATCCATCGGCACAATAAAAGAAGGCGCGTTTATCTTAAGCCCTCTTGGGTGCTACATACGTCTGCACTAACTTAACATGTCCAATACTACACCCGATGTGGTATAGGACACGACGCGGTGTACACACAAAATACATAAACGGAAAACAGACGGACAGACGGACGGAAAAGGTTAGTTAGATTCAGAAAATGATTCTAAATCGATCGGCATAATAAAAATGGTGGGTTTATCTTAAGCCCTCTTGGGTGCTACATATGTCTGCACTAACTTAACATGTCCTATACCACATCCGGTGTACACACAAAATGCATGAATGAACATCAGACGGATAGACGGACAGAAAAGGTTAGATCGATTCAGAAAATGATTCTAAATCGATCGGTATAATAAAAAAAGGTGAGTTTATCTTAAGCCCTCTTGGGTGCTACATATGTCTGCACTAACTTAACATGTCCAATACTACACCGGATGTGGTATAGGACACGATGCGGTGTACACACAAAATGCATGAATGAACATCAGACGGATAGACGGACAGAAATGGTTAGATCGATTCAGAAAATGATTCTAAATCGATCGGTATAATAAAAAAAAGGTGAGTTTATCTTAAGCCCTCTTGGGCTTAACATGTCCTATACCACATCCGGTGTAGGGTATAGGATTGTAATTTAGTTGCTTAATTTAGTTCTGAATAATAAAAAAACAAATACCAAAAAATTGAAATTTTTAATTCGGAGAAATTAACAGTTTTTGTCACGTGTGAAAAAATATGAAAAATCTTTGTGGATAATTCTATTTTAGAAATATTTATTCATCTCAGGAGAAGCGTTATAAACGGCGTATACTTTCTAGTTTATTATACACTATTTGATGGGTTTTCTTTTCGCTAGGTTTTAGACTTTGCTTTTAATGATAAATTTAAAAATATTTACTGAACTCTTTTTACAAACTACAAAAATTGATTTCATGTGGATGGCACCAAGCGACAGCTATATACATATATTAGTTGCGAGATGCGTACAGTCTGCTTACTCAATATTTTCGAACTGTTAGTCCATAATTTTTAATTATGATGTCTAGTGAGATATGATCGGATAATGAATATAGGTGTGACGCAATCAAAAGCTACTTTTCATTCTGCTGCTTTAAGAAGCAACATGTCTTGGACTGTTGACGAGCCAAGTTTTATTGTTCGATGCTGGACTAAGAGTTCAGAATAGAATTTAAATTCATCGCAATATGAAACGACACTTGACTTTGGTTTGATTGCAATAAAAACTCAATTTGCAAGAATTGTTATGAACGTGCGCCATGCCTCGGTTAGCAAATGTTGACAAGAAGGAATTTGTAAGACAATGGAAGGGTGAAAAATTCATTAAATCAGTTTAAAAAAGTACGTTTTACTTATACGTATGATTTTTCCCAAAAAAAAGGCATATTTTAGTCTAGCGTCAACTATTGACGGCCGTCTAAGTCGAAAAGGTACACCTTACGAATTGTTGGCTTATAAATGTCCATAGCTCTTCTAGATGAAAGAGATTATTTACTGAAACAATCAATGATTTATTAAATAATTTCACCTTCACCTTTCACTTTTGTTATTTGAAGCCAGACGGTCAGGTGGAAAGTGGCAACGACCAAAAGGAAAAGAAAGAAAAGCTTGATTTTGTTTTAAGGTAATTTTGTACGCTAAAGATCTTAACTGACAACTCGAATGGTTGCGGGTGCAAATCTCAAGCGCGATAGAGTTTTTAATAAAGTCGTTAGGCTTGGATGCTAATACTTGAAGAAGAAGAAGAAGAAGAATTTTTAAACGTTCTTTGTTTTTAATTACTTGACTTTTTCGCCAACTATGCTGTCCGCTTGTTAAAAGCAAATATGCAGAGAATCTATGCATCAATATATCAATCATAAAAACATACATCCAGGGCTGTTCAGTAACCAAATAGGTTTCTTATGAGGCTAATGGGATTAAAATTGCGCCAATTGCTAATTGTTAATGAAGCTAATGAGCCGACCCTTCTTTAACCTTCAACCACGCTTCTGTTTCCCTTTTTTTTTTTTTCTTTTTCAATATAAGACGGGATTCATGTGCTTAAACTATTGGATGGTTAGTCGGTCGGAATTGACGCGACCTCATAGGCCTCATAGGGGTTTATGTGTTTTGGTGATATACACCCAATTATTGATCACGAAATTGCCCTCAATGGCGGACCACAGCGCACAAATGCTACATCAACAATACAATTGTGCACATTGATTGAGTTCAATCACTTGTTGCACATGTGCATTTTGTTGGCAGACGAATAACATGAATTTTGAATTTTTTTGATAATCATATCGACTGCAGTCATGAATAAAGGTTTTTTTTGCTCTTCAACAATTAAAAAACGGACTTTGATAAGTTGAAAAGTCAGAAATAAAATACACATATAGCGTAACTTGAAAAGAAGCAAATCAGAAATAACCTTCAATTAGAATGCATTCACCTTTAGTTGCTGTCCCTTAGATGATGCATACAAGCATTCATAAATGCCTGCATATTGCCTGCATACATATAGAATTTGTTTTTTTTTTTTTTTTTTTTAATTTTTTTAAATTATCCACTTTGCTAATTTCATTCCTTAGTAGATGAAGAAAAATAAAAAAAAAAAAAAAATTATTATGAGAGATAAGATTGATCGGTAAGTTATTTTTTAGTTAAAATATTCATAATAGAAAAGATCAGTCGATCGATGTTTAAATGCATTTGTAAAATTTGAGTTGAATGAAAACGTATCCATAATAAAAAGTTTCACGAACGTTTCACCTATAGATCTGTTAATGGATCAGCTAATGATCAAATGAGCGCGAATAATATTGTAAAGAGAAATAAAGAGGCATAAAGTCTGAAGTGAATCTAGAAATATTGAAATGGTTCGCGTAAATCGTACTGGCCAGCGAGAAGAGTAAAACTGGTCTCAGTAAGAAATGTACAATTTAGTCGGCAACTTAATGCGGTAGATGACGAGCGCGTAACGTTATTCAAACAGCTATACAGCTATATATTAAAAACGGTTAAGCATAGTTTGACTAGCGTAACTGATGTGATGCGTTCAAAGGCTTACCACGGTCTGAAAGCTGCTTTCGATTACATTTAAAGAGATAGTGCATAAAGTCGGTTTTAAAACATAAAATACTTGAAAAATATTCATTTATCAATTTAAAGAGAGAACTATATGTATAAAGAGTGAGAAAGAGAGAAAGAGAGAGAGAAAGAGAGAACGGGTATCTCTAAGTTGAGCGAAAGATTTGAAAGTAAAGTTTAGAGTTTATCATTTCTTTTTCATTATTTTCACATTTGGCTATCAAAAAACGTTTTAATGTTTACCTAGGATTGAAAAAATGTTTATTCAATTTATTCAAGTGTTAAAGTTACTTATCAGTGCTCGCTTTCAATTTAACGATAAGATGCATATTTATTAAATTGCACTAACTAAGGGCAAGGCCGTTTTCAAGCATACCTTATATGCTATAAGGTAATGAAATTAAGAAAACGCAACCATAGATCATTCGAACTCAAATGAAACGAATCTAATAAAAAAGTACCCACAATAAGCGAATTATTATGAAAATTGAAAGTGAATTTTAAAAATAACTCTTTCTAATAAGAAGTCCGCGTAATTAACAAGAGAGAGTGAAAGAAAGAGAGAGCAAGAGAAAGAGCAAGAGAGGGAGAAAGAGAAAGAGAAAGAGAGAGAGAGAGAGAGAGACGGAGAGAAATAATTAAATGAAAGTTTAGTTTTAACTAAAAGTAGTTATAAGAAAAATAAATTCAAAAAAAAAAAAAATATATATATATATATATATATATAGATTAAAAGAAAACAAGAATTTCCATTGCCTGCTCAATTACCTGAATTGTAATCTTGCTGAATGCAAAGTCGTGACCGTGAATCTGTACACACGTACAACTAGTTCAGTTACTTGTCACAAATTTGAACGCATCTCAAATACAACCCTGAAGTGAGATGATACCGTACGCATTGATAATAATATTAATGAATTTTACATTGGCCAGTGTCGCCGCATCTGGTACGAGTAATAATAGCCTTAGCACAAATAGCAGCAGGTATGCTAGAAACCAGAACATTAACCGCTTCGCAACTAGTCTTAATAACAACATAACCTCAATATTTAAGCCCCCCCAGAATTTGGCATCGGCCTTACGCGACAAAAGAGGTAAGTTATTCAATTGTTAACAAATTGGAAAATTAGTTTTTTTTTTTTTTTTTTTGTATGCATTTTGTATGCATACGATTGATTTCATTTGTAAACTTGAGCTGTCGTCTCTTATTAAAAATTACATTTAGTTGAAGCGAATTTATAAAAGAATAGTGTAATAAATATTGTTAGGTATGTATGTAAGTTTTTCAAGTATTTTTGGTTTACATTATAAACAAATTAAATTAATTAACAAAATTTGATCAATCATAACAGTAAATGGCGTATGCTAATTATCATCCCTAATTAATATTAATAAGTATTGCTTTATAAATCTGTTGGATCGAAGTGAATTTTGTGTACGAGATGGCATAAATTAATCAGATATGCATTGATGAAGAATGTGCGCGTGTTACAATTAAAATTAATTTAAATTCTTAAACTTGATCAAAATATCACAATTGTTGCGATATGTAGGCTTAACAAAAAAACACATGAATAAACATCGAACGGACGGACCACAAAAGATGAGTCTATGAGTTAAGCTCTTTTGGGTGTTACGTCGGTTCGCATAAACTTACCATATCTTGTACCACAAGTGGTGAGGGTATAAAAACTGCATCTATCCCATGCCGGTCATGTCATGTGTGTAGGGTATAATTAGTTCTATATTTTTAGTCAGTCATCTGCATAGAGAAACGTTTGAAAGCGCAAGTCCTATTATTATGTGTTAAAGCTGTAAAAAAATTACTTTTACCGTTTCTTCAAAAATATGCTGAAAACGAATTCATTTCTTCTCATCGACACAACGCATTAATTTTTAAGCTTACAATCGCAAGAAATTAAAAGCGAAAGCCAAGCGTCACATTAACGTTTTTATTCATTTGGTTTGATTTATATACAAAATTAATATTATATACGGGTTTTAAAATGAAAGAGTTCAATGGCTTGCAGCACGTGTTATACTATAATTAAATTCCCTTTGTTTCTCTCTAAATCAGTTCGCAGCAGTAGTGGTACGATTATATTATTAAAGACTTTCTTCAAATTCCTCAAAGGCATTGCGAGTTCTTGCGATTAGGTTAGCATCGAAAATTGGGCAAATCGGTCAAAGGTTATGCCTATACTTAATTGTAGACTGAGAAGACCGTTCTTGGTTGATAACCAGAATTTAGTTTAAAAATGATCCTACTGTACCTGTGCAAAAGTGGTTCACATTTTTTTTGCTTTTTTAATAAGGAAAAGGGCGGTGGGTACACAAGATTCGGTCACAATCGCTCACTAGCTAAAGATTCGAACACGCGGATCGAGGAAACTCGCAGTAAGCAAAAATATTTGTAATTAAGAGACAGATTTCTTAAAATATTATATATATGTTGTGTGGCATTAGACTACACCGACCAAGATATGCCTGAATCAATTTAGGCAGGGGCCGGTTTTCCACACAGCTATTTAATATCGTAATCGTGGTTAAGGAGAGTAAAAAAGATAAAAAACTCATAGACATGTCTAACGGCCATTTTCAATTTGTTAATCTGAACTGAAAGTTTACTAACAAGCAAATAATTTTTTAACTGACACTGTGAACTGCTTATTGAGATTACAATTTTTACTTATTGTGATGGACTTTTTCTTTTGGGTCGTAAATGAATTTTTTTAGTTCATTTTTCCAACCATGTAGGTGTCGGCTCCTTTATTAGCCCTACAGGTAGATATTTAACTTACGATTAAATTAAACTAAATTATCAGAATGGAGCTGAATTTCGTGAAATTTGTTGATTTATGGGTTTAATATAATCAATCGGTCAGGCTATGTCTCCTATACGGTTAACACGCTGATGATCGGTAACGATGGGGTAGGGAGAGAAAAAGGCATGGACTGGCTGTAGCCTAGCGGGTGCGTGTCCAATCCAGTAAATGTTACGCTTTTACCGACCGAGCACTTGCTATAGCTACGATCAAGCATGTTCCAACCGCAATGAAATTTGCGAACCGGCGATTGCCGACTTGATAATTGCGCCTACTATTTACTCGACCATGCGACAGCCCCATAAAGATTTGCTCTAAACAGAAAGTTAAATTTATCTAACCTGCACTTTAATATATATTCCAAACGATCCCAAATCGACTGCGTTGGTCACGTTATTCAAGAATACATATATGTCGCGGGTTCTTCGTTCCAAGCTTGCCTGCATTTGATGTTCTTTGTGGGATCATATATGGCAGGAGAGGAGTTATATTTGGTTTGAACCAAAGTAATGTACGCTACAGATTCTGAAAACATATACCAAAACATATGCAGATTATTTCCTATATTTTTGATTATTGTGGGCGTGTCTATCGATCGACTTAATAAATATTTGAAAACCAAACATTCATCTTTATATGATTTACTTTCAAATTAGAAGCGATATGTAGACAGTTACTCTAATCATCGAACCAATTCGCCGGTGATCGTCCTCGGCGTTCCCGGCTTTCCAAATGTTTTCATTTTTAAACCGAATACGAGCACAAAAGTACTACTGTCTTTTTCCTTCCGCTCTTTCCTAACAACCGTTGTCCCCCTATACGGATAGGGCGCATTATCTGAGTGATTTGTCAAGCACTTTTTACTCTCTTCTCTGTATCCCCAAAGCGAAAGCAATGATGTTTAACTAATTTTTTTTGCTTCTATTATGTAAAATACCTCCTTGCCCGTATCCATTCGAAACTTTCCAAGATTATGTTCGTACAATTGATTTGTGATTTTCAGATTCACGTAGATTTCATTCATCATATAATTAATTCTCAGGAGGTTTATTTACAAATGAATTATTTACTGGAACTTATATTTAGATTTTAAAGTTTTAATTCTTCTTCTGGTCTTGTCCGCTCGAATATGTGTACGATTCAAGTTCAAGTTTTTCGACTTAATTGACTCTGCTAATAAACTTCATTGCGACATTTTCGGTTCAGTACTGTAAGCTCTTACTTTTACTTGGAGTGAGCAGGTAAGGCATCATTTATCTGTATGTGGTTCTTTTGCATTTTAAGAATTTCGTTTTTCTTTTAAATTCTTTTTTAAAAATTCATGACAAACTGAAGACTGCCTAAGAAATGGCGAGAAAGAATGCTTTACGAAGTATTAGTAAGCGAACTTATGTTAGAATGAAAAGTGATTAGTGTTTGAGCGCGTCAAGAGCTCAATTGGGAATTTCTGTTGTCTGCTTGTGGTAGATATTTGCCCTGGGCTTCAGAACACACAGTAGTTGCTCTGAAACAGGAACAAAGTGAAATCTTTCCTATTTTACTGAAGTTGCTCTGATTTTTCGACAATTTTCAACTGAATTCTTTCGTATTCTTAGACATTTGAAAAGCGCAAAAAAAAAAAAAATGTGAAAGAGAAAGTTTCTCCATTTGACGGAGAAGTAAGGACCCCTGAAAGAAGAACCGCTTTCATCGATAAGCTATTGACTATAGGCCAAAATGATTTTAAATTGCATGCTTGGCTTAAAAATGCCGTCAATCGATTAATGTTACGTTTATATATTAGTTTGGGGAAAAAGAAATCCATTATTTTTTCGGTAGATGGCTGCACTGGTAGATTTCTCGTAAAGTAACGATCAAACAATTTCAGATTTCAGATGCTCGTTGGAAAGGTGACATTTCGCAGTAAAAAAAATTCTTTTGTTGTTTTTTGTTTGGTGCATTCAGTTGTGAGTTACAGCGTGTTAAAAATGGAAG
>KK502442.1:33819-50463 GCA_000688735.1 Glossina austeni
TTTTTTTTTTTTTTTTTTTTTTTTTTTTTTTTTTTTTTTTTTTGTGTCTGTAATTTACTTAGTTCAACGGAAATGTTATAAATCATAGCTTTTCGAAAGCTATTAACCAATAACTTTTATTACAGTATGTTTTGTTTGTTTTTTTTTTTTCATTATTAATTTCAAAACCTTGATGTTTAAATTTTGCATATATACACACACATATATATAAAAATTTTACTGTGACAACTACGTATTGTATTTGATTCGGCCTGACATAGCGGTTGCCGTATGATAAATATGTAATATGTTCACGTTTTGTATTACTTTTGCATTGATTTAACGTCACGGTATTATTTTATTTGGTAGATGCTTGAAAATATATATAATTGTCTACCGCGTTGATCGATATAACGAGATTATAATGTATAAAGCGTAAAAAGTAGAGTCAGAGATTCTCAAATGTTGCTTACAGTAAAGCAAATGACTAATATAAGCATTTACTGGTTTTTATCCCATAATTCTTTTGCGTATCTTCTACAATAATACTGTTTTTACGGTCTACACCACGTGTGATGCAAGGGTACATTCATTTTAAGCGAACGTATACAACATCCAGAAGGATTTGAGATAGATCCACCGCGTAATCCAACAATCTAAGCTTATCTGTCCGTATGTCCATCATAATTTCTTTAAAATATTTCGATAAAATTTCGTATACAGACATGTTTTGACTTAAGGACGAACGTTATTGAAAGTGAGCGATTCGGATCGAATTACTTTCACAATCATTTCTCATTTAATGCCCCACTTTGAGAAGTCGTTATCTGAATAACTGTAATGCGGTATAGGATATTTAATGGAGGTGAGTAATGGTTTACCTGTTGTTTATTATAGGTATCGTTGTTTTTATTCATAGAGTAAATGCTGAGCGTTATTTGCAAATTCTGGATAAGTTATACACAACAACGCAACTTCCATATAGAACGCGGCAGGAATAGCAATAAAATCGAGTGATGAGTTTCTCGATCGAAAGATTAAACGTCAAAGTCTAGTTAAAGCGCCAGCTGTCATTCCTGAAAAAAAGAATAATTCGGCTCAAGGAAAATTTTTAAAATACTTTCTCGATATATTTATGTAAAAATTTCAGGATTATTACTGCGTAACTAATGCAATGACATGGGCATGAAGTGAAAATTCCCCCAAGAACTTTGCGGTCACTTAATAAATTGTTTCCAGAATGATTTGATTAAATCCACATGAATACATTTGTGACGTGGGTTACGCACTCAAATAGCAAAATTTAATTTCATTGTATGTGTTTTTGTATGCATCTTACGTTGTAACGTTGGAGTAAAAAGCACATAAAGAAAACATTTTACATGATGCACGATGCAAATGCATTCATTGTGTTCAGCGCTTTAATTGTCCTTATCAAGCGCTGTGAGAACGTAAGAGAAATAAATACAAGTGTGAATGTTAGTCGTTAGCTACAGACACCTAGAGTTCAATCATTGATTGTGAAACTCGTTACCAGTTGATTCAAATACTTTCATTCGTCCATCTTTCCGTCCATCTCTATTCCTGTAGATATCAGGGTAAATCTTTGCATTGGATTAATTCCACTTTATTAATCCAATAGCTTTGGGAAAAGACAATGAGAAAAAGAAAGAAAAAAAAGCAAAGACTTTCAAATTTTTCATTATTGATCTAATACTTTTCGCTTTTAATTTCTGTATGCTAGAATCTAGGATTTCTTTCTCGATACTTTCTTTCTTTTGCTTTTTTTTTTTATTCCTATTTTTATTATTATTCGTTTATATTTTTTGCTTAATACGTTTCATGAACACTTAAATGATCGCATATTCTCGCTTGGGAATGAAAGACGAATAGGTACAGGAAATTTTACGCAAGGCATGATATTTTTGAAAACCAGTCGTTTTATGCAAAAGTCATTGGCTTTCATTCCTAAAAAATTATTATATAGAAACGGGGCTTGCAAGGTATGCTTTCAACATCTTCCTAATAAAATTTTTACTTTATAATTGCATTTACAAGCTTTTAAATTTATGAGAAATATCTTTATTTCCCGGCTCACTTGAACCCATATTTAGTTGTATAGTTATATATATGTCCATAATAATCTTGTCGCCATCATCATTATTACGGACGCATTCTCCACAGACACTATATTCAGAATGAATAGTGGAATTTGCAAATGTTATCGCTCGATATATCGGGCAAATCGTTTGCGTAAGACTCCTGAATGTTCATTTTATCACTCATTCAATTAGTTTTGCTTTCTTCACACTATTCAAGCGAATTTAATTTTCTTTTTAAATGCAAATTATTATAAAAATATCACACAGTGTCCACCATTATCCAGCTTTGTATTATGCATTAAATCCCGCAATATCCTAATATTATGCTTAGCAATCACTGCTAGAATAGATAATTTTTAGAGAAAACTCCTTACCATCAGCAGAGAAATCTGAGAAATCTCATGAGCGGTTGTTCAACTATTAATTAATCCAATTAATTGATTTATAGATCGGAGCGTTACATTTCTTATCGTCTTTAAAGAAGTTTCAACAATCTAAGGTTTTGAAGCGCGAAGTGGTTAATCATTGTTAATAGCGTTCGTCCTTCGGTTAAAACAGATCAGTGTATCAGATTTAATCAGTATATCTTAAAAATTGCGATTTTTAGGTTGAACATAAGAAAACGAGACAAATGGACGGACGGACAGACGGACGGACAGATTCTTATGTCGATTCAAAACTAGTTTCAATTATATAATAAAAAGCGCGTCCATCTTAAGTTCTTCTGAGTGTGTGACGGACATCCGCGCAAACTCACCATTGGCATAAGGTATAAAAGAGTAATTCAATTAAATTTTTAATATTTCACGGTGATCATGCCATATCATATAATTCAGAATAGGATAAAAATGTGCCGGCAAAAGCACTTCAATGTGTCAGATAGATGCAGTTAATCCAAATAATATTGAAAATGATCTAATTATTAAGCTTTTCAAAAAAAAAAGAAAATAAAAGAAACGGTTTGAAAGTCATGAAAGCATAATCTGCATCTGAGCGGGAACCTTGGAAGTGGTCTGATTGTCGAACATGCGTTCCATGCGTGATATAGTTTTCGATAGCCGACAGTTGACATTAAATGGCATGCGATACAAATACGTCAGGGCGTGAGTCATTTCTTCATACATTTCTCATAAGCTGATCAAATTACGGTCTTTATCAATATATTTTAGGGAACTTCTTTTCTTTGGCCTTAAGTTCATTCAAAAACCCCCTTTTGAATGCAAAAGCAATAACAATAATATCGATATCGTTTTTTGAACAATTGTGAAGGTTCGATTATATTGAACGACCTTTTCGCTTAAAGCTTCTAGCACGAGAATCTCATCATGGTGATGTTACGAATGAAGAAATATGATTGCTCGATTAATTAGCTCTCCGAGGATTATACGATAAGCTTTAACGATATTCCTATCATTGACGGCTGTTAAGAACGACCAGAGCACGAGGCAAACCCGCTATCATTGCTCGGGCTGCATTCAACGATGCATCCGATAAGCACAAGTCGTCGCAGGTTTTCGCAAGAAGGAAAATGATAATATGTAGTCCTAAAGGAAGCGATGGAATGGATATAAATGCTGGACTGACATTCAGCATAATGCTATGAAAATATTGAAATCTTAGTACTTAGGAATAATTTAAACAATTTACTGAGTATCATGTAGTCAACGAGGCAGAGCACTAAGTAGCAACGCTTGCACTGCACTGCCTACAAAAGGAACGATTGAGAGAGATTTCGGAAACCACGATCTGGGATCAACGTGATTTATAATTCTTTTGTTTTATATATATATATATATATATGTGTATATGTTTATATATATATATATATGTATGAGGTAAGATTTAGTAAAAATAGAATAGCGTATTGTTGTAAATGTGAATGAAAAACAGTTTACATTGATTTGACAGGTAAACGTTGTATATACATGTATAAAAAAGAAATATATATTTTTTAAATATACGATAAAATTATAATAATAAAGTAAAAAAGTTGAATTATTATGTTTTCAAATCGTCAATCAATTTGCTATATATATTGTCGTGTACGTGTGGGTGGACGCGTTTTTGTGAAGATAATAATGATATGTGTGAAAAGCGAGCTTCGATGACGCTCAGCATAAGCTCTAATCTATTGTTAGGCGTTTTAAAAAAAAAAAGTTTTTCCTTACGTCAAAAGTTTTGAAAATTTCAATTGGCCACGATTTACGAAGACTACCGGTATCGTTGAACAATAAATAAACGTGAATCGTTTAGACATTAGGTGATTAAAATAAAAATGGCTTTGAAATTCCATAGGATGTAAATATTGTAAGAATGTAATGTTTATCTAAACCAAAACATTATTCCAGTTTTGCTTTTTTGTCTCTATCTTTTTTCACAGTTAGAATAGAATTTGCTTGCAGAGAAGTTTTCATTTTGAAATGTGAAAATTTTTGCTTTAATTTTTCCTAAATCGAAATACAAAATTGATTTCATTATTACAGACTCAGCATTTGAATTGGATCCCACTGAAATCGCACGTCAAAATCAAATAACTCAGCAAATTCTAACCCATTATATAGAACGTCGCTTGTTTCCGTTTAGTAATGTTAAACAGAAGGTGCCGTCCATAGCTGAAATATTGCCAAAGGCAATCACTTCAACTACATCGCCAAGGGCGATCAGTATTGCGACATCGCCGACATATAAGCGGGGCTTGGCCAGTAGCAATAATACGCGACGTAAAACTTATGGGCAAAAATTGAAAAATTCCACCAGACGTAAATATAATACGAATAAGATCGAAACACACGATAAAGAAGAACAAGAAATAGAAAAACGACCAAGTCAAGAACGTTTGACGGAAAATCTCAGCGAAGAGGAAGACGCTACCGAGCAACCTGCAACGATAACGCATAGCAATAAATACAAGAATCAAGATAATCACACATTTTATTACAACAATGAATGGTCGGGAGGAAGAGGTTTTCTTCTGCCCTACGACATCGAAGATGATGTCGAACACGATGTACAGGAAGCATTGCAGAGCGTTGAATCTGAACAGTACGATCAATACTACAATAACGATATCTTTCAACGCGATCCCAAAGAGAATGAAATCGATGGCGGCGGAGGTAAGTTATTTATAATAAAGCGAACTGATGATCAATTTTCTTATGATTGCGGAAATAATTATAAGTTATCGTTATTATAAGTAAACAACATGGAAACGTTTTTACTTAAAGTAAAGCGGATCTTTGCACAAACACACACCATTGCTTACATTTAAGGTCATATAGACAGTTAAAGTAATGATCTTTTAAAAGTTTCTTTTGGAGGTTTTTTTTTTTTTTTATACTTTTACATATGCTCTCCAAGGGGACGTATGCATTGTTGTAGGAAACCGGATTTTATTGTCAACAATAAGACAACAGAATGCAAGGCTTATGCAGGCAGTTACGTGTTGTCCTTTACGTTGTAAGTTATTACCCTTTTGTCGATGATATCTTTTTTATGTGTAAATAAATTGAAAGCAACTTTGTGAGTAGCTTGTTGAACACCTTTGCTGTCAATGCAAACAATAATGCTTGACTTGGACGATGAAAGTATGATAAACCGCAATTTAGTGCATAAAAACTTATATGACAATGTAATGGGAATAGAAAAAAAATAGAAGAAAAATTCGATAGTTCAACTGGCTTTTGCTTGATTGATTAATTGCTGTGACACGGGTATTACAAAATTGTACTTTGATTGAATTGTGTTTTTCTTTTCCCAAATTAGACATAAATGAAACAATTACTTGTTAGAGCCAAACAAAGTGAGCTTCCGAATCAGATTTCTTTAACAGAACATCGGTAAAACTGATTATTTCAGGCAAAATCTACATTGTATAGCAGGTTGGACTACTCAGAAACTTACTAATACTTGGGCGAAGTCCGAAGACCGGAACCGAATCGACATTCAAAATCCAGGTCTCGGTAACACAAAGTCTCGATTTTCGCAATCATCGACAGTTGCTTTCATTGTAAGAATAAGTTTTGAAAAGAGATTACTTTGGGTACCGCCTTCTATTCCTTTTTTAGCCAACACCAAAGGGTAGGAGTGTATCCCTTTTATGAAACGCTTGCTACACCCACAAGGAGGTTTCAAAAACGCCATAAAGTCTTTCGATTTTTTCTTCATTGACGAATCACTCAGGAGATATCACCTATTCGCTTAGCATGACCGACTGACCACTTACTATAGCCACGAGCAAAATAAAGTCTACCGCGCTGAGTTTTGCATCCGCGAAAACTGACTTGGTAGTCGCGATTCGGTTACTCATGCGCATAAAATTTATATATTTTTCATTCATTTTAGCATGTCCGGCTATCCGTCTGTGCAATATCTGTGGTAAACATTCTCCTGGTTGTAAAAACTAAGATATCGGACTCAAATATGGTAAAGCTATTCAAAGCTCTCGCACGCAGATTAATATTAAAAATGGGCTAAATCGATCAAATGACACGCCTACAATTCCATACAAGCTGAGAGCATATCTACTTTCTGCGTATTCTTTTCATTAGCCATAAATTTCAAAATTTCCACATACATACTAGAAATATGAAAAACATCAACCACGTACGTCTACCTAATAGTATAGAATACGAAAATTTTTTTAAATTTTTCTGTTGAACCCCTTTTATAAACATCTTTCACAAATATTAAGGAATACTGAGGTTGCTTTTCCCACCCGGCCCGATTTTTCATTACAGCCTCTTCGCTCCTTCGAACATAAGTATGCCTAAATAACCTCAAATGCCTCAAGTAAGGGGCAACATTAGTATGAAATTATTTACCTAATGATTGCATGGGTGAGCAGTAAAAAAAGATTCCCAGAGAATTCTACATTCGTAGAATAACTTAAGCAGTTGCCTGGTAAAGGTAATGACAATGAAAATAGTTTGTAGGCCTTGTTAATGAATAAAATCCTACCAGAAATCGGAGCTAAATCTCTTTCAGTGAAAGGAGAATTTTGATGAAAAATCTTTGTGATTGCCGATTATTTAAAATTCGGTTCAAGTAGGCGACCTAAAGCATTACTTATAAGTGGGCTTTCGTTCTTTTTTTGTAGCAAAAACTTTAAGTATCGGAAAGTATTGGGAAGTCGCGGTAACCTACAGAAATCTTGTGTCGCCATTTGTTGATAATGAGTTAGGACTTTCGAGAGATGGATTTAATAGCGGGAGCAACAGATGAACGGTCTCGGGTCTCGAATTTTTAAAGGGACTCGTATCGTTCGCATTTTTATATCCTTTTTCTCTTGTTTTTTTTTTCTATTTTCTTCTGTACTCGGATCATTTGACGATTCTGATTCGCTTTTAGCAGGGTTCGTCTGTTTTTTTTTTCCAACTTTTGTTATCAATAGTGTCGACCATTGCCAAAATCGATCTCTCCAAAGAAACAAGATTTGTAAAGAAAAGTAATTTTCGCTTAGTTAGT
This sequence comes from Glossina austeni, assembly GCA_000688735.1. Lineage (NCBI taxonomy): Eukaryota > Metazoa > Arthropoda > Insecta > Diptera > Glossinidae > Glossina > Glossina austeni. The sequence goes on from KK502442.1 coordinate 41,364, forward strand.
TCGTTCCCTTTTATCTCAAACGAACGGCTGGCTTATAGTTAAATAGCTGTGCGCCAGGAATTATTTAAAATGCTATTATTGACAGCAAGCTATAAGGTTTTTAGTAAAATTATTTATGTGCATGTGAATAAATGAATATATTGCGTAATAGCGCAACTTCCCTTCAAATTTCGTAATTAATTGCTTATATAAACAAAATTGTTAATTGAAACTTAATCACCGTCAAAAAAAGAAACCACAATCGCTCTCGGAGATAAATACAGTTGTTGGGTTTATTTCAGGCAGCATAATAAATGTGAAATAAATGCAATAAATTACTTATTAAGTAAATGTTTAATTATAAGATTAGAGTAAATACTAATAAAGACAATTGAAAAAAAAAAAAAAAAAACATAACAAATCGAAGAAATATAAAAAAAAAAAAAAAAAACATAACAAATCGAAGAAATATACACAAAAACACAAAGAAAGAAAAAAAAAATTGAAAATTGAAAAAGAAAAAGAAAAACAGCACAAACATACAAATATACGCAACTTCCTCGCATGATTTGCTGTCTTAAACAGAAAATAATTTTTAAAAAATATGTTATGTACACAAAATTACTATTGTATATATGTGCGTATGTATGTATTGTATTAAGCAATGCCAACTACCCTAACCTTCTTCAGTATCTAGCACATGTTTATATGTACATATATATATATATATATAGATAGATGTGGTCTTGCTTGTGCAAATATTAAAAAATACATAGACAATGGATGAAAAAAAAAAATTGAAAAAAAATTAAAACTAAACTAAATACAAAAGTACACACATTTGCCGCAATTGAATTTAGCTGAATGTAAGTGTGTAATACAATCACAATACAAAAGTAAGTAGAATGACGATGATGTGCACTCAACTTTGGCTAAAAAGAATACCATCATAACCATCACCAGCCAGCCACGTAAAACAATAACAAAAGCAAAAGCAAAAACAAAAGACTTAAACAACAAAAGAGAAAAAGTCACGTTGGCGCGTACTTTCGAGCTGTTGCCGATTGTATGCACAAATAAACAAATAAACAAACAGACAACAAACAATTTGTTAATCATTACAGTGCTGTTGATATTTTTAATGTTATGGTCCTATGTTAGCAGCGATGATGCGCGGTAGTGTCGTTAACAAATTATTTCTGCTTAAATTCATTGCTCTCTAAGCGGCATAAACTTACCATTAAAACGTATATGTTTGATTTAGATTTTCTTCTAAAATTTGAAAGAAGAATGAATAATAATTGAAGAAGAAGAAGAAGAAGAAGAAGATGATGAAGTAAACTATCTACATAAAATGAGTATAATTAATTTGTCTTGTTCTTGTTTACTGGTTACACATTCTTTAATATGATTATAAGCATCAACAAATTGTGTCTGTGTGCGAAGATTTAACAAAAATCCAACATTTCTTCAATTCCAATATGCATATACATATGTATGCAAACAATTGAATGATAATAAAAAATCAGTGTCATCGAAATGCAATATATTGCTCTTCATAAAATTGATGCCTACGTTCAGCATATAAATGACATCACAAAATAAGCTATCATTTAATAGTTTTCTCATAAAATACATTTTTTTTTTGTTTTTGTTTTTCTTTTTTTTTTTGGTTTTCAGTACCGGAAGTATATAAGATTTTTATTATAAAACATTCAACGGATGTTCCATAAAACAAATGTACTTATATATTAGACTGAACGGTGAAGGAGATTGTCAGTCTGTCTGTCCTTTTCTTTTTTGCGAGCTGCTTCTCAACTTTCTTGGTAGTAGATTTTTTTTTTTTTAAATATCTGCGAGTGAATGCACAATTAAAAAAAAAAAAAGAAAAAAAAATTGTAATTTTTACTCTTTTCCCTAAATTGTAGTCTCAAGTTGTAATTCCTGCAACTCAGAATTTTTCGATAATGAAATTCCCCGTAAAATTCGAAAATCAACTAAATCGCTTATAATTAGCAAAAAATCCATAAAAGTGTTATTTGAAATTAGAAAGCCATTTAAGGTACGATATCGAATGACTGGATCTAAGCTTTAGTTTGCAATCAATTACGCGTGCACTAGACAGTGATTAGCCACTAATCCCTGCCGCTGTCCCTGTCCCTGTCCCTGGTTCCCTGAATATTATAAGTAATGCAAAATATATAGCAAGCAGCTTGGCGTCCTATGATTCTTCCTTGTCATAAACAGGAGTTATGACTAATATGAGGTGAAATGAGGGAAATCGCAGCCCTCCTTAAAATCCTTCCCCCTTTGTTATATTAATAAATGAAAAAGCTCAATGATATCAAGTCATTAAAGTTTAGCGGCGAATTTCTATCAATTGGCTGCGGATAAATGTCTCCTTGCAACTATTTCATTATCTTATCAATAAGTTGAGATTGTAAAAATTGAAAATCATTTCACGACATTGACGTGTATTTCGAACACAAAAATAAAAATGTCAGTTCATTTCGTGACACCCTCTAAAAACGCATAGGAATTCCAAAACATGTACAGTTAGTTATATGCAAGCATTTACAACATTATAAAAGATATTTATTCAATAAATTTAAGTATTGAGGCCTCAACTCAAGAATATTTTTCTTATTTTTTAGTTTTTGGTTTTTGGTATTTGTGATTACTTCTCATCTTTATTTGAAATTTGTTCAAATGTTAAAAGACATTTGAATTTGAATTAATTAATATAAAACAACATTTTTAATTAACATTACAACATAGTATCAGCAGTTGTAGATTTTATTAATTTTTGAAGATAAACTTCACATTTTATTTATAACAAAAGTATTAAATTTGCCGTAAAATCGTCTTCATATGCATAGTGTTCTAGAATCATTTCGGCAAAGCAATACAACCAATAAAAGATAGACGACCTCAACTAAACTAATTTATGATTCTTATTGGAATGCCAATAGTTTTACTAATTAGAACCATTGCCTATAATATTTATGAATATTTTTTTTTTTTTTCGCCAACACTTTTGCTTATTTTTGAAAACACAGGTGGTCTTAGATTACGTGGTACTGTGGGCCGATTTGGCCGAATTTTAATACCCGTCCGCTCGTAAGAACTTATAAGTTTCAAGCAAGTTTCGCGATCAGGAGAATATTTACCAAGGACATTGCACCGAAAGACAGACAGACGGATGGACAGACGCACAATTCATAAATCGCTTTAAATATTGATAGTGATCAAGAGTATGTATACCTTATGCGTGTGTGTCTGAGGCTTTCTTTTCCATGTTGAACAATAGCCGCATCCTTCGTTGGTGGGTGTAAAAAAAGTAAATTAAATAGAAAGGAAACGCTATAAATATATCGCGTTTTCGTAAATTCGGCTCGGAGCTCCATCGATATAATAAAAGTTAGGTCTATGTTAAGCCTTTCTATTACATACGTCCACACTAAATTAATACCCACCGTACTACAAGTGGTGTAAGGTATAAAACGAAAATGATCACATCGACTTGATTACGTAAATAAACAGCATAAATAGGCAACAATGTGGAGTTCAATAACAAATGCACATAGTTGAAGAAATAAACATAAAATAGATTTTATAGTAAGCTAAGGCCTACTATTAAATACTTTACATCAGTTCACCGACTACAATTCTCCTATATGTCAGGAGCTTCGAACGGTAGACTATCTGGGCCCATATTTAGTAAAACTCATTTTCCTCTTCTATCAAAAAATCTTATTACTCTTCATCTATTATACTTTCGTCATGAATTACTAAAGATTAGGTTTATTGCTGCATAAAGATACGATTTTGTTGATTTTTTTTTTTTTTTTTTTTTTTTTTTTTTTTTTTTTTTTTATGGGATGTATCGCAAAGACGTACGTGGTCCAAATTTGATGCAGTTAATTTTTATTTTTCAATCTTCTTAGCCATACGAAGGACTATTTTTCGTAGGAAAGTTTACATGGGGGCGGGTTTGTTCAAGCGAAATAAAGTTTGAAAATTTCCAAAATATTTTGTGGCCAGTGGTCGTTAAAATTAAAACAGTCACATTCCTTAATGAGGTCCGTTCTTGATCCAAAAACAAGCCCAAAATATCTCAAACAAGATGCAAACTATAGGTGAAAGACGAAAATACATAGACCGATATCAAATCGGGACACAGACAAGCTTAGATAGCGTACAAAAATGATTCTGAATTTATCAGTATTATAAAAAATGGATCTGTCCTACGTCCATCTGAATGCTAATATCTCATCGCTTACCACAAGCGATGCAAGCTGTAATAGAAAAAAATTGAAAAAACAAAAAAAATGCAGTCGTAAGCACATCAAAACATAGACAATCGAAAAGATCGACATCGATCAGTCCGAGAGCTACAATATTTTGCCTGACCATCAGTCATCGTTCGGTCGAAAAGAAAACATACATCCCTTGACGTACACACACGTGCACAGGTGAAGCCCTGTATTTATTACCTACCAACGGCTACTTCCTAGTCTATAGCGCTCACCTTTAAGACGAGATCAACAGAGGGATGTAGTTGTCCCCCATTATCCAGATGAGAAATAGGGCAGCTATGGATCCAAGTTGCTATTGCGATAAGGTATTGAGCACGAATTCGAAGATTGCCAGACGCAAACATGCTCTTATGCGTAACCATTTAACTCAGCGATGCTTGTACATGCATAAGGAAACGCGAAATAAGTTCCGCTTACATCTACTTTGTATGTACATTTGTAATTTTATATGAATATCTGTGGTTTCTTTTCCGTTCATGTTAAGCACCGCATTACAAATCCATTTTAAGTTATTGTACAACACGTTGATTGGTACCCTTACATAAGATGTGAAAAGTTTTTAAAATAAGGCGCTCTAACCGAGAGTTTAATATGAATTATCGTTGTGTACGTAGAGCGCCGACTTGCTTATGGTATAAGTTTAAATATAACGTCTATAGTAAAGTGTATGAGTTATTGCGAAGGGCGGGCATGGAATTTATTTGAAGGAAGGCAAAAATGATCATTTGTTTAGTTTTGTTTTTGTTTTCTGAAATATTAAGCGTAACCAAATTAACCCTAGAAGGGCTTGAACGACTTAGCACCGATAACGAAGACGTCCAAATGTAAAGTGTCTGTTAAGCCTGTCAGAGAGGGAATTAAATGATAAAAGAAAGGCTTAGCAAGAAAGCGGAGCAAAAGTTCCCCTTTTTGTAGCATATGCACATGCGGCACTTAATTTTTTAACTAACCTTAGTTGTCTAGTGATAGTGACAGGGAGACATAATGAATAAAAAAAGAGGACGAATACGTGAAAAATGAAAATCAATGTATATAACAAAATGATAACCTATTGGTTATGTTTAACAGACGTACGTAATATTATTAGGAAATTGAATGTTTAAGTGAACCACTGACACGCACGAGGTCGGCCATCGATTAAGTTTTGAAGTCCAAATAAAAGTATATTTTGGTTTTGCAAACTTTATGGATCATAATAGGTTGGACCAACCGTGGGTAGGGGAATAAAGTAAAGGTAGCTTTCGGCTTCGTTTTAAGTAAAATTGTTATTTATTGCAGCGAGACCAATACCCCTTTCCAATGTTATGATGAAACCTTTCTAACATAAAAACATGAGGAGTTTTGAAGAGAGCACATAACTTAATACACATGATTCTTATATTCTGATATAAGTGATAAGATCTGCTGAATATTCATCTAGGCATCCCCTAGAACTATAATAAGAATTCTTAAGTAATTGTTTTTACTTTGAGCTCTTAAATGGTTCTAATAATTATTTGAGCCAAATTTCAAATCGATCGATGAATATATGTACACGTATATGAACGAAACTTTGAGTGGTTACGGTGTGTGTACTAAAATCGGTTACAAGCTTCTATATACATATGTATAAGGTCTTCATCTTTCCTTTCAAAGTTTTCAACTACGAATATGGTAGCGATGTCTGAAAAATTGAGGATACAAGTTTATGTTATAGAGAACCGGAATTTTCCCATAGATGGCCCTAGTTGTCGTGTAGAGGACATGTACATACATATAAAGTGGTGTTTTTTTAGAGCTTGGATATATGGCAAAAACAACCAGCGATACGGATTTATCTTCAGAATTTCAGATGCTAAGACTCATGGGTAGATCCAGGCGCATCGTTGACGTATATCGCGACAACGAATCGCTGTGACAGGATGACGATACTAGGTGTCTGGTGGGTTCAGAAGGTCTGTGTTCTATTATTAGCTGTTTAAGTCCGGCGACTGATTTGCCACAAAATACCAACAGGTTTTTCGTCTTTGTAGTCACATATTGCCAGATAGTTGGGAAAAATGTGTAGCTCGCGGTGGACAATAATTTAAATAAAATTTTTTAATTTTTTTTTTTTTAAACCTATTCGAAATTGAACCTGGTCTTGCATCCCCTGTCTACTAGTCTTTGCGGTAGTTATAAAATGTAAGCTAACGTTTCCTATGCACTGTCGATGCAGTTGTGGACGTATTCTCTCTGCCTTCAAAGCCGATTCATAACCAGAAATACATTTAATAAGTTTCAGGCCCTTGTCTGCACCGAAGGCATTTCACCGAGACGGTTATATTAGAATATTACTTATTATGGGAACACTAGGGTGAGGACTTCTGCTTGTTACAGCCGATGAGACAAATTTAATACGCATGTGCATTTTTTGGTGGCTTGTGTGAAAATTGTTAGTTGAAAAGAAACTTCAGATCTTAAGTTAGAGGACGTTAACATTAAGACGATACGCGTGCAAGTGTTAATCTGAGGTTAAATACGAAAAATGAGGAACCGAGGAACCAGTTCGAAGTATGTGTTATAAGCAGCAGACGAAACAAGTTGAATTTATTTACTCCAATTGTTAGGGCTCGCAATTGAGCCACAAATCTCTCTTAATCGCATTAAGAATTAAGATGTTGTTTAACTCTTTTTCTTCAATTTTTCTTATTTACTCTTTTATCGTCTTCGCTCACTCGCTCTCTCTTTCTCTCTCACTCTCTCACTCCGTTTGAGGTTGCGTGCGTTATAAAACCGCTGAGATGCTATGCATTTTCGGGATCATAAATGATACAAACAAGATATGGTAAAAAGAGCCATAATATGTCTTTGATGTAACTGTTTAATGAAACGGTTTAGTTCATCGTTAACGGTCAGTTTGGGCGCACATGCGCATTCAAAAGATAATCATAAATAAATAAATACAAATATATTTTCAAACTTGACTTATGCCTCTTTCTTTCATAAAACGCTAAGCATTTATAAATTAATTTATATGAAGTCTTAATATCTTTGTGTTGTTTTTTTACCTGCTGCTAAATATTTTATAATAATTTTTGTTTTTGTTTTTGTTTTTTTTTAAATTCATATTTTACATTATAATTCAAAGAAAATATTTACATTGATCGCTAAGTTAATAAAAAAAAAAAAAATTTTTTTTTTTTTTTTTTAAATAATTATAAGTATATTGAAAAGAAACATCATAAAGGTGCGCAAAAGAAAAGAAAATCGCTTCTGTTGAACAAATTTTTTTTTGGATTTTAAAACTTATATTAAGCAATAGATTGCGGGATAAAAATGCAAAAATATTTAACGATTACTGTGATATTAACGCTACAAATTATTGGTGCATTAACGGCGGTTAATCCAAAGCAAATCAATAATGCTGGTACGTATGGATAGACTTGCATTGGTTTTATTATATCTTTATGCAACAAACGAAAAGATTATGTTCGCCTTGGGGCACATTATCGGCTCGATATTCAATTCACCTCAAGCAAATATGCACACACACACACATTCACACACACACACACACACACACACGTATATATATTTGTAAAACTTCTTATTAATAATGCGTGAGCTAGGCGTGTTGGTTGATTGTCGCCACTGTTGCGCAACATCCATCAAATTCTAGATCAATATCCATCTATTAATAGATTGACAAGAAAATTTTCAAATTTTTAATTGTTGTTTCTCTTTGACTGGCTATAGGCGTGCGCAGCGAACAACAAACGAAAGTAGGAAGCATTATGTCTCCTGTTGCATATATCGAAATGATGACAAGTAGGTAACAATCTGTACTGAGATAATTTAAATATTTACGCACGGCTAGGACGTGTAAGGCATTTGATCGAAATATGGCTTGAAGTTTGCTTTATTCGATATGTCGAACACATATCGCTCGTATCGCATATCTTGCATATATATGTGTGAATATGTTCATATACAGATTGACAGTATTTTTTAGATAATTATATGCCTTTGAATTCAAGGTCAATTTGCTTGGATTTCAAGTAAGGAGAGTGAAATTTGCGACCAAGTAAAGTAATGTCTTGATGTCCGAAATTTAATTGGAAATGTTTTATAAAGGGAATCAATTCAATGAGTGCAGATTTAATTTTTCAACTAAATGAATTCAAAATGCGTCAAATGACGTGAATGCCATAACCTTTACGTTCGGCATTCGGTGTTAAGAATGTATTTATATATTTTTAAGGATCTTTAACTGCTTACATAGAGAGAAAGGATTGAAATGGCACTTTCGAAGCAAAGCTATCTTTAATCTAGGTATGTATTATGGGTGTGTGTTTTTTCCTTTTCTTACTCTTCATCATCGTCATAGGAATGCTTATTTTAAGCATAAGCTGTCAATTTAATTTGAAAGTGATATGTTAATGAGTTATATGAGTCTAATCATTTATCATAAATGAGTTCGTTTACCTTTAATATTGAGAAAGGATTCAATTCTTTCCTATAACTTGCTTTCTAACTGTATTCCATAATTTCACAATGAAATTTCAATTAGTGCTTTTATTCTATTATTATATTTCATTCTCGTCTTTAATATGAATTCATTTGCTGGTAATATACTTATAGCATATATATTAATAATTATTACTGAACAAGAATTCTTTTCATTATATTTCTAACGTCAAAATTGATTTGATTCTTTTATATGATATTTGACATTTAGTAAAACAAAAAAAAAAAAAAAAAAAAAAAAAAAAAAAAAAAAAAAAAAAAAAAAAAAAAAAAAAAAAAAAAATTTTTTTTTAAAGCACTTTTTTTTTTTTTTA
>KK502442.1:55510-98877 GCA_000688735.1 Glossina austeni
AAAAAAAAAAAAAAAAAAAAAAAAAAAAAAAAAAAAAAAAAAAAAAAAAAAAAAAAAACTTATCAAAGACATTACGTACTGGTTTTTTTTCTTCTTCAATATTTTCTTTCTCTTAAATAAATATATAAATAAACTTTATTTGTTTTTAACAGAAATACCAAAAAAAAAAAAAATAAAAATAAAACCCGTCCTACAGGCTCTTATTTATTTATTATATTAACTTGAAAATATTTGTCTTTTTTTTTTTTTTTTTTTTTCTGAATATTTAAAAATATGAATCACTGAGATCTATGCATGACGGTGAGGAAAAGAAGAGAAATTTTTTTTTGTTTTTTTTTATTACAAGAAACTAAAGAGAAAAAGAAATGAAAGAAAAACAAAATGTTGCATTAATTATTAATAAAGTAATTTTTATATATTTACATAGATTGTCCGAACTGTGTGGACGAAGTGCATTATATGAATAAATGGACAATGCCTTTATTAAAGCTGGGCGAGAAGCGTTACTATCTTGGTATCTTCTTCAAGGTAAGCGACATTCCGTTGTGGTAAAACTACAATTTACAATAAATTGAATGCATAAATAAAAAAAAAAAATAGTAATAATAACGAAGAAAAAAAGAAAAAAAAAACAAGTAAGAAAATTATATTCGGTTGCGATCGAATCTTTTATACCCATCACCGTTCCTTCAATGAAAGATTGAAAAATAGGAAAAATATAAATATAGGCGTGACTGATTTTTAATATTCTCGTAGAATCACTTTATGGAAGTATGATAATATCGTGTATTTGTTGTTGTTTATCAGCAATAAGCAAAAGACCTGAAAAGCAAAGACTTGCTTAGCTTTGCTTGGTTGGTATAAACGTTTTCATCTGCTTGCGTGTTTTCAAAGTCTTTTGCGCGAACAGGAGAATGAATATCACGCACACTACACACTTTGGCAGAGGGACAAATGCATCGACTAACAGACGGACATGCTTAGATGCATTCCATATTTAAAACTGAACAAGAATTTATAGATGTTATGATGTTTTTGAAGCTTCTTACTGTGCCTTATAAAGGTATGAGAAAAAAATTAAATTTTGATATACTATAATACTGGATAGACGAGATCGATTTTTCCCAATTTTATACAGGCGCTAGAACATCAGTCATGGAATATATTTTAAAATTTTTCCACATTTATTTGCTGTAATCGATGAGTAATGAGTAAAAAAAGCAATTTTTTATTTCTTATAAAAAACAAAGGTGTTCTCACTTTGCGTGATACCGTAGGCGTGCCCTTTGGCGGATTTGGCTTCTTTTCAATATAGAGTTGCGTGAAAGAACTTTCAATGTTTCTGCCAAATTTGAAATCGATTGCCGTGTTTTTGTAATCAAGAGAGTGCTTGCAATAGACATTACACAGACGGACAGACGGACAAACGGACATACTTAAACCGATTCAGAATTTAATGCTGATCGAGAATATATATATATTCTATTCGGTCTCTGAAATTTCATCCTGGGCATTGCACCCTCATCCTTCGGTGTCGCGTATGAGAACAACACAAGCAAATTAACAAGTAGTAACATACAAGAAGCTATACCATAAGTAGGTAGCTTTTGTAGAAATTAAAAAAACGAACTGCTGGATGATCTCCTAATACGTGCTATGAGAATGCAAATTTTTTTTCATATAAATTTATTTTACATACTTAAAATTCATATAATAATGAAAGCAAACTATGTAAATGAAAAAAAAAAAAAAAAAAAAAACAAAAACAAACAAGAGAAATTTATATTCTTGTCTATAGGCGAGTCCGAGTACGAAAATCCCACAACTTTCCATTTATTGAGAGCCCTTCGAATAAAAAATATTTCTTCATCGAGTTTATAGAGTTTTAACTCAATACTTGCAGTACGTAGTAAGTAAGTTTTTGCAATTTTTACTCGTTTAATTTTTTGTGCTATCAGCCTTTATATGCGTTTATGTTCGTTTATGATCATAAGTGATATGCGTCAGGTTTCAATTTTTCATTTCATGTTAAGAGCAAAAAATAAAAAAAAAAAAAACAAATTAAACTTCAACTTAAATATGATATAAATAATAAAATTAGTAAAAAATAGTGTATAGAGTATGAAAATCCGCTTTCCATTTAAATTCTAGATGTAAATGTAGATCGAACGTATGCATTGAATTTCAACTTTCTATCTTAAATGTTCCAATGTGTAAAATTATTACGTGTCGAAATTCGATGCTTCATAAAAAGTTCCGAACGCGTTCATGTCTCCCGTCACTTTTGTTACACTATACATAACTATGTCGTCGGGTGTATATCAAAGTGTAAAGATTCGGATGTCAATTGGCAGCATAACTGCAAACAAAAAATAAAAAATAAAAAATTGTTGCATCAGAAAGAGATTTGCGAGATTTCGTGCAAAGCAACTTCAGCGTTTAAGATGATAAGCGTTTTGAAGACGTTTCGCGGAAGACTTTGAATGAAAAATTCAAGAATAACTGGGAGGAAATCCAGTACAAACGCGCTTTCTGCATGGTTAGGGAAAAGTTAATTAGTAATTTTAGTTCGATTGCATGCAATGAAACAGGTGCGGGAAGAAGGAAAATGAATTCCTCGTGACAATACAAGAGAAACACAATCGTTGTCAACGGGGTAAAGGAGTTGATTCGGGACAATTATCGACACTTCTTGCAAAACCGAATATTCATGTGCAGGAATCAGGTGCTATTAGCCATTTGCTGAGATTGGAGAGGAATTATCTAAACTGTTACATTCGAACCATCTCACCCATTTACGGACAAAGGAGTTCGAAAAGCGATTTTGACAGCGTAGTTTTCGCATGCAGCAAAAGCCAAAAAGGAATGTAAAGGAAAGGAAAGGATCTTCAATTTAAGCTGGAGTTATTCTCTAGATCTTGTTCCTCCTAACTACCGCTCGTTCAGATCCATACCTATTTCGCCTCGAACCCACTAAGTTTCTACCGCTAGTGTATTCGTAAGGTGTCCGATATGTGGCAAAGGTTCTTAAGTTGTGATGATCAACATTTCGATTACACAACTTGATAATAAATATCTTTTAGATAAATTTGAATTTTGTGAACTACGGTTCTAGTGAGCGACGCTCCACAATAAATATGCTACGCCACTTTCCAATTATGTAAGGCATGGAAAGTATTCGGAAAAGTGGTCCGACGCAAACAAATTCCCAACAGAGTTCGTCCGACGAATTTCCTCAAGCTATTTGCAGACTATACATAAGACAGATAGACGAGTAGATAGACAGATCGATTTAGAAAGTGTTTCGGAATCAATCAAAATATTAAGAAAAGATGAATCTATGTCAGATACCTCTGCGCGTTGCATACATTCGCTCAAACACAGATTTCATTACTCTGTCTATAAGTACTTTTAAAGGCTGCCAGTTAGGAGAGCCTAAGCCTAAGCCTAAGCTTAAGCCTATGTAAAACTCAATGACTATTATAGAGTTTATAGCACTGGCAGACACAAATATTTATCTGTTACTTCTAACTACCTACGCGAATCCAAATGGTGTGTCTTATCGCAGGAAGACGTTATGAGATATATTTACGGTCTTTTATTGAAAATCCCATCGATTTTCCTTTGCATAATTGCTAGCTGAAGTATCTGTAGATAATGCGTACCGAAGCATGAGCAAGCGAGTCGCAAGCGGAACAGCTCACGATACAGCGCATCAAATTCTGTTATATAATCTAATATTAAATGGTAGAGGTTTTCTATTCGTATTGATTGGCAAGAAGGAAACCTCGACTTTTTTTTAATTTTCTTTCAAATTTTCTTCTTTGCGAACCAATTACAAATTGTTTGGTATCTGCTATTGGGTCTGATATAGAATTTCGCAAAAACAATGTACAATTGGAGAGAGAAAAAGAGAGAGAAAGAGAAAGAGAGAGAGAGAGGGAAAGAGAGAGAGAGAGAGAGAGAGTTAATTATACTGATATCAATATTAGAAAATGTTTTTTAATAGATATCTATAATAAAAATGATATTTGTTGTTGTATAAATTGAAATAATAATATTTATGCTACCTTGTGCTACTTGTGTTGTGAAGTGTATTGTGTGAAGTGAGGAAATGTAAAGCAAAATTAATTCCATAATTAAAAATGATTTTGAAGTTCATGGTCACTGATATTTAGATTCGATTTTGTTTTTTTTTTTTTTTTCTTTGCTTTTGTATTTAATGTGTTTATTTATTTATTTTTTGTTTTTATCTGCACATGCCAAGAACTATAATATTAATCACCAGTAAACCAAATAATTAAAACCAGATTCCATTTATAACAAGATTTCTTTGAAAGGTACACGTAACGTACTTATCGTCTATATCTGTTTAGAAAAGATTATCAGATTTGTTAAAAAAAAACAACAATTTTCTAAGAAATTTTAACACATGTTAAATAAAAATCAAAAAAAAACTTTTTTTTTTGCAGCAAAACCAGTCAGTTTGGACTTGAGTGCAGAAATTTTTCATTTTGCTTCCCGTGAACATATTAAAAACTTTTCTCTCAAATTTTCATTCGCTAGTGTGACGCGACACGAGAAATAACATTTTGTGAAAATATTTTTTTTTTTTTTTTTTTTTTTTTTTTTTTTTTTTTTTTTTTTTTTTTTTTTTTTTTTTTTTTTTTAACCTGAGTTATTTCTTTCAGTGCATCTTACCTTGATAATGAATTGATTTATAATTTAAATATAAAGAGCATGTTTTCCGTGCTGCATTTGCCTTTGCGTGCATAAGTAAACACATATTTTATATAAAAATTTCCATAAATATCGTACTTAAATTTGTAAATGTTTACAATTGCAAGCAAAACAAAACAAACAATTATTACAGAGGACGAGTCTTAACTATTCGCTAAATACAAGAGAATCGTTCAGTTTCTTTTTATACTCATCACCGAAGGATGAGGGGTATATTCATTTTATCAAAACGTTTGCAATAGCCAGAAAGAAGCTGCGAAATTTCGAATTGATTTAAGCATGTCCGTCTGTCCGTCTGTCCGTCTGTATAATGTCTGTTGTAAATATTCTTCTGGCCGCAACAATGAAGCTATGGAACTCAAATTTGACAGAAACGTTGGCAGTCCACGTTGCATCCACGTTGATATTGAAAATGGGTTAGATCGGTCGAAGTACACGCCCCCAGTACCCCGTAAACTGACAACATCTTCGTTTTCCAAAAGAAATATAAAAAATGGATTTTTAGCTCATTACTCATAAATTATTGTAGACAAATGTAAAAAAATTCTATGAGCGATGCTGTAGTACCTCTACAAAAATGGAAAACATCGGCCACGCCTGCCCAATATCATAGTGTATTAAAATTTAGTTTTCTTTTTTTTTTTAAATATCTCTATAAGGCGCAGAAACCACATCAAGTACATAAATTCTTTCAAATTTGGAATGCACCTAAACCTGTCCGCCTGTTCGTCTGTCCATCTGTCTGTCTGGGCAACTGTGTAGTATCTGTGGTAACGACAACAAAAGTGAAGATATCGTCGACAACTTTGTAGAAGAACTTGAACGTGGCTTAAACTTTTCTATCGACACACCTATAACGCCCACATGCCTACGCGACAAATGCTTTTATTTTGTAAATAGAAAATATTAACTGCGCCCACTCCCACTCCTATTACTCCATGAAAATTTAGTTCTTTTGCATTTTTTTGTCTTTTTTAGTATAACGATGATGGGATCGAACGATGAGATTCGGACCGAATATAATTTTCTCATTTGTTTTTTTTTTTTGCTTTCTTGCTTTCGTAAAGAGTTATGCTTTTAGTATAGGTTGCAGTGCGTATATAAACCGATTTAGGATTTGACTTATAGTAGGGTCTCTGAAGTTCCCTTGTAAATGTTGTAAACGCCTTGAATTAAAGCATATATTTTCAATCTCGAGTGGTCGCTATAAGAATAGCTTCAATATAAGGCTTTGAATATTTGAATAAAAGAGTAAAAAGATAGCTTAAAATTCAATATAAGTGAAAGATCTGCTGAGTTGAATGCAAGTCAAGTAAGTAATTGCTTATTAAGAAATATATAATTTTTGATATAAATTATTAAACAATTCATTTTACTGCATTTCCAAGAAGAAAGATCAAAAGGCAATTCCGTAGCAGCGCACATACATATGCTTTATATACATGTCATGAAATATGAAAATGCATACGTACATGCTTTTAAATGCATAAAAACAGCTTCATTCCGAAACATCAACTACAATTTTTTTTTTCTCGCTGTTTATACCCATCACCGAACGATGAGAGGTGTATTCATTTTATCGTAACGTTTGCAACGCCCAGAAGAGGACATCAGACACCCCGCAAAGTGTATATATATATTCTTGATTAGCACGAAATTCTGAATCGACTTAAGCATGCCCATCTGTCCGTCTGTCGGTTTGTGTAATGTATGTTGTAAACATTCTCTTGATTGCAAAAATGAAGCCATGGACATCAAATTTTACAAACATATTGGAAGTTCTTGCACGCAGGTTGGTAACGAATTTATGCGAAATCCGTCGAAGAACCCGCCCACAGTACTTCTGTTTTTCTAAAGTAAGAGAAAATTCGTTTTTTGTTCATCACTCATAAACTACGCCGATAAATCTACAAAAATCTGAAAGTATATTTTAAGGGCGATAGGGTAGTATCTGTACAAAATTGGAAAAAATTGACCACGCCTACCCAATACTGTAGTATATCAAAATGTAGTTTTTTTTTTTTAAATATCTATATAACCAGCTTCAAACGCGGAATGCTTCTAAGAATGTCCGTCTGTTTGTCTGTCCAACTGTCCGATTGTGTAGTTTCTGTGGTAAATATTCTCTCATTCGTAAAAATGAAAATATCGCCTACAAATTTGCAAAAGATTTGAGATTGAGAAAGAAAAGAAAGACTCACCTACAACGCCCACATGTCTATGCGGACACCTTTGCTTTCCGTGTTTTTCGATAGTTAC
Organism: Glossina austeni; assembly: GCA_000688735.1. Classification (NCBI taxonomy): domain Eukaryota; kingdom Metazoa; phylum Arthropoda; class Insecta; order Diptera; family Glossinidae; genus Glossina; species Glossina austeni. The sequence goes on from KK502442.1 coordinate 62,510, forward strand.
TCATAAAGTACGATGACATGCATCGTATATATTTCCACTTTCAAATTTGAAATGCATGTACACATAGCCGTCGGTCCATCTGTCCTTCTGCCCTACTATGTACTAGTATATGCGGAAACATTTTCTCGTTAGCGGAAACGGGGATATCGTCTACGAATTGGGAAAAAAAGTTGAAAGGAGACCGAAACTTTTCAAATGACACGCCTACAACGCCCGCACGGCTATACGACAAAAACTTTTATTTTGAAAATAGAGATAAACAAACGCAACCATTCAATATTCAGTGCTTTTCCTCTTGTTTAGTCTCTTTTAGCATATAAAAGATTCGGTGGGGACCGAGAATACTTATTTCTTACTTGTTTATTATTCTTAATAAGTGGGATATTTTGAAAACTACTTAAAGTAATTTATTTATATTACAGCCATAATGAAGAATTGTATTTTCATAATGAACTGAAAGCAAAATTTAATATTTCGAATATTAATTGTAATTAAAATTCTTTACATTTTTTTTATTTTTTTTATTTGTTATTTTTTTTTTTTTCATTTGTAATGCGTCATGTTAACGTTAACTTTGAAATTAAACTTTTAAGCAAATTTGAAACAAGAGTTGCAACTGATTCGATTAATTTATTAAATATATATATGATCATAGTAATTTAATATTTTTGATGTATTCATCAGCGAGAAAATTCCGGAAAGAGAAGAGGAAGAACCAACAACCAATAGCCAGCCATGACCAATGAATAACAAATTAACTTAATTTAAGGGAAATGCACTCAAAAATCATAAGTAGAGTAAAGTGTTTATTGCAAGTACATGAAAAGTACATGGTTTTTAATGAAAACGCAAAGTAACTGCTATTAAAAGACTGTCAACACTGAAACGCTTTCGCGTGCTCGCTTGTAATTCCAAAAATAAACTAAACTCTAATGAAAAAGGAATTCAGAAATTTATTTTTATAATTGTTTTTTTTTATCAACAAATGGTTTTTTTTTTTTTTTTTTTTTTGCTTTCTTTAAAGTGCTTGCTCTGCCACGAATGGGAAAAAGATTAAAAAAGTTTTCCTATATTTCCTTTGGGGCATGTCCATATTAGTTTGATTAGAACGAAGAAAATAAAATGAATTGCATATATATTGCTGCTCGATAATGGCTTCCCAAGGAGGGAATTGTATATCAAATTTGACACTTTAAAGCGCATTCCTGTTGGAAAAATAGAATATATATATATATCCGCACAAAAAAAGCAATATTTTCCAGGTCATGCTATTCAATGATTTTTATACAAGATATGATCAAGAATCTTTGTGTTATAGAAGCTTTCAGAAGGCGCCTAAGACTTAATCGCTTAAATATGTTCGCTATTTCTGTACTCGCCTAGCGATGATTGACTTATTGATCGTTCAATTCTTTCAAAGGTTCAGAAAACTGCACCTCAACCAAGCTCATAGGTGTTAAGATATATGCGCAAAATAAATTGCAAATCTTGGTTTTATCTATTGGCTGGCGGTAACTCATTTTAAGGCGTATTAAGTGAACTTTCTGCCGCTTCATCCTAACCTAATATTTACAATTTGTGTTTGTACTCAATTTCATTAACGACAAACGACAAACAATAGTTTCACTCGGTCGCAACACTCGAAAGGCCATAGACATAGATTCATCTTTCATTATACCGATCAATTCGGAATAGTTTTTTGAATTAATTTCACTGCCACACCTCTATGCCATCTTTTCTCTGCCAATGTCTTATTGCGTTCAACATACGAAGCGAAGTAGTCGAGATGTTTTTACATCCGCGATATTGAAAATTGTTTGGACAGCATCGGTTTTACGATTACTAAAAAAAAGCCGTTATCGATGATAACTAATATTTTCGCTTATTCGCGATTGAATGGGAGAAAATTTTGATGGAATGAGGCCATTTTTTTTTTTTATATGAACTATTTTATAAAAAATAGACTTTCGTATGGCAACCAGGTTCAAAATAGTACAAAATTTCAAATAAAGAGCAGCCATCATGCAAGGGCTCTAATGTTACAAGTGAAGAATTCTATAAAAAGTATTTATTTAATAATCGACTTTACGCAATTGTTTTCAAAGCTATATATATATATATATATATATATATATATTTTCAGAGAGATATTGGATAATATTTTTAAAAAGATAATAAGATGAATAGTAGTGAAGGCTTTGAAGTTTAATTGAATGTCATGTAAACATTAGATCTAGGTATGTATGGGATTCGGTTCAGTAGCATTCGGTTAATATATTTTAGTTATAGCATGCTCTACATACTTTCAAGCAGAAAAATAGCCGAAACTAGTCTTGTAAAGGAATGCATTTTCAATGCGTCCAAACACACAACGTTTATTAGTTGATAAAGAAAAAAGTCGAAAAATTCTTTACATATTGAAATATTCTTATAATTGACATAAAAAAAATTTGTTGGCGTTTATCAAAAATTGCTTGATCATTTTTCTTTAAGTCATTAGATTATTATTATTAATAATTGGGTATAAAGTTTTGAGTTAAAGCTGTGTAATAATTATTGAAAAATTGTTTGCGCGTGGAAACGCACTACCACACACTCGTCTTAAAACAGCCATTCTTGTTTTCAAGTGTTTAAATATTGTGTAAAAACATTTTAATTATTCACGTTCGTTGTGTGACATACTGATGAAACAGGTAAAATATGACGAACGTCTAAGACTTTAAGCCAAATGCAATGAAAATTTTGTCGAAAAAAATCGATAACAGTTCGTTAAGGTATATCTCGAACCATATGTGCGTAAGTGTTAATTACTACATTTAAATACATGCACACACACACACACACACATACACATATACACACTTAAATACATATGTATGTCTATAAAATTGCATATTCAGTACCTTATAGTCAACCGAGTGGAATAACTTGATTTGGGTAAATGGCATTTCAAGCATACCAAGAAAAGAATTCGAAAATTGAAAACATACGAGCCTTACGTGTTACTTATATACACACGGGATACCGATGAATTCGTTACACACTCCTTATCTTATACTTTGATAGTTTGCTTATAACAATTATTATCTGTTCTTAATCTGCCATGAGCAATGCCTCCCCCTCCGCCCTTCTTATCAAGTATTCCTTAACGAAGTTTTCATAGACGACGAAAGTCATGAAACTTATTGCTGCCAAGTATTTGGAAAATTTTCAAAACCTCGATAATTTAAGTGTGAGCCAAGAAGCCTAACATGTTTTTTATTCACCTCATGCATCTGACAATTGTTTAAAAGACTCGAAGAAATTTAGCAGAAGGAGTTAACACAAGAATGTCGCGATGAAGTTACGTATTGACAACTGGGCTGTAAAAAGGTTATATAGCTAACGGACCCATGTTATGCTAAAAATCACAATTCAGCGGTGCGAACGCCTTATGCGACAATACAAGCTTGAAGATGAACTTTATTTACCGCATAAATCCATTCACAATTGTTGCAATCTTTGCTTAGAGTAAGCAATCATTGCAGGCCCTTGCTGCGTCTTTATAAACAAATAACTTTCTTCCCTTTAAGGTTAACCTGAAGATCAGGAGATATTTTCGATTTATATAATTTGATATAGGGCGGAATTCATTCTATCCGCATAGGTGTCATGAATTCATTTGATCTCTCCAACACATGCGAATTTTTAATCATTCATTTGGACTCCCTATCTAAAACATCTCTGATAACTGATCAGACTTCATTTTAAGATTTTCAAATTATTCGAAATTATGGATAACCCAGTAAAGCACATCCTCAAAATAAATAATTTCTATATACATGCAAAGTGAACAGAATCTTTTCAATGAATACTATATATATATATATATATAATCTCATATTTATTATATATGTAAATGTGAACATATATCAATTTCATAATTGTTAGTGTAATTTGAATGAAACGATTAATAAACTTGAGTCTTATATAGATAAGTGAATGTCAGATGTCAACAGTTATTGCGGCAATTTTGTATACTTTTGAAAAAGCTCTTGAAAATTCTTTAAATGCAGGCTAACACGATTGTAAATTGTTGGAAAGCAAAAAAAAAAAAAAAATAAATAAATTTTCGTTTAGCTTTTAAAATACGTGGAAAAAGTTTATGATTTCATGGAAATTTTTTTCTTGAAATCTCTCTCTCGCTCTTTTTCCCGCAATACTGCGAAATGGCTACTTCTGTCAAATGGATCGTTGCTGACAAGTTACAGTCACATGTCTTATCCCTTGATTTCTAGCTCCTCTAACGCACTAACAAACAAATTCCCGTTGGAAAGCATTTGCAGCTGCATTAACGCGATCGTTGAACGCAGTTGAGGCTGAGAGCATTTTGAATGCTTTCGACGACCTTATCGAGAGATTAAAAGTTTGAGATAAAGTTTTTTGAATTAAACGCTTTCTTGCCTTCTTCACTTTCACTTCGGTAGGCATAAAGTTCATCATTGGCGATTCTATTGTAGATAGATGCGGGAGCTTCTATACAGAGAATGAAAAGGACTTTTTGAACGAGGAAGGTGGCTTTTTATGATCCTGAAATTGGGGACTAATAGGGGCAAGGAATAAAATATGAAAATTTCCGCTATTGTTACTATTTTATTTGCTTTCTTTCCATTTCAAAGCAATTGTCAAAAGTACTCTTTTTATGCCCTATACCGCTAGCAGTGTAAGAATATGCAACACGCAGAAGGAATTGATGTAGACTCCACCTTTACTTACCTCGATCGATTTGTAACCAGTTTCTGAATCTATCTAAACTTGCTTGTCCGTCTGTCCGTTTTTTTCATTTTGTTTTCTTGTCCTAATTTTCGATCAAATTTGATACAGTGACATGCTTCTTGACCCAAGAACAAACGCTAATAAAAATCGTTCGCTTCGAATCATTTTTTCATTCACTTTTTCTTTAAAAGTTGATATGTGAGTAAGTGTAACGGGATGTAGATCCACCATATTGTTTTGACTTGTTCAGACTGTTTCAATGGTTTCCTCTTATAAGGAAAAACAAGACAAAAGTATAGTAAAGTTATTAAAAAGGAAGGCCGTTCTTAACCCGATTTTTAAATCGAAAATTGTTTGTGAGTTACATACAAAGTTATTTTAAGGATGTTTAAAAAAAAATCCTTTTGAAATGTTGGGATGGAAATTTTGTGGAACGGGTTTGAAACGTCAAGTAGCCGTATACTCCTTTATGTCGAGAAGATCCAAATGGCAAACACGAAGGTAAGAGGCTGAAGTTTAGCACAGGCTTAGGAGTATGACGTTAAAAAATGTGCGCCCATTATAGGCACACAAACAATAAAACAATTTCCATGAAAACCCCGATATTTTTTTTCTTATTTTTATTTATAAATTTTGATCCCGTGAATATATTTCTATAAATTGCTACACAAATATTCGCCTATCACCACCTATATGTTCCCCATCGGTTTACTAATACGTTTACAATTAGCGACAAAACTTTATTTCTAAATTATTTTCAATTTATTTCCAAAGTACATTAGATTGGCTTGCACCGTTAACTGTGAACGTGTTAGTCAAACGATTAAAGCCCTTCTTGGACTGACCGTGAAAATCCTCGTCCTAGAACAGGTTCTCATAAAAAGATGCACTGGCATCCTTGTACAGCAGAAATATTCGTGATTGGTGGGAATAGTGAAACAAAATTGATTTGGTCATGTCGACCATCTCTGCCATATTTGCTATATGCACCCACTTCACGTAAAAAACTATAATTTACAATTTATAGCCGATATCGGTGCGGAACTTAGTGCATAATTTCTTATTCTTTGTAGCTCGTTTTTAAAGTGTAGGGCGAAAACGGAACGTGACGCATCTTTGAATGCACCTAAATTAAACAGGAAAATATAACTTACAATCCAGAAGAAATTCCTCATCTGTACCTTTTCCCAACGTCGTCCAAACGACCAGGATAAAAATTATCCTATTTTACTCAGTTGCATGTCAGGATAAAAAAAGGGTTCACTTTAAAGCGAACATCAATTTCTTACTTATTAACCATTATTGGTACTACCAAGTTGAAGTTGATATGGCATTGAATACAGGCGCTACATGCGCAATTGAATCCATAGTTTTAGACCTTAACTTGGGAAATTTACTTGAAATGCTTACAAGTCGCTGTCCATCTTGCGTCTTACTATAGGATCTCTACTATTCAGCACGTGTCTTATCTTTGCCTTGGCGATAGCATATCTCATCGGATCTTCTTAAAATATATTTTTAACAATTTTAAAAATATTTGTAAAAATGTTGTTAAATAAAGTTCATCACAATTTCGCTCCTTCATCGATATCTTTTCAGACTTCTTTAAGTATTTTGAAATTTCGAATTCCTTTGCTAAGGATAGCGAAGATGAATCAATATAGTTTAGTTATTTATTTTCATTTAATTCGTAAGTTTTATAATGATCACGAAATTTCATTTTATCTCATTTTAGGCCAATTGGTTCAAAGCAACACAATATTGCAGATATCATGGCATGCATTTGGCCAGCATATCATCACAAGAAGAAAATGATAGACTTGAAAAATATATAAGAGATTATGGTAAGTGAAGAAGAAAAAAAGTGAAAAAAAGGTGAGATAATAAAAAATGCATGTATGATATATAATTGAGATGGACAGACGCAAACATGTATTACGTTTATTAAAAATTGTTGTTTATTACATAAGATCCGTTTTTGAACATTTTTTTACTTTTTTATTTTTTATTTTTTTTGTTTTCTGCTTTTATGGAGCACTCACATATATACATATATAGATATAATAACTCGTAAAACAAAGCTATTAACCAGATAGGTATGTGGATATATATATATATATATATATATGTGTGTAAACGTGTAGTTTTCTTTTAAAGACAACATTTACTTTCGCTTTCTGCATGCTTAGATTTATGATATCCGAAGAAGCGGAGAAAGAAATGTCGAAATAGCGAGAATGAGATTGAGAGCGACAGGGAAAGGCAGAGAGAGAGAGAGAGAGAAATAGAGAGAGAAAGAGAGAGATGGAGAGAATTTAAGTATAATTGTGTAAATGCTGTCGCTGGTATTGCAGAGCAACAAAAACCACTAAATTGGGTTACAATAAGAGTAATGTAGAAAATTGCAATTACAATTGCAACAATGCCGTTTAGTAACAACAGCAGCAGCCGCCACGATATGGTTGTTGCGTTTGTTGGGAGTTGCTTATATATTGCTGTAGCATACATTATTATAGAGAAAGAAGGAAAACAAAATCAAAAAAAAAAAAAACATATATATGTATATATATATATATACATACAAACATATATATACATATACGTATATATATATACATATATCTATATATATATATCATACGTATAAGCGGAAAAAAGTCAATGCTCTTAAATAGGTTACAAACAGACAGATGTCTTGCTGTTTCCATACAATGTATGCATGTATGTGAACTGTATTGAAAGCATACAAACGACTGTGTTATGATGGCTTATAATACCCGGAAATATAATTTCATACAGTAACGAGATGGATTTGTACATAAGCATAACTATGCGTATTCTCTATTTCTTGTATCTTGTCGACTGAATTGTAACAAAAGAGAGAATTGAAAAATTGATAGTGCATAAACAAACACGCACATGTAACTACAAAGACACTAGAAATGAAAATGAAAATGAAAATGAAAATGCTTACTCAATATATATATACATATGTATGTACATACATATGCACATACGTGCAAAGAAAGCAATTTATACATTTGTAAGCAGTTGTCAAATAGAACAGAAATCTTTACAAAACCGGCCAAGCAGATATAATGAGCTCACATAAACAATCAAAAAAAAAAAAATAAATAAATAAATAAAAATAAAAATAAAAAGAAAAATAGAAAAGAAAAGAAAAGAAAAGTGGGTGACAAGGGTAGAAAACTCTTCCCTTCAAAGCCAATATAAACTTTCTTATGTTCACTTTAATTATATTTATTAATGATTTTTGTGATCATCGTTCAAGTCCTTCAAGGAATCTCAGATGAAGAAGCTTTACGTACATATTATCTCATTTACCATCAGCTTCTCGGTTGTTTTCATTTCGTTTCAAATATTTTTTGATAAAGCATATAAATTGTATTTGCAATCGATCCAAAATCAAAATAGAAACAGATTTTTTTCACTTTACACACACTTTTAAAAAATTAACAAAAAACATGTAAAAGCCCTATAGTGGAGCGCAGACCATCATGAAATACCCTACGTTACCTCACAGTTATTCATATATTAAAATATTTCAAAATAATGCGTTACATGGGAAGTGGTCGAAAAAATGGTCCGATCCGAAGTATTTTCAATAGCGTTCATCCCTGGGCCAAAACAAGTCAGTGTATCAAAAATTCCAACAAAATATCTCAGGAATTGTGACTTGTGGGTTGAGTACAAAGAAAGACGACAGACGGACAAGCGTAGATCGAAAGTCAGAAAATGATTAATTTGGTCAAGATCTTCTTAGTTTTATATACATATCTGCGCAATCTTAATAAGCACATGTACCAAACAAGTGCTGTAGGGTATAAAAATACAAAAGGGATAAAAAAGAACCGAGGAATTTTTCCATCTTTAAGTTCAGTTCAAATCAAGCGTAACTCTTATGTTTTAATTTTTCCGTTTTTTTCTATTATAGGTTTAGGTCACGAGCATTTCTGGATATCTGGCACTGATTTAGCGGATGAGGGCAACTTCTTTTGGATGTCCACGGGACGTCCGATAACGTTTACTAATTGGAATGCTGGTGAACCAAATAATTTCCGTTATGAAAATGGTGAAGAAGAGAATTGCCTCGAACTATGGAATCGTGACGGTAAAGGTTTGAAGTGGAACGATTCACCCTGCAGTTTTGAAACGTATTTTGTATGTGAAGTTCAACCCAACTGAGATAAAATAAAACAACAACAACAAAAAAAAGATCGTACACCGTCCCACAACCTTCTCTATTATCAATTATAGAATAAGAAATATTTAGTAGATTAGTAAACGAAAATAAATAACTAAATAAATATATTTTTGTAAAAATTTCTGATAATTAGGTATGTAAGTCAATAAGGTAGCGCATAAGAACCTTGGATTCGAAATTCGAATCATTTTTTTGTAAAATTACATAACATTACAATTTTTAATTTAATTAGTATTTTTTATTTTTTTTGTTTGTTTTATAATTATTCTCTTAATTTAATTACCTGAGCGTGTAAAGATGAATTTAGGAGAAAAATTTTAATTGGTTATTTTAAATTGAAGTCACGCATACGTACCGTTGAATTTTTTGCTTTACTTTCATTGGCTTCATTGGTTATTTAAAATTTATTTCTATTTCGATGCGATTGACCAAAATTTTGTTTTTATTAATATTTATTTAGTTAATAATATTTTTAAGTCAATTTAATGTTAGGTTTATTATAAATTATCATGTGTATAAAATGTTTAAATTAAATGTAGATTTAAAATAATAAAATAAAAGTAATTTCTAAGAAAACCTTCACCTGCCTTTAAATGTCGCATTATCAAGCGCTTAGGCGCCGTTAATTCATTTAACGATTTAAGCATTTTTTGTTCGCTTAAAAAGTGCTTAAAAAGGGGCCGCTCTTGACCGATCTATTTTTTTTTTTTTTTTTTTTGAATTTTTATAATAATGATAGCAATGGATTTTTATATCCACCACTAAAGGGTGACGGTATACTCACTTTGTTTTTTTTTTTTTTTTTTGAATTTTTATAATAATTATATTCACTTGCCTGATAATTTCTATTAATCATTTTTAAAATGGAATGAAGCTTTTGAGCTAAATATATATTAAGTAAGGTTGGATGTATGCAATATCGACAACGACTTAAGTTAGCCCTCTTTCTTTGTTATTATATCGATCGATTTAAACATGTCTGCTTCTCTGTCCTTTTGTCCTTCTGTCCTGATATAATTTTACCTTATGACGAAAGTAAAGCGAAAGTCGCATAATAGTAGTCGGAAAAATGGTGTAGGGTTTTTAATAGTCGGCCTTCACTAATCATAACTTTTCAACTCGTGTTTAAGTGGGATTGAGTATCTATTAAAAATAGATGATAAAAAGTATTATTTACGCTATTAACAAATACTCTTCCTATCTTTTTAGTAAAATGTGAATTTCGTGGAAGATGACAACTGAAAAGAACTATCGATTTTTTAAAGATAAACTGCTTGTCGATATCGTGATCAAATAATCCAGATGTATGGCCAGACATATAATGAATCATGTGTTAATCAAAACGAGCAATGTCTGTGCATACTAATGTAATACTATTAATATTTTCTTCTTTTCGCTTAATATAACCCTTTTAGCTTTGGTGATTGAATCAGTTGTTTCAACTATTACTGGCAGCGTTGAGTAGTACATTATGCCCGGATGATTATCCCGAAAAGAGGCACTAAGAATTATCGACTTGATGTTAATCGTGCGCCTGGCCTACATCACCGTAGATTATTGTAGCACTTTACTGTAAACCGAAAAGTAGTAGTCTTGCCTCCAACAGTCCCAACACCCAATTCGACCTATGCAAAGTTAAAAAAAAAACTATGTCAGATAAGACATAAGTTATACTGTGACATAACGTATACTATGCTATTGCGTAAAGTCTTGACATGAGAAAGTTAGAATATTAGCCGTAGCAATATAGCACCAGATGCACTCTATATTAAAAAAACCTATGAAAAATACGCAGACATAAATTGCTTTGAAAGACTCAGTTGCGAAAAACAGTTTTAAATAATTTAACATATGACTGACTCTGTAAAAAGATTGTTAAGATTTCGAAAAAAATAGAAGAAAAACACCAACGACTGACTGATGTAAAACTTTTGCTTATCACTCCTCCTCAAGTTAGATTCGACAATCGGTGCATGGGTCGTTTCGCTATAGATAGTTTAAAACTATTATACCAACGATATATAAGAGAATTGCATTTCCGACTTATCGTGCAATTAAATATGCATTTTACATATATAAGCTATTGCTGAGTATTAATAGATTCGACTTAAACTGTTTTATTTTAACAAGATTTGTAAGGCACTTGTAACATGAACTTCTTGAAGTAAGTTTGGGTTCAACTTTTTCTTGATATGTTTGCGGAAAATATTTACTTATTTCACTTAAAACGATGCTTAAGTTTTGATGAAAGGAAACTTCAATAAAATTTTACCATTTTTATTGTTACAAACTTCAGACCAGAAATAATGATTAGTTTAGGAAGAAAAAAAAAAAAAAACAAAATGAATGAAAATCATTTTCCACTCATCTACGGGGGAAACTCATACGTCAATAAACAAACAATTAATTAAAAGTGAAACACTCTGCATGAGAGATCCGGTCTGATAAAGGAAAATGTGAAAAGAGGGAAAATTGAAAGTTATCAATTTTTACAAACATTGCAGATTTCACTGGAGAGATTTGCTCTAAAAAAAAAAAAAAAAAAAGAAAATTAAAATAAACCCAAAAGAAAGGAAGCCCAAGAACCCACATAAATAACCGTAAACAAAAGCGAAAAAAAGTGGAGCAAACAAATTGTGTTTCATATTACAATGTGTGTATTTTTCACGCTGTGTTCCACTTAAATCGCGGTTAATAAAAGCCTCCGCTCTTAGCCGCCGCATTACAAGACGTTATAATAGTTTTAGTTAAGTTTAACAACCATTTAAGTATGTGTACGAACAAATCCATATTTCCTCTATAAACCCCCCTTTCTATCTCTCTCACTCTCTCTCCCTTCTACTATACACGCCCAGTATCCGTAAGCTTAAAAAAAAAAAAAACAAAAAAACAAAAAAACAAAAATAATAATAATAATAAGAAAATAACAGAGGAAAGAAGAAGAATAATATAATTTTTTGATTATATTAAAGATTTTCTTTTCGAGCCGGTTCTTGTATACGACGTTTCATTAGAACAATAAAAAAACAAAAAAAAAAGAAGAAAACGTGCACTTGTTTACATCTACTAAAGTTATAAAAGCGAAATTCGGTTATTGTACACACACACACACACACACACACACACACGCACACACAACGATACAATGAGCGTACATTTGTAAATGAAATTAAACGCAAGTAAAAATGTTCCCTTAATTTCGTGCTTGTTGGTTGCATGTTTTCTGTAGCGAACTGTATTAACAATAAAAAATATTGATGTTCTCTGCAGAGATATTCGATAGAGAATGAAAAGCTATGCGCATGACTTTCGATGGGAAAACACATGATGAATGGCTAAAGTATAAGAGTTGAGAGTTGAGAAGAGACTTTTGATAGCAAAAACAAAGAGACGAAGAAAAATAAATGCCTTTAAAAACGCACCTTGTATCCCCATCGTTTTCACTTCACTGATCTATATATTATATATATATATATACATATATATATACATATGTATATATGTAAATGTATGTAATATCTGTTTACATATGTACGTATAATCTCCGATCTTTTGCGAATCTCATCACCCGGTATAATGCTGGAGTAAATAGAGTTCCATACGTGGTAAAATTATTATTTTTTTCATCTCATTACTCGTAATCATGGGAAGATGAAAAACATATAATCGATTGTCAATTGATCGAGGATATATGTATTTTATAGGAATTTCAGTACCGAGATCTGTTTATTATTAATAAAAGAAGAGTGCGTAAAAATCGATCTATTAGGTGCATTCAACATTCGTCAAGAGTACGAAGAGCTTATGCTCGGCCGACCATTACCACCTACATGCTATCTACGAATTAATATACCATCAAAAAAAAACGATCATTGCTTTGTGGAGATATTTTAGCTAAGAAAGTTTAACTGCTTATTTGTATTGGCCTTAGGTGGGGCTTAAGCGCGATCGGAACAACAAATCATATTATTATTACTAATACTATCACTATTACGGATCCTTTTATTGCTTTCATTTATAAAACTTTTTCTTAACTTTCAGTTTCGTGTATATAAACAATTCCTCGATAGACTTGGTAAAAGAAAAATGAATGCTAAAAACTATCTGAGGATAGTAGTGGGAAAATCCCACCAGCTTCCAGCTGCAAATTTTATTGAATTTATGATAATAGAAATTTTTATATTAATTATTAAGAAAAAAAGAAATCGAAAAATCACCTGTTAACCACGTTTTTAAATAATTAGCGTTAGAATTTGACAAAGCTGACAGACAAGCTTTTGATTTGAACAGGATATCGAAGAGTTGAAATGTAAGAATTTCTCTTACACGCCACCATACGAAACACAAACACGCACTGCATTCTCATATCCATCCTAACCCAAAAAATGTAAGAACCATGCTATACTCTCTGAGTTCTTGAAATAAATGTCAAGTGTTATAATAGGGTTTCGGTATGTGTTTATCTGTGTGTGTGTGTGTGTGTGTGTGTGCGTGTGTATGTATGTATGGTATGTATGTGTACATGTAGATTAATGTGTAAGTGTGCGGGCGTCTAACTAAAGAGCGGCTGGCTGCTGTGGCACGGAAAATTTTTCTTAATCGAAATTTTCGACAGTTTTTTGTAGACATTTATATGTAACGGACGTGTTTTGAGGGCAAAATAGAGAAAATTCTTTAGATAAGGAAACGTAACAGAAATCAGTCACTTTTCTTGTGTCTCTTGCGTTTCGTTGGTCTTTTATTTTTTTGTTATTTTTGTTTTCCTAAGGAATTGAAAAAGCATTCGATAAATACTATAAACGAAAACTCCGAAACAAAAAAAAAAAAAAAAAAAAAAAAAAACATTAAAAGCAAGTGATGAAAAATAAATAAAAAAAACTAAAGAAATTCGATTTAAAAAAAATTTATGAGGAAAGAAAAAAACGAAACAAAATATTTTTGAATTGTTTTAAGGGGGTAAAAACAAAAAACAAAAAAAATGTGAAAAATTATATTAAAAGGGGCGGTAATACTAATAGAGAATTGATTTAAAAAAAAAAAACAAAAATTAAAAAAAAGGACATACAGCAACAACAACAATAACAAATTCAATGGAATTTTCGAAAAATTTGAGTTCAAAATGTTATATGCATTTTAATACGAAAGAAAATTCATTTTTTTTTTTTTTTTTTTTTTTTTTTTTTTAATAACTACAAGATAGATTAGTGTTTTAGAAATATTGTGAGAAAAAAAAATGTTTGAAAATATAGAAAAATCTCTTGCCAAAAAGTAACAGCAAAATGACGCCAGAAATTGTTAACTAAACATAACAAAAAATTAAAAATTTTACCTTAGAAAACATATATATATATAAATATACTAAAAATGTGCCAAATAACCATCATCAGCAATAACAACAACAAAAACAACAACCACAAAAAAGGCTAAATTAATAATAATAAAAAGCAAAGACATACATATATATCTCTCTTGAGGAACAAATCATTTTTAACAGAACAAAAAAAAAACGTATTTATAAATAAATAAATAAATAAATAAATAAATAAAAATAATTGGCTTAAAAGATTATTTGTTTGGTTTTCTTATGTTTATACGATGAGTGTCATGGTTATCTCTTACATACGCACTCATACATCCCTTATAAACATATAAATATTTAAAAACATGAAATGTCAACGAAATGAAAGTCAATGGCTATGGTTCTGCGTTTAGAATTTACATCACATTTCGTACAAATGCCTGATGGGCTTTTAGAGGCTTACGTTCTATCCTACTCGGTGCATGCATGCAAAATATAAAGTGAAAAGCGAAAGAACTGTTTAAGAGTAATTTTTTCTTAAAACACTTTAAGATGCGTCGTTGTTGTCAGGTTTGTGATAACGATTAACCAGAGACATGAATATGCATATAAATGAAGAATGTAATAAAAAAAAAAAAAAAAAAAAAAAAAAAAAAAAAAAAAAAAAAAAAAAAAAAAAAAAAAAAAAAAAAAAAAAAAAAAAAAGAAAAAGAAAAACTTTGCACAATGCTCACCACAATCATTTTTATACACACAAAAACATATATACACAAACCTATATGAATATCTTGAAAATCTAATGTTGAACTGTTAGTGTGCAAAAGACTGCTTTTTTTTCTCATTACTTATATTAAAGGACCAACGTTGCAGTAAAGTTTTATTGCAGTCATAGAGCATGACATTTCATTATAAGGGTGTACTTTGCTTTATACCCATCACAGGGGGTATATTACATTTACGAAATGTTTGAAACGCATAGAAATATGCATCGAGCCACTGTCACGTAAATAAATATATTCTGGAAAACAGCTTGAACAGCGCAAGCGGTTTAATCATATCGCTCTCTTTGTCCGTCCGATTGGATAACGATCATGATTTTCAAAGTTTTCTAAACCATAAATCCGCCTCAAATTCGATAGCAGTTAAACTTGTTTATCAACTTATTAGCGTAATGGGCACGGCCGCATAATAGGAAAAGAAAATAAAAAAATGCTACACCTTTCCCACACACCTTTGATTAAATGAAGATCTCGTCTACAATAACGAGACTATAGTTTAGTTGCTTTAATTTAATTCGGAAGTTCTCCTTAATAAATCATTTTCTGCAAAATCATCGAAATCGAATCGAGCGAGCGTCCGCACGTACATAAAAGCCAAATGTACATAACTGTATACATGTGTTTTATAAACGGTATGCTATTAGTGGTGCCGCTGCTATTGCTGTAGCCAAATGTGCTGCTACCTACGACCCGACATACATTTCCGTTTCGTTTTACAATCATATAAGAAAGCTAATGATGGATGGGTATTGAGAGATTCGTTCCGAGCTAAGTATTTCGTTTTGGTTTTTTTTTTTTGTTTTAGGCTAACAACATCAGACAGAAATCAACCACCCACCAACTGACAAGTATAGTGTACCTTTATAGAAGGTATGCAAAGGGAAAGACAAAAAGCCCAAACAAGTAATGAAATGAAATCAGATCTCGACTTCCTAGTACTTTTACTCTTTGGTAAAGTGAAGTTTTTTGCATAAGCAGCTGTCATAGTTTCTGTCTTTCTGTCTCTCAATCGTTCAAACATTAGTATAAAACTGCTCTAAGCATTTGTAAAGTATTAGAGTGATTCTAATATTGTCCTTTTCTTTTTTAGAGACGAGAAAACCGATAAACAGCATAGAGCGTATAGTAATAGAAAGTTTCACGTTTTTAAAAATTCTTTCTAAAATTAAAAATAGATTTTAAAAATCGATTATAAAGTTTTTGAAAGCGATGCTAAAATAATCTTCCAGTTCTTTTTAAAATTTAATAGGACCCCATTCTTAGATCTACCAAAAAAAAAAAAAAAAGAATAAAATAATACATATGAACGAATAGAAATGAAAGTTGAAAAGACTTTTTAAGAAATTTTATATATTTTGTATTAATTAAGAAGCTTTTGCCAAAGGCTATGAAAACCGAACTGAATGCTTAGATAGCAATCGATGACAAGTCGCGCTTCCTATTTGTTAAACGTTCGATTTGTGTAACAATATTCCCAATGTTAGTCCGTTAGAGGACTGACGGACTATCTAGAAGCTCTTAACACAAATTCAATTCCCTACAAGTGATGTCAAGTTTCTGTTTCATGGATAAGAGCAATCATGGTAAACATAAACAAAACGGCGAAAGAAGAAGTGGAGAAAAGGCTCAAGTTTATGGAAGATCTAGAAAAGCGTATGGAATGAAAGCAGGAAAAGAGAAAGACGGTTTTTAAAAAAAGTACTTAGACAAAAAAACAAAAGAAATGCAAAATAATAATAATACTTTTATAAGTAAATAGTGAACGAAAACATATGTTCTGCCACAGTGCAGCCAAGTTAGAAATACTAATTCTGAGCAAATTCTACTCTTGTTTTTGTCAAAGCCTATATTCGAGCCTCGATTTTTTAGAGAGCGCGACGAAAAAACTATTATTATTATTTTAAAATTATGCCCGCTCGTCTCTTAGGAGCGATGTCTCAACATGACTTAATTGATTGGCGAATTTAAGAAATATATTTGAAATCTACCTACCACAAGGGTCTCAGTGTGAGAATTCTTGAATTTCAATTCGTCACAAGCATCGGCCGAAGAAAAAGATTGAATTTATTGAATGAAAGATTTTGAGGTTAAATTCGTTTTTTACAAGCAAAGCAATTTCGATTTAATTTTCGATGATTTTAACAGCAAGACAGATAGGCTGGTACGACTCAATCGAGTGTACAATACGCGATGCAATATGTTTCAATTATACTACAAATGTTCGGGGAATCTGCTATAATCCATGCAGTAGCTGAAAGAGATTAAATAACAGCTATGTGGTGGTCGACAAACCAAAAAAAATAAAAATAAAATTACGCAAAAAAAAAAAAAAATATATATATATATATATATTTATCATATGGCTATCAGAAGACTATTAGACATGTGTGGATAAATGTCCTATCCATTGATCTAATTATCTGTCTATTTATCTATCTTTTTATCCTGGTAACTATATGTGTATGAAAAGACTTTTTTTTTTTTTTTAATAACAAAAGTTTTTTCAAAATTCTTCTCATTATAAATTTGTTTGTTGTTGCACAATTTTAAAGAACAGTATTTAGTGAAGATGTTTATTGTTGTTATTATTATTATATAAATTTAGCCAGAGAATAAATTCTAAGACTAAAGTCTTAAAGCACTAGCATCTAAGGCTTTCGGCTTTATTTTTTTTTTTTTATTAATATTATTATTATTATTATCATTATTATTATTATTAAAAACTCTACCACACTTTAGGTTTGAATCCACGACCATTGAATTGCTAGTCGAGACTCTTGCCTGTCAAGATAAAATATTCGAAGTCCCTTGATTTAGGATATTATTTTTGAAGAATTTTGAGTTTCGATTAAGTTTTATGTTATAGAAAATGGAATTAATTGATTAATATACTACGTATGCAACGAACAAACATTTTCTTACATTATCTTATATATGCACATTGTCGCTGAAAAGTTGTGCAAAGTTGTAACCGATTATTGTTGAATGATTGCTTAATATCGCGTCATTTTGCGAAAGTCTTGCATTTTATACATAGAATTAATACTTTGTTTTTGAACCATTCCAATTCTAACAATGTGTATACCGGTGTTGTAAATGACAATCTGTCTATAATAACCCTAACGAACAAATAAATGACTCGCAACATCGTCAAGCAAATATGTAACTCTTTTTCCCTATACAATTTATTTCCAGTCGGTGAAACCTTTACATTAAAACTTGACCATTAACAACCATTCATATTTAACAACAACAACAACAACAACAACAACAACAACAATAAAAACAATAGCAGCAATAACAACAAAACAAGAAAAAAAGGAAAAAAGATAAAAAAAAAAACTACGCAAGTGACAGTTATAGCAGGACTCACTATATACGCAGTCTGTTATGTACCTGTATATACCATCCACATTATATATACATACTGTAAATATAGAAATGACGTCTGACATCTGCTTTTCATTTAGCAGCAACATCAGTTACATGGTTGAATGTATATATATATGCCATATATACGTATATCTATATATGCATGTACATATGTATGTATGTATGTGTGTGTGTGTGTGTGTATAGAAATATATTCAATATTCTTTAAAAAGCTAATATTTGTCTAGCCAAGTTTATGTAGCATTTTTGTCGTCCTGTTGCCGCTGTTATTGTTGTTGTACGATTTTAATTCACGGCTTTTGTGTACTTCCGTTTTATTACTTTGTGTTGATTTTTTAGGGAGTCGTTTTTAGCTCCTCGCATTTTTTTTTTTTTTCCAATTTTTCCCTATTTTTCAACGGAACACGTATATTTCGTTTTTACATTTACATCCCTTTACATAATAAATTTATATACACTCGCATATAAAATTTTGTACTCCACGCAGTATGTTTGTCTTTCAAAGAAAACCTTTGGTTTGCAACTTTTTGCACTTCTTTTTACTTTACTTTTCAGGGTTCAAAATTTTTTGTGAAATTGTGCAGTGTCGTGCTTACTTCGAAAATTTGTTACTTGCTTTTTGCTTTTTTTGCATTCACTTACTTGTTCATGCTTAAAGTACGATAACATGAAACGAATAGCAAGCATTTATTGCTGGTTCATGTTTAAGTGTCGTTTGGATTTGAAAACATGCTGTAAAATATATCAATTTTGAAAGTATTATTTTATTTCCTTGGTGTTTATTATGTTTTATTACTTAGACTTTCAATGAAAGCCGCACAAAGTCAATTTAGTTTATGACCGCCTTTCCTTATGAAATCTTGAAGGGAAAATCTCGAAAGCTTTAAAGTACATAACAATACCATATAAAGCAATAATCACTCTTGAATTTTTCGATCAAAAATTGCTTAACATAACTTTCAATTTTGCCCCTTAAAAAGTAATTTGCAATATTTTCCTTTTTTTTGCTTGCAACCTAAAGTAGGCAACAAAGTTTTGATACCAATTAAGCTAAAAGCATATTAGCTAAGAAGAAATTTTCCTAATATCGTATAAATTGTACATAAAATCTTATTTCGCGTCACGTAATAAAAAGAATTTGCCCCTAGAATCCATCCCGTTGATCAATTTGATACTTTTCAACTTTGGATCTTAAAAAAAAAAAATAATGATAAGACACACGAAGAGTCAAAAATTTTGATCACTTTTATTTATTTATAAAAGAAAAGGTTAATTTTTTTATTCGGCCGACCTGGCTGGCAATTATTTCCCGTAAAATGAGTCAATTGGACTCATGGTTTTTTTGAAATTGCTACAGTTAGTAGAAATCAGCGTAAAATTTCCTTAATCGATAGAGAATTCAAGGTGAATGCTTACTGCGACGTTCTGTATACAGTTACGAATGAATTGAAAATAAATTGGAATTAAAATTTTCAAGACCATTTCTGGAACGAACATGACACAAATGGCTTTAACATATAAAGAAGAAAATAAAATAAAAATATTCGGCTTTTGTTCGAGTTTGCCTTTATCTTCTTAGCAACTGTGAGCTTGTATGTAGGCAGACGGCAATTATTTTTTAAACTTGGATTTTTAATAGAGAGACTAAAGAGTAGCTTTACTAAATTTAATATTTCTCTATTTATTTTCACGACTTGGGTAATTCCACGAACATTAGTTGGCTTCCATTGATCCATTTTGGTAGAAATATGTATGCGCGACACGTCGACAGCTCGAGAATTAAGCATGCTGTACGAGAGCGAGCTGCTTTCGTTATCGCAAATGCAAAAAAAAAATTTAAAATATTTTTCAAACTGCGACGTCCGTAGATGTCAAAACATCTTGTTCTTTCTAATGTCAAAGTTTTTCTGTAAAAATATTTTTTAAGAAAACCATTATCATAAGGAATGCAAAAAATAGTTAAATAGGATTTACGAGCAATTGTTGCTACAAATTTCGTCCAAATAAATGCAACAGTTCAACAGTTATTATTATGATTAGGGCATAAATTACATTTTTTTTTTACCCCGACTAGTCTCTTACACTTCTCTGCAGTTTCAAATATTTATTTAAATATTTTCGAAATTCTAAATTTAATAAAATGCAAGAAAGATGATGGATGGATAAAAGGGGAAGAAATAAAAATTAAATAAATAAAATTCACTTAACTTACTTTGTTTAATGTAGTGAAGAATAGTTTAAAAAATTGCAAAAAATATTTTACACTTTGTTATCTAAAAATAAACAAGAATACAAGAGAAAAAATTAGTCAATAGAATATCTTGACTTAAAACGAGACAATAAAACGTTTTACAAGAGTTTTATAAATTTAAAAATAGGTAATAAATTTTTTTTATTCATTAAAGCTTGAAAATATGCAAAGTGAAACACTTTTTCTCTTTTTACCCCAAGTCCAAAAGTAGATAATATTTTCTGGTTTTTAATCCCAACCCAATCCCAACAAAGACAACTATATATATATTCAATGTAAACCTGGCTATCATATAATAATTTTCATACGGATTCGTGGTTGCATTATACCAAAGATTTATTGCATTAGAGATTTATTTACAGAAAGTTTTCTTCATACTCGTTTTTGCTACGATATAAAATTGCAATAAGGAAAAGGCTGAAATCCTAAAAATACATAAATAAAGTAATAATTTTCTTGGAATTTATTAATCAAAAAATGTTTAGTAAAATTTTTTGCTTCCCACCGAAATTGTTTAAAAATTTGTTTGTAAAGCTATTAGCTTTTATAATTGATCTATCCTCCCGCCCATGCCATCCGTGCGTCCGTCGTATCATCTTTGTCTGGGTGTTTTGAAAGTGGCTGAACTTGAGGCGATAGAGTGGAGCTTTAGTAAACGCATGAATTTCAATATTATTTGAAAAAAGTGCAAAATGTGAACGACTTGCCGATAAACTACTAAACTAAATCTTAGCAAAAAATGGATAGAACTTTTTTACTTATCAAATATCAATCGAATAATACTAGATTTGCTTAAGGTTTTTGACAATTGTTTACCTCAAGTCTTAGTATTACGTTGAAAATTTATGTTTCACGGGAACTTTGGAGACTAATCACATCGGATCAAAAGAGGCGATCACAATTAGCAAAAATTCATACATGATTAGGAGATTCGAAATATGTAAAGACTTTAAGTGCTGCCAAGTCGTCTAAAATTATTTAATTTGAAATATATGCTAAATACCATCACCATAACAAGCGAATATATTTTCAATCACTTTTGCCATCAAACTATGTAAAAAGACTTAGCAGGAAGGCGAATATAATTTCTTTTGACTTTCTTTTCCTTTTTGCGTAACTGTCAGAGACTACTTACTTGTTACTATTGATAAGTAAGGTAATAAGTATTGCTATACTTTTAGGGCCTCGTGTACATCACTATTATAATGTTGCTTTAAGCAAGTTTTACTTCAAAAATCTCTTATGAAAGCTGCCAATTGTTTATGCATGGCGCAAGTTCATTTTCTTATCTGCCTTCGCTAGCAATCGCAATATATTTTCAATTAACAATTCGTAATCTTTCTTCTCGTCAAACGATAATTCAATTATGAAAAACCAAAAACTTTTAAGCATTTTCTTGTCATGTATTTTTTAAATTCTTCAACAAAAATAATACATTACAAGAGAAACGAAAATAAAAGTTTTTACTCAACATTAGTTAGAATAATTGTTTAAATTTCTTATACGCATCAAGAAAAAAACAAAAAAGGAAAAAAAAAGGAAACAAACGGAGAAAGTTAGAAAGAAAGAAAAAGAAAATAACAAACCATGCATATGGAGGGTGGAGGAAAAAATTCAAACATCCACTTGCCGAAATATGTACACGTGTACATACGTACATGTGTGTGTGCGTGTGTGTGTATGAGTGCATATGTTTCATTGTTTCCTTATCCATACAATATTTTCGAATTACTTTTCCTTGACGTTGTTAGAGGGCTTTAGCAATGTTCAGTTTTCTCTCTCCCGTTTCAGTTTTCCGTTTCTCATTTCTCGTTCAATTTTTGCTTAAACTTTCCTTTGCGAGCGTGTATGTGTCATTTGTCAGTAGCATTTCTTTTCCATGCTCAGCACACATCAACTCCTCTCCAAACAAATTTTTATTCTCTATTTATTTAAACGTCCACTGCACGTGGGAGTATTTATTAAATACTTGCAACGCCCAAAAATATGCACCGAAGATCAGACAATGCACATGCATTCTGTATCGTTATGAATAATGGATGGAATTGCTTTAATTATATTGCACGTTTTACGACGTTACGTTTACGACCTTAAAACTGTACTTAATAGAACAGATTCGGGGCAACGATGAAACTCGTCCTCTTGTCAACTCAAAATCTTGGGTTTACTCAAAAAAAAAAAAAAAAAAAAAAAAAAAAAAAAAAAAAAAAAAAATATAAAAAAAAAAAAAAAAAAAAGCAAGTAATAAAATTATAATCGGCGGGGGCCGAATCTCGCATACTCACCACTATATTGTTCGCATTCTATTCTCAAAGTTCTTTTATTTGATACCCATATCGCTGGTACTATTATGTAAATATTAATCCATCTGGTCGCGGTGTCTACCCTATTCATCTTAAAATTAACCCATGTTTAGGCAGATAATATACCTTCATTTGAGAAGTGTTCAAAATATTTTTAAACATTCTGTCTTGTTTGCCTTATGAGGAATAAACACAAAACCTCAACGAAGGAAAAAAAAAAACACAATATTGAATCACTAGCTAGTAACTTGGTGTGGGTATGGCCGATTGTTTTCATTTTCGGACCTACAGAGTAGACTATTTCCGTAAAGTAAATGTGGAAAATTTCAGCTTTCTAACTTTAATAATTTCCGAGTAACGAGCAAAAATCCAAAAATTTTTATCAAAAAAAAACTGAGTTGCGTTCAGTTTACGCTACACTGCGGGCTTCCGCTCTCACCGATTTGGTATTGAAATACCAATCTGCGTACAGACACTTCCAACGTTTTTACCAAATTTGAAGTCGATATCTTCATTTTTGCGATCAGGAAAGTGCCCACAGTACACACCGCACAGGCGGACAGACATGACTAAATCAATTCGGATTTTCACGCTGATCGAGAATATGAATATGAAGTTTCCTTTTGGAAAAAAATAAAATGAGTATGCGCCCATCTTACAGTGGTGGGTATAAAAACAGAATAAAACTTAAAAATTTATTAACGCTAATGGTCTTTTTGCCGCGTCCCAATACAATACCTAGCCAGAACTAGTAAATAACACCAAGTTTTTTGTTTTATGGATAAAACCAATCATACCAACTGCCATGTGTTGTTAACGAAGAAAAGGGAGCAAGAAAAAGAAAAGGAAGATATGAAAAAATTTGTCAAAAAAAAAAAAAAAAAATTAGGATAAGCCAAAGAAAAACTCGTCTTGATGAAGCAATATTTCGATTAAAAAAAAACAAATATTTTTATTAGCAATTTATTTAATGAATTTTTTTTTTTTGTTTTTATAAAAGAAAAGAGAATTATTTTAATTTAGAAATTAAAGAGATCATGCGCTCGATGTTTTGCCGTATGCAAGCCAAGAGAGAAGTCGTATCTTCTGTATGCCATTTATAGCATTTTTGTCGAACTCTTCACCCAAGCTCTGTATGCAACGTACCAAGCACTAATACTCAGGGGTCTACACATAAATGTACATGCCTTGAGACACATAAAAATGTTCTTTTGACAATTTTTAAAAATAAATCCGTTTCGTCGATCACAAAGCAAACTCTTCTTCTTCTTTTTTGCCGAACAACAAAATGCCAGGATGATATTGCTCTTTAAGTTTGAGAATAAGAAAATCGATTTGAGGTTCGCACTCGCAATTATCCAAAAAGAAAGGGTTTCTCCAATTAAAGCCTAGAAAAATTCGAAAGTTTTTAATATTAACCGCAACATTGAGTCGTAACCTTTCGATCAATAAGATATGCATGCTAAGTTCGGGAATCATCATCAATTAACAAAATCAATTATTATAGTCGAGAATGACCGGTACCGTTAATATACATATATATACTACTTCGGTTAATAAATACATTTCGTCAGTTATTTTCTACGAGAAATAGAAAAAAAAAATTATGCTTCCTTTTCACAGAAAGCCATATATACATACATATTGAGGACTTTGTATGAAAAAATCGAGTTCCAAAATCCAAATTGATGCAAATCAAATTTCAAAGTGTCAAAGACCTTATTATTGTTTACCTCCTTCCATCATAAAGTATTGAAATTTAGACTTTGCTGCCGCATAAAGGTATCGCTAGGGATAGGGTCTTAAACACTAGACCTTTGCGATGCAAATTTCCTATAATTAACTTCGCTGTCAGATTACACTGATATAATATTAGAAAAGCAGATTTCGTTGACACATGAAACCTTAATTTCTTTTTTATAACCATACATACCGCATGATTATGCCAAAGTATAATACTATTCTCTACCAGTCTTTGGAGAGGAATATTGAAAATTTTCAGTTCTTTTCTAGATGACCGGTTTTTTTTTTTAAAATACGAGGTTATCTTGGAAATAGGCGTAGAAATGATCGACCAGCATGCAGCCTTTACAACCAAAAGAAAGTCAGGATGGCATAAACTGTCGAATAGAAGTTCAACATAATGGGAGGTACGGACTCGCATATCAGTCGCGGTGTATATTATTTGCAAGTTAATAAATCAAATTAAGATAAGTTGGAATGTCGTTGATAATAAATCCGATTTTCAAGACCACACCCATTCCTTTTAATTATTCCTCGTAATATACTATTATATTATTTTCTTCTTCGTTTTTTTTTTTTTTTACTTTAAAAATGTAAAAAAAATTTGTTCAAATTTATGAGGTCGACTGGTGGTTAAGGGTAACTTGTTTTTTGTAGCTTTTAAAAACCAAGTTCGAGCACAGACAACTTCTGCTGTACTAAATGTGTGTGTAAGTGTGGCATTGTGTTATCTTGAGTGCACATATTTAGCATGCATTTGTTGTCTATAGCAATGAATGCGATGCAAAAACTGCGTTTAAGAATTTGCGTTGCTTTTGTTTTAGCATTTTTTTCCCTTTGCACAATTTTCAAGTCGTATGAAGAATGAAAATCTTCTTTTTTTTTTCCGTACATATGACTTGGTGCATTTCGTCACCTGTCCGAAGAAAAAACGAAATCCATTCGTCTTGTATGTTACTATACTCATCACCGAAAGGTAAGGGAGAGTTCGCACGCTTAACTTGATATATCTTTAACATGAGTGGTCTAGGATGTAAGAAGAAGAATGAGTAGCTTATGATATATATATATATATATATACATTTTCTTTTACCGGACTATATAAGTAACTATTAACGCGAATGTTTCGAGAAATGCTCGCTAAGCCTATATCAAGTTCATGGATGTGAGTAAAATAAATTTAACTTATTGAAGAGAAAGATAATTCATTTTTTTTCATGCCACTCACTGTGTGATTTTTCCCTCTTACATTTTACATTTGCAAAACATTAGAGCTAATGAAACGCATGACAGCAAATCTTTGACTGCAGAGTTGAAAAAATCATTTCCCGTTTCGTTTGACTGATATTAAGTTAATGTCAAATTTCTTTTGATAAATTATTCAATGGACTAACATCAGCGCTCCGCTTCAATATCAGAACACAGGCTCCTTTTAAGCGCTTTTCCTTTTGGCTCCTTAAGTCAAGCAATTAAAAACTCTTTAGTATTAAGTTTTTCTATTTAAAAAGTAATTATCACAAATCGCTAAAATACATATGAAGTGACGTCGTCCAACTTAAGCAAATTTAATTTTCATGTCACAGCTCGGATGGCTCTTCAGCTATTTTCGGCACAAAGTACTAAAGCAGTTAATTGTCTCATTGTAAAATATTCAAAATTGGACCGATATGAAGAATTAACATTCGTACAAACGATTGTATGAACGGGGGTTCATAAAATTGATCCACTCGATTCAACCCACCAAACAGGTGACACACAAACTCAAACCGAATTACGGCATATTTTCTTAAACGATCAACGACCAACAGAAGACACACAAACTTAAACCGAATTACGACGTCTTTTCTTAAACGATCGGTATACGAAAAGGTGAATGTGAATGAATTTTAAACCGTCCACCATAAGTAGTAGTAGGTATAAAAACGCATACCATGAAAATTTAGTTTTAACTTTAACAATTAACTGCTGTCATGTCGTAGAGGTATGTAACTTGAGACATATGAGACGTTCTATGTTATGCGTAAAACGATATACGGAGTGGATGTACCTATGTACCTCTCTATTTTGCAATCAATCATAATAAACGGGATAGGGTTGATAGTGGAATGTAATTCGGTTTTTGTTATACCCTACGCCACTTGTGTTACCATTGCGTTCACCATTGAAAAATTTTACCCAGGTTTTATTATATCGATCTTGTCTGTCTAGCTATATGTCAGTGCATCTGTCCGTCCTATTTTCTTGTGTTCGAGTTAGAAATTACAATTCTTGATGAAATTTTGTACACTGACGTGCTTTGGCCCAAAAACGAGCGCTATTGAAAATGGTCTGGATCGGTCCACTTTTCCACATATATGCCGTTATAGGGAAAATAAGTACAAACTTCAAAATTTTTCAACAAATGCTGCTGAGTAATAGTATTTCAACATTCTTCATTGGTCTGAAAAAATTGATATAGTTGGGGCAATTTTTTGAACCCGCTTTTATACAATCATTCCTATGAAAAACTACAGATTTATGGGGTAAAAAGGTGTAATTTTCTATATTTTATGGGGAAAATTAGTTTATAACAGTAAATTGATATAGAGATCAACTTAATCGAATCTGGACCACGAACATCTATTTTTTGGATACGCATTGCATATAAAGATACTCAAAAAATGTAAACCCTTCTATGTCCGAAAAGGGTTAAAACGCTTTAATTTGACATCAAAATTACTTGGGCCAAATTTGAACCGCATTGGTTTATTTTTTGGACCCAATTCTAAAGAAGATTTCGCATAAACGGTATACGCCTCGGAAAAAGACGTAACTTTTAATAGTCTATGATGAAAATTGGTCGCTAGTAGCAAATTTAGCAAACAAAGAAATTAACTATAAGCATTTCAACAGGCGTAGGTCAATTGTTTAGACCCGAACATATGCCGGGGTTGTCATGCCCTTATATGGATAGAAAGTCTAATTTCTAGTTTTTTTATGATGGCAACTGAGGAATAAGAAAATTTTTACGAATTACATTAAATTTGGCAAATTTAGATCACTTCACGTGCATGAAGATTTGCGTATCCTTCACGAAAGGTATGCCTTTGCCTGCAACTGGTGTTCAGCTTTTCGTGTATTATTACCAAAACGAATGAATGATCGTGCTAAGCGCGAAGTGGTGTAGGGTATCGAATGGTCGCCCTTATTCATCTATAATTTTCTTACTTCTTTTACTTGTTTTTTAATAGAAAACAACAAAAAATTCCAGATTACCTTAGTCCCTTGGTTTTCTATGCGTACATTCTTTGAGCATTTTGCACATTTACGTTCGTATGTGTTTATTTTATATTTAATGAATACCTTGCATTACCAACGGTGCATATTGTAATTCATATGTAATACACATGTGTAACCATAGGTAGATTTATATATACAATTGCGATTGCTTGTATTGTTATGTGTATATAAAACATATTGGAAAAAAGCCCTCGAACATTCATACATACATTTGCGGGCTGTTACCTTTTTTTTTTTTTTTTTATTTATTGTGTGTCCTTGATATTTGAAACTAAAATATTAACAAAGTTCTCATGCCCTTAAAATGTATATATACATATATATACATATATATATATATATATATATATATATATATTATTTAAAATTTGTATGAATGTAAGCAAATGAATGTATATACCGTTACATAATACAAATATTGATTTAATAGAAATTTGAAATTCATCATATTATTCATTTTAATTTTCGCCCTTCCGGATCCTTATATCACTTTATACAAATATTTGCAATATATTGAATTGATTTTCTACTAAACAATTTCTTCTTCATTTCGAAACGACTTCTCTTTCACATTCTATTAAATTTCTCACTCATGTTTATTCCTATAGACTGCCGTACTTAATAACTTATATATGGACTTGTAGGTAGGTCACCTCAATTTCGAAGTACACCGGCCTGATTAAGGATAATCAACTAACTCAGAAATGTGCAAATTTTATAAAAAAGAGAATATGCGATCTTCAGTCGGGCATATATTCTTAAAGGGCATTCATTTTCCATATGATTTAGTTATGTGCGTCTAACTGTTATATTTGCCACAGATTATCGGGACTATGGTTCATTCTAGCTCCATTTAATACATTCGACAAGAGCCAACCAGAATTGAAAAGTGTTTAAAAAGCCCCTTAAGTACAAAACAAGTTTCCATTGTATTACTGACATGAAATTGCGAGCTTAATTCATTAGAATGAATGGATTGACTTGCCCAAGTGAAAGAGAAATCGTAGACAATTTCTTTAGCAAATAATAATCAATATTTAAGCTTTGCCTCGGGTTCTGAATATATATCATCTACAGTGAGAGACCATTCCAGGAAGTTTTACTGAAAGCCCTCCTTACTTACTTCATTCTCTCGCTGAACAGGTGCCTGGTGTCATCTTTCCAATATATCGCATATTAACCATAACGATGATCTGTTCCTAGAAACTATGTATAGTTAGTAAATTCGGGACATAGCCTCGAAAGAAGTAAACAAAAGCTAAACAAATCCATAAACAACCCCTAGATGGACATCAAATTGTAAGTAAACTTTTACTAGATATTATAAGTAAATTATTTTCCATGCATTTGCAACTAACTTTATGGAATTAATCTTCAAGATTCTTCTTCTTAATCAGTTATTGAAACTTTAGTAATGTCAACAATTAATGCATGGATGTATGGACATATTTAGTAGTTGGTACTTCAAGCTAATGAAGAATTTATTTGCTTTTTTTGAGATAATGCGTTTTCTGGGTATTGCCCGACATAGGATGTAAAAACTCCTTTTTTTCCCCTTTCCCCTTTCCCCTTTCCCCTTTCCCCTTTTTGTTGAGAAAGCCACGTCTCTTTAACTTGTAGTAAAGTTAAAATCGTCTTAAAATGACCTTTATATATATATATATATATATATATATTCGTCACCTTAAAATGCATTATACATATAGATGAACTTTGGAATGGAATTTCTTTTTTATATTGTGGATATAAGAGTTGAAGGATTAGCATCATTTTAAGAACTCAACTCTAATGTTTGCTTTAAGAAATATGAACCCCCAAGTTTTATATTAATATTTGCTATAAGATGTAAGATAACTTTTTTTTTTATTCTATTCATACTTAATCAGTTGCCTTCAACTATTCAATTTAAGAGATTTCCAACAAAGTGCCGGACGGACAAGATTACGTAATATTGTGTATTATTAAGAGACAAATAAATAAGAACATATAGTTGGGCAAGGCCGACCATTAAATACCCTATACCACATTCCTAATTCTATAATTGATCACAAAATTCATATCTTCTTTCTATATAAAAGCATATTTTTCATGTGCGTAGTTCTGGAGAAGCGGGCCCAAAACGCAACCTAATGTAGTGATAGTGTAACCCTTACGTAGGACAGGATCTAAAAATAGGCGTAAATGGTCCAAATTTGGTAGAGTTCATCTTAATATGAAATTACTATAATATTATGGATCAATTTCCATCACTAATCGATTTCCAAACCTACACTTTTCTCCTCTACAATTTTCGTGAAAATTCTTATTAGGGTAGAATCGAAAAAATAGGCCGAAATGGTCCAAATTTTCTAGAGTTCATTTTTGTATCAAATTACTATAATATTATGGGTCGATATCCATTACCACTTGTTAAAACTTCGACTTTTGTGCTCTACAAAGGATCAATTTTCGTGCAAACCGTTGTTAGGGAGGGATCCAAAAAATAAACCGAGATAATCCCGACTTGGCGCAGTTAATTTTTTTTGTGTTAAATTACTATTATGACATAATTTTCATCGTGAAGCCCTTGAAAATTATACTTTTTTGTCGTATGGACTTCAGTTTTCGCTCTACGAGAGGAGGTTCAAAAATTGCCACAGCCGATCCAAAGTTTTCATACCAATTTTTTCCAAATAACCACGTTCCAGAATAGGGCGTTATATAAAGGGTGGTCGAAAAAGTGGACCGATCCAAACCATTTTTAATACCGTTAGTCACTCTATTCAATTTCATCAAAATATCTCAAAAATTGCGACCTGTAGCTTGAACACAGATTTACATGGAAAACCCGCGGACGGACAGATAGGCTTAGATCAATTTAGATAATGATTCTGAATCGATCGGTATAATAAAAGGTGCGTCTATAATAAGCCCTTCTGTATGTTACATGCGATCGCACTAAGCTAATATACCCGGTACCACAAGTGGTGTAGAGTATAACAAAATTAGAGAGTCTTTTATGGGGTAAGCATAGTAAAATGCAAAAGAAATTCGCGAAAAATGCGAAATATGAGAGAATTTGTGGTAAAAAAAAATGTGATTTTTTTGTATAGAAATTCTTCACGTTTACTCAATGCGTGTACGTCAATCATGTCAAACGTAATATTCTAAATCGATTTAGCAACTCTCTATGGCATGTTGAAAATAGAACGCGATTGAAATCATTCATCTACGAACGTATTGACCTACGAACAGGCTTCTAATCGCGATTACTTTCAGTTGTTTAATGCGCGCCACCATCTCTCTCCTACAATCTTAATTGTTTTTCATTCTAAATGAGCTATTAACACCTCGAACCAAACAATACGGAAATTTAACTGTCAATTAATTGGTGTTAAATTATAAAGAGCGCAAAAAAAACAAAAAAAAAAAACAAAAAAAAAAACAAAAAAAACAAAAAGGAAAAAAAGGAAAAAAAGAAATAAATAAATAAATAAAAATAAACAAAAACCTTTTTCGTAATTCACTTAACAAATCGCAATGGAGAAAGAGAAATACACAAAGAGAAAGGGCCTGTTTAACCCGCATAGTACAGTAAATAGTAACAAACATTTCAAAACCAACAACAGAAAATGCCGAGGAAAAAGTGTAATGCAAGAGGGGCGAAAAAAATAAAAAAAATTAGTAAATAGTGTCACCTCGCTTTCACTTGATATTGCGACTGTCAATGACACACTAGCCCTTTTGGTACACGATGTAAACAGCAAACAGCCCGTAGATATATACGAGATAAATGCACGTAATTGTACTTACAGCAATTCATATACTCCTACATATATATATATATATATATATATATAGGACTTTAAACAATTTGCCAATAACTGTTGGCAAAGTTTACGCATATATGTGCATAGTGTATAGTGAACATAGCTTTATACCAGGCAAGTAAGTTATTGTATAAGAAAAATGTTCTCTGCGAAAACTATTTCCTCTTTTTCTCTTTCGTTATAGCAAAATTTAAGCGCCTTCACGTAAAGCTTTTCATAGCAAGTTGAAGGCGCCACTATGACTCACCAAACGCCGAAATAAAAATATAAATCGTCGTTTTTGATTCGTTTGCTTTTGTTTGTTATTTTATTGTGTCAACAGGCTTACATGAGCTTAGAACGATGCTTAGTGGAGTGGTATGACTTAGAGTGCCTGACATTAAACGCAAACAGGCCAAGTGAAGTATAAACTCATTGAAATGTATGGGCAAAAGTTGGTAATGGAATTGAACGAATGATGGATGTGTATATGTGTTTGTCTTGTTTGCATCATATTCCATTCATTATCACTTCGCCCCGCTTAGGAAAATCTTTTTCTAATAATTGCAAACCGTTATTTTTGCTTTTACTCTTCTTTCTTCTCTTTCCCTTTTTTTTTTTTTTTTTTTGCCTTTAAACCGCTACGTTAGCGATTAAAACTTTAATCCGTTGTTTTTATAGGCGCTTATTGTGCTTTTTAATCGTGCGACCTCATTCTTTCCTCCTACTATCAGATTATTGTACGTTTTACACGATTGAATATAAACGAAACCTTTCTCAAATAAATTTTGTGTGTGTGTGCGTTTTTATAAAATTTTAAATATAACGAAATAATAAATCTTTCCATTCTTTCCAATCGTTGCTGTTATTAATTATAAAAAAAATCTTTCGTATTTGTCAGAACGTGATTACAGGTCATTTTCCCAAATGTTTCCATATTCCAAAAATTGCTTGTATACTAATCTACTCATTCGATATGTAACAATCAATTATTTATTCTGCATTAGAGATCCCCTAATGCATACGCATATGCCCCTCAGTCATTGTAACAATTTGAAAGTGAATTTCATTATGTCCGTTTGTCCGTTCGGCTATAACTGAAATTCCAAAAAATTTCAACTTAAAGTTAAAGAATTATTTATGTATTTCTCTCTCTGCACTCTCGTGCACTCAAATAATAACTAAAAATGATCGAGATTCATCTAAATTAGCTCTTGATATAGTTCAGAAACGGTGTTAACTTACAAAAAATACACACCCACACCGGTTTTACTCGATAATCTATGATCTGTATTGGAAAAAGGGGTAAGCAATTTCGTTCAAATACTTGGAAAACTATATAGAAAAGGAAAATCTTGTTAGGTAATCAGTTCACCACCACACCCATCATTAACTATAATCGTATCGACGATTATCTTCCACGATTGAAGATGGCTGCGAAAGGCGAACAAAGCTTTCGTATTTACTTTCTTTTTTTTGTTTTTTTTTTTTTTCCTGTTTTGATTGTTTGCTTGATTGATGTTGCTCTGTGTTGGTGGTTGTAGTTTTTTATTGACCTCATAACCTCGACACAAAGTGTATTGTTTATAGTCTTTTGTAAAAGATGTGAAAAAAAGGGAGAGGGGAGCGGGACGGGGGGATGGACGGGGCAGAATAGAGCATAATAGAACACAAAAAGAAAAGGTACAACAACAATAATAATAATAACAACAAGAATAGTCAGGTATTAGTTTATTGTTGTTCTATAAATCGACCTCATTAATAGTTGAACGATTTAAACCTATCCATTATATCTTTGTATATAAAAGTAAATAAGAAAAAATAAAAATAAAAAATAAAAAAAACAAAACAACCTTGAAGCGTGTGGGCTTCAATCGATCAGTGGATATTTCTAAATGCTAAGATTAACAAAACGCGACATGCGACAGCGAACACTTATTTGTTTTAAAACGTGAATTGCGCTTCTTTACCGTCAGCTCGTGAACTGTTGTAACCTATCGTTAAGAACTCTTAACGATAGTTTGCTTCTCTTGATATTATTATGGTTTTGTTGACCCTTTTTCTCTATTTTCTCTTAGTATTTCAAATTTTTCGAACAGTGAAAATTGAACACACACACACACACACGCACACACACTTTGCACACGTTATTCAAAAAACATTACTCATAATCCTAATGGCATTTAACAGACATCACAGAGCACAATCGAAATGAATCCTGCAGTTTGATGCAAAAATATGGATATCATTAAAAGCAGAAATTTGAAATGAATTTCGGCCCTTATATGGGCCAATACGGTTTTTGTTTTTTTTAATTACTCGAAAGCAGAAGCTCTTCAGTTGACATGTGTTTTCAATAGAAATAATTAAATTAGCCCGCATGTCGCATGACATGTATACCGTTTTTATACCCACCACTGTAAGATGGGCGTCATAATTTATCTAACACGCAAAAGGAAGCTTCAAAGACCCTAAACAGTATATATGTTCTTGATCAGCATGAAATTCTGAGTTGATTTAGTCATGTCTGTCCGTCTGTGTGACATGTTGTTGGCACTCTCCTCATCACAAAAATGAGAATATCAACTTCAAATTTGGTAGAAACATTGGAAGCTTCTGCACGCAGATTGGTGTTGAAAATGGGCCGAATTGATGAGAGCAGAAGCCTGCAGTTTAGCGTAAACTGAACGCAACTCAAAAATTTTTGGATTTCTGATCGTTACTCGGAATTTATTAATGTTAGAAGGCTACAATTTTCCACATTTGCTTTTTCACCTGCAAAACTGGAACTAATCGGCCATACCCGACCGCACACACACAAAGTTACAAATAATTAAATTTTATTTTTTTTCATTTTCTTGAGGTTTTATGCTTCTTCATCATAAGGCAAAGTGGACAAAACGTTTAAAACTATTTTGTACACTTCTCAAATGAAGATATATTATCGGTCTAAAAATGGGTTAATTTTAGATTGAGTATGGTACACAGCGATTAATATTTTCTGAACAGTACCAGCGACATGAGTATCAAATAAAAAAACTCGGAGAGTAGAATGCGAAAAAGATAGTGATGACTATTCGAGATTCGGCCCTCGCCGAATATAATTTTCTAACTTGTTCAATATTGAAAAAAACAGACTTTCAATTGATAGAACTAAGGACAAATTTTTACCGGGGCTCGCTCTGTGGCGACCAAGACGTTTCCTCTCAAGGAAATTGGTGTTTCGAAGAGGTGAGACCTAACCATCGGTTATATCTCTGGCATAACTGCTCACTTAGCGATCGATTTTTCTATACATCCGTATAAATGAGGATAACACCGTCGATACGCTTATCTAATGTAATTACACGCAATTGATATCGAATTTATTTATTTATATTTGTTTCCCTACAATCTATAATTACTTCGAACAATCACTTCAATCACTATATACTTTGATTATTTATTCACATAGGTTACTGGGATATATTTTATTTTATCTTTGACTTTTCTCAATCTTCGGATCAGGCTTTCATATCAGTATTCGCGTTGTTCACACTTCGGTTGCCAAATAGAGAAGCGCTACAATTCGTTTCCAGTTTGTTTATTTTTCACAATCTATAAATAATTTTCTCATATAGATTCTAGCAGTTATTTCCGCCCTTTAATTTTACTTTTTATTTGTTTCACCGATTCTTCAGCCAGACCTATTGTTTTGAAAAGACCATTGTAAGGACTCCGGAGAAGAAAAAAGCAAAAGTCTACTTCGTCCGCCGAATGACCAAATCCTGATTCAAAGTTTATCTCGTTACTACGAGGCACAGCCATCGCTTGTTTCCATCATACGGTCTGTAAAGGAAAAAATTTATAAATAAATTGGTTTTAATATTTTTATGTAACTCTTTTTGTCAGTTTGCGTTTGTATGCGTCTGTTTTGTTAATTATTACCAAGAAAATACATATAAAAAATTGAAATTATTTCCCAATTCTTTTATGTTAAATTTCGCGTCATTGTAATGACTGCACAATTCATTCATTTAACACAATCAATACCTTACTTAGTATATCTATAAGCGCCAGTGTATGTGACATGTTAAATGCATTGGACACTTTGAAATTTGATGAATATATATATATAGTACAGTAGTATAGTAGTATATATATATATATATGTATATATATATATATATATTAGCACTGTACTATACCATTTTAGCACTATACTATAGTATATTATATTAGTACTATACTATACTATATTCGTACTATACTATACTATATTATATTAGTACTATACTATACTATATTGTATTAGTACTATACTATAGTATATTATATTAGTACTATACTATACTATATTAGTACTATACTATACTATACTATATTAGTACTATACTATACTATATTATATTCGTACTATACTATACTATATTATATTAGTACTATACTATACTATATTGTATTAGTACTATACTATAGTACTATAGTATATTATATTAGTACTATACTATACTATATTATATTAGTACTATACTATACTATATTATATTAGTACTATACTATACTATATTAGT
>KK502442.1:99592-127995 GCA_000688735.1 Glossina austeni
CTAATATATATAATATATATATATATATATATATATATATATTATATATATATATATATTTTCAATTATTTTCTATAGGTATGTGCCGTATGTACGTATGAGCGAATAATATGAATGGAGCACAACTACTATGACCCAGGATACGTCTTATTGTCTATGCATCATGAGCAAAATGTCATTTGATTATTTGAGAACATGAGTACATTAAAATTGTATACAAAATTTTCTAGTTAGTAAATGCTGGTCTAATTCGAATGCAAATAATAAAATAAATCACAACAACAACAAATAATAACAATATTTTTTTTGTTATTGTTATAACATAAAATTGCTACGCAATAATGGGTGATTTACAAGCCACAATAGAATTTTCGGTTGAATTATATAAATTCTTTAATGTGGACCTATTTCAAAGAGGGTAAGTTAATAATATTTTAAAAATGATTAATTAATTGTAATGTTTTTTTTTTTCTTTGCATACATACATACCGAAATACATCCATGCGTTTAAAAATCGTAACATATTTTAATGCGTAAAAATTAAATGAAAGTTTTCTAGTATAAAGGATAAGATCAAAAAATCAATAAATTTTATATTTATTATTATTTAATTCAATTATGGCGGTATGTCCGTTCGTCCAGTTTACGATTACTGAGATGATTCTTGTTTAAAATTCGCCTTAAGCAGCGAAGCCACTGTCACTGCGTCAAAGAAGCGTTTTTTTAATAACTTTCTATACCCACCACCGAAAGATGAAGTGTGTGCTCCTTTTGTCAAAACGTTTGCAACGCCCAGAGGCAAGCGTCGGAGATCCCACAAAGTATACATATTCTTTATAAGCATAAGCTTCTAAATCCAATTAAGTATACCCGTCTGTCCGTCTGCTTAATATTTGTTGTGAACCTTCTCCTTGTCCTGAAGCTATCAATTTCCAATTTAGCAGAAAGATTGAAGATTCTTGCACGCAGATTGGTATCGAATGTGGGCCAAATCGGTCGAAGGACACGCTTTTAAAAGGCGCGCAAGCAAACTTCAAAACGCTATAAAGTATATACATTCTTGGAATGCACCTGTCGACCTGTGCGTCTGAGAAATTCGGAAGCGACCTAAACTTTTTAAAGGACACGCCTACAACGCTCACAAGTCTGTATAAGAAAAACAGTGCATATCTTTGCTTTCCGTGTTTTCTGCTTGTTCCTCATAAAGTACAACACAAACACTTTATAAATTTGCACGTTTACTCTGTAAAACAGAAAAACTCGGCCGCACCCACCCAATCTGGTAGAGTATGAAAATTTAGTTCTTTTCTTTTTTTTTAGGATTAGAGCGATGGGTATAAAAGATTCAGTTACGATCGAATATAATTTTCTAACTCAAATGACTTAAGAGAAACAATATATATATTGATTTATGAGCGACTAAGCGCTAAGTCTTTGAAAACAAGCCAATCTTTTGTTGTAACTTATCGAAATTTCCTACCATTTTCCTTTGAATAGTCATTATAAAAAGTTCGCATGTAGAGAATGGAAGTTGTAGGAGTTATTTTATGGGCTTTTTTCAAATTTATTGTACATATATTTTTTTATTGTATATACTTTATATTCTATCTGCAATCCCAGGAGCATGAAAATATTCTGCTATGTGTTCCTACGCATTTTCTCTTCTGCTGCCGCTGGAAGATGCCGCTTTTGCTACATCTCCATGGGAACGTTTTACAGTTTACGTGTTGCGAAATGACAGAAAAGTGAATAATCTCATCCAAGTCTTCATCATGTCTTCTTTTAATGTTTTCAAATCGTTGTAAGGCCCCTTACCTGCCCAACGGTTGTCTCCATCAAGCTACGCTGACATATTTTTGCTTAGAAATACTTTTAAATAAAGATAACCATATTCTAGAGTCATCTATTAATAGTGGAAAATGTGGACTGACCGACTGCGACATTCGACTATAAATTCCCAACAGAAATTCATTTGACACAATCAATTTCATTCAATGAAATTTCTTACAATTCTTTCACCTATTAAGCCCATGACACAAATTTGATTTTTTGAAAACTTTACAGCGGTCTTTACCCCGCGAAAACCAAATATAGTTTTATGGCTTGCTGTCTTATTTCATATATTAATTAATTTTTAAATAGAGCAATAATTAATTAACGATTGATTTTTTTTTCACATTTACATACATTACATTAAAACATATTGATGGCAATATCGTTACACATTGTGGTTGGAAATTTTCTGCCATTAATAAGCTTTAGGTGGCTTAATTTGAACTTGTGATTGAATTAGAAAGCGAACCAACTTTCGACGAGATGTAGTCCGTCTTCATTATTTGCTCAATCGTATTTGCATTGCTTCCTGCTCAGGGACTTGGGCTGATCACTATGAGTCCAATTCAAACTGAATTTAATATTTTCACGTGTGTTTCGCATTTTGAAATCCTCCTTTCGTCGATAATTTTGCTAATTGAATTTTCCTGATAAATTTATTAAAAAGAGGAAAAACTATAAATGTCTGTAATGATATTTAACCACATTCTGGTAATTTCCTTTCAACCGCATTTAATGGAATTTTTTTAACCGAACTATTCGATATGAAAATTTCATGCACGTAATCATACCGTTTCATTTACTCATACAATTGACCTAATTTTTGCATAAGCAGTAGTATTTGTAGTTTTTGTAAACCTGATGGAATGATATACGCCACTGTATGCAATTTATACTTGTATGTATGTATGTATGTATGTATGTATGTATATATTTATATATATATATATATATATATATATATATATATATATGTATATATAGATTTTCTAACGTACTTGTACATTATGTTTTCCCTCGTTTCCACGTTTTCTTCTAACTGAAAATTCAATAAATTGTTTTCTGTTTATACTTAACAAACACAAATAAATATATATGCATACATACACATATAAACGCTTAGATTATATCAAGTGCGATGTGGTCTAAGAGTTTCACCCAGACTGCCTGTGCAAGTGGAGATGAGTATACCCGAGACTACATCTAATGGCCAGCCAGCAGTACAACCGATACCAAATGGTGGCGGGGTTAGTAGTAGTGTTGGAGATAGTACTACTGTAACAGTCAACAATAACAATCCCACGCCCAGTAGTGGCAGTAATGCAAGTAATATCACTGAAGCAGAACTTCGAGGAGATCATCATCATCCTCATCAGCAGCAGCAGCAGCAGCAGCAACAACAACAGCAACAGCAGCAACAACAACAGCAGCAACAGCAACAGCAACAACAGCAGCAACAGCAACAACAGCAGCAACAACAGCAGCAACAACAGCAGCAACAACATCACCAACAAGAATCACCACTCAACAATTCGCTGATACTATCGAACACAGCCAGCATAATTAATGGGGCGGGCGCCTCGCGTATATTCCAGATACTCTATCGCAACGAAGAAGTGTCATTACGTGATGTTATATACTTTCGAACACATCTCTTAGGTAAGTAACAAATACCAGCATACTCGGCATTTATACACTTATGCACTTATACACACTAATACCCATACACATACGCAAATACTACTTGTACGTAAACTCAGACACGTCAAGTGTGTAAATCTACCTAGATATTAATAAATATGCGGCTATAACTATTCGCATGTGCATGTGTGCGCACGCATATAAATGTAGAAAAGGTGATTTAGCACAAATGTATATGTGCACGCACAACAGAGATGACAAATATCGGGGCAGTCATGATAAATTCGTTGAGTGCTTTTACTTGAGCAATTATTGTTTCTTGTTTTTTTTTTTTTTTTTTTTTTTTTTTTTTTACATTACTTGTCATCACCATCATTATCGTCATAATCCTCATCATCATCATCATCATCGTCATCATCATCATTATCACAATCATCACCATGGTAATGAGGTTAAACTTTAACATTTTCCTTTTGCTGTTGAGTCTTTAATTAAATGTATTGTTGTTACTTATATTAAATCAACTGTAATAAAATTGAAATCGTTAAGCTTTACCTCTAGGCCAGCGTATACATTATACATATGTAAATATATTTTCACTATATATTTATGTATATATGCATAAAAACTTACATATATAAATATATATATACATGTCCCATAATATGATACCACCGTACATATATAGCTGAGAGACAGAAGCGCAAAAGAGACGCTAAGCCCCATAAGGGAGCAAAAAAAAAAAAAAAACAAATTGGCCGCTGAAATGAAAGATGAAAAAATAAAGATAAAATTGAAATTGCAAGAGGAAAGCACTGAAATGGAGAAATAAAAAATACAATCCGCGTCTAGCCATAAGAGTTACAACTGCCGCATTGTTTAAATTATTTTTACGCTATCTAGACCCAATACCAAAACTATTTTAGGCCGTTTTTTTTTTTTTCTTCTTCGCTTTTTTTCTTCTTTTAACACGCTGTAACATGTGATGTCGTAATGCCCGACAAGAGCAGACAAGTGCCAAAAAAAAAAGAAGAAAAAAAAAATTAAATATTTCACTCGTCCACATACGGAAAAGAATGTACACTACCGGGAAAATAAAAAAGAAAGACTTTGAAAAAAATAATATAAAAAACAAAAAATTAATTAACACAATAAAATCAAATAAATATGTGGATAAAGCTCATTATTTATTATTATGATCATAGTTATTTTCAATCGAAAAACCAATAAAAATACCATTGCGGGCCATGGCTCACCATCAAATGCCGTACATCGCTTCGCTCAATACAGTAATTATTCGTATAAGGAAATTGCAAAATAAGGCATGATAGGAGAAATGGTCGAAAAAGTAATCCGATCCGAGTCATTTTCCGTAGCCTTCGTTCTTTGCCCACAACACGTCAGTACACCAAATTGTATCCACATACCTCGGAAATTGCGGCCTGTAGGACGAACACAAGAAAATAAGACAGACGGACAGACGGACAGACGGGCATACGGATAAGGTAATAAAAGATGAGTCTATCTGAAATTCTTCTGGATTTTGCATAAACCCGCGCAAACTTAATGTACTCATGCATCAAGAGTGGTATAAGGTATAAAAAATAAATAAGTATTTAATTTTCGTTAAATCTTGGTGAACACTGGGAGCTGATCGCATTTATAACATTAACTATCATAGAAAAAGCGTTTGTTAACTTTTCTTGTACTCTACACCGTTTATAGCACAGATAGCTAGACCCACCTTTTATTATACCAATCGAATTATATTAATTTTCTAAATCAATTTAGTTTGTCAATCGGTGTCTTGTGTCATGTCTGTCCATGAATTTTTGTGTTTAACACATATACACCATTGGGAATGAATTGGGTCGAATAACTTTAACGACCACGCTTCACAGGAAGCCTTATATAACCAAAAATTAAAATTTTCTAAAGTTCTCGACAAAAATCGCTGAGTAATAATAAATTGATACGGGAAACTTGCATCAGGAACGACAATATTTTGAACTGTCTCTCTCTCTCTCTCTCTCTCTCTCTCTCTCTCTCTCTCTCTCTCTCTCTACACAGACGGACAGACGGACGTGCTTAACGGAACGCGCTTAAATCGTTTCAGAGTTTGATCGTGATCAAGAATAAATATACCTTGTGGGGTGTCTCTGACACGTCGGGTCGGACCACCTTCCCGATCATCATATTGCCATTTGAGCACCCTTCACTGCTTTAAGAAGGCTTTCATGAAAATGATGCATTTACATAAAAATAATATACAATTTTCAATGCATTATTAATTAAACGAAGTCGTGTAGGTCATCAAATCGTCTCGGGCTTGCCCGACTATAACATTCTTATTTGTTTTGCACTATTTTCATTTCTACAACCAGGGAATCTGTATACAGTACTGATAATACTGACATAAATTATTCGTGCGATTTAAGTCGATCTTCACAAAAGCAAAAATTAATATTTTTAAATAAGATTTTTACAGCCATCGGCATGGAGTCATACTACGACAGGTGGATGTATTATAACACTCAGGGCAATTAGATCGTATATTAAGCGTTAAAAACTTCATAAAGTGTTTATGTTCAATGTACGCGCAAAATATGTTATCACTCTTTTCGTTACGCAAACGCCTAATACTATGCTGGGCGAAATTTAAGCCAAATCTATCATTGTTTTCAATAAAATTGAGATTTGTCTGAATGGTATGCAAATTATGAAAATATTGCAGAAAATCTACAGCGACGATATCTACAGTATGCCACAAGCATTCAAAAGAAAAGTATATTCTACTACTTAAGAGGCTATGAACGAGAGAGCATCGCAGAGTTACCCCGGGAGTACCGTCTACAAGTTTTTCTTATTTGCAAACCTGAATTTATCAGTTCAAGTTCGACCCAATTGAAGGCTCGATTTTATATCGAGATAAAGATCCATGAATCAAGCTTTACCGCAGTTCTATTGTCTTGACGCATATTTATTGCTTAACAATTTTGGATACTCTTTACATTGTCGGGACGGACATATACAATTATAATGAGTTTATTGAATGGATTTACATCATGTACATTCATTCATTCGTTTGTTGACTGTTACCAGAGTCCTGACGAAGCAAAAAATTACTATCACATAATTTTCGAGGAAAATTCCACACAGAACAAGTTTACTATTCGGATGGCTTTCAGCCCGCACGCGTCTAATACATCAGTTAACAAAAGCCAAAACGAAGCTGAAAGAAGCTCAAAGCTATAGGACAGCAATTGCACAAAATACATTTTATTATAACAAATTTGTATTATCTCACTACCTGCCGGTAATTACATAAGCAGGTAGAATTTGTCAAATGGAATTTTACTATTTAACATACCTCTCGTGGTACGTAAGAGAGCTATTGCAATTTCAATGCGCTTCATGAGTTAGCTGGGAAGTGCAGAGTGAGTAAAGTGCAGTGGACAGAATGCTTTTCGCATTTGGTTCGCGTTCCAGAAGAGAAGTAACGCACCGGTTGCATACGTAAAAGCTTATGTGACAGGTAGGGAACTGAGTTTGCACATGGTTTGCGCATATATTTCAGCCTCGTAGAAGGTCTTCGATCGATGAGCGATAAAGATACTGCGCGGTTCATGCTGGCGGGTAACCCCTACCTAACTTCTTACCTGAGGAACACGTCAAACGTCTCTTAAATTCTCATGTTTCACTTAACATCCAATATAACTTTCCCGCCCAGGCAATAATATCGGCACATATTCGACTGCATGATGTATAGACCTCGAGACTGCGATGACGCAAAACTTACATTTATAAGGGCGTTAATTTCCTTCTTCTTTTTTGTTTTTTTTATTTCATGGATAATCACTGTGCGTTGTACTAATGGATGTTGTAAAAGTAAATTGAAATCACACTGACCTGTATTTGAGATGCACTCGCAGATAGCAAATGTGTGACAGATGAAAAATACTTAACATTTTTACATCAAATAGATATGAGAGAAGAAATGCAAAACTCAAGCATTATAATGTCCGTATGTTGTTGCAAAATAAAAACAAATAAATATATATTTTTTTAATTACAAGGTCACTACAACTTAAGCATCTATCATTTTCCAAGTTTTTGTTATATTAAAACAAAAATAAAAATAAAAATAAAAAAAATAAAAAAAAGACAGAAAAAATTATTATTCGTTTATCTGCATATCATCATGTATTTGTAAGAGTTTTATTAAAGCTCTCACAAACATATTAAGTCCTTGTGCACATCTATTCATA
Organism: Glossina austeni; assembly: GCA_000688735.1. Taxonomy (NCBI): domain Eukaryota; kingdom Metazoa; phylum Arthropoda; class Insecta; order Diptera; family Glossinidae; genus Glossina; species Glossina austeni. Next base: position 107,335 of record KK502442.1, read on the forward strand.
AGTGATAGTACACATAAATATATAAACAAATCTTCTTCTCCTTAACAAATTTTACTTAAATATACATATACATATATACCCAAATAAATGTCTATATAAAGTTTCACACACAACAATCATTGCAGTAATAGTGCTAGTAGTAGTATTTGCAATAGTAGTAGCAGTAGCAATAGCAATAGCAGTAGCAGTAGTAGTAGTAGTAGTAGTAATAGCAGCACATTTTGTCATTCGACTACAATGACACTACATTAAGATTTTCTTTAAGCAAATGTGTTAAATAACAAGTTGACACAGTTATAATGACATACGAATGTAAAATTTTAATGGTATGACAGTAGAAATGTAAATAATTTCAACTATATTTAATGTTAATGTTGTTGTCACTGTAGCATTGTAGCACTGTTGTTAATACAGATTTATTATACATTTGATCATTATAAGCTTGCTAAGCATTTTATTACTAAAACAATTAATTCCATTATAATCTAAGCATGTGAGAAAGTGCGACTTTTTCTTATCAAAACCATCACAAACTATTATCCGAAAATCAACTTATTGGGGCTCATTTTCATAGTCATATTTTAGATGGCTTCCCGTACGTTAACGTTTGCGTTAACTTTTAAGTCAATATTTGTTGTTCATGCGTATTTGTGAACTGAACGCAATCGTCTTTTCAATAAAGTTTTTAAATTTCATATAATCTTAAGAAAATATTTATGATAATACATCAGCAACATTTCGGCAAATATCTGATATGATTCATAAATTAAAGATTTTGTCTCTTCTAGGCATGAGTGTAAGCACAACAGGACAGACTACTTTCAAATTTGATATGTGTTTTTCTCCAGGATTAGTATTAGTTTTCTCTCTCTCTCTCTCTCTCTCCATAGGTAAGATCGCCATACTTCCGTTAATATGTCGCAATGTAATAAGACATACGGACATAGTTTAGACAATTCAAAATTTTCCTCTGATGCTTTTCATTTCCTCTGAGTGTAGCCAAGACAAGAATAAATCTAATATGCCCTTTCATATCCTTCGACGATTGTTATATGATAAAAATATTTTAAAAAGTATTATGTTAAAGCGTTGAAAAGGAAAAAGGAACTCCAGGGGATAAACGATAAAAATTTGAAAATGAATGACACTTTTACGTACGCACACACATATATATGCAGAGATTTTAAAAGCATAAAATCATACGCTTCACAGCGTTAAAAGTATATCCCCTAGGGCGATTAAACAAAGAAAAAAAAAAAACCCCCTATTAAAATATTCTCAATATTATGAGAAAAAGTATATAAAAAACAAAAAAAAAAAAAAATTGAAAAATATATTCTTCTTATAGTATTAAATTATTATTCCAAGTAAATAAACAAGAGACTCCCGGTATACGAGGACAAGTTTATCGAACCTTAACCTATTCATTAGATATGAATCTAACAGTAAATATATCGATACTTTGTGTAAATTCATGTCACAAGAGACTAGAGAGCTATCCTCTAAACACAACGAGTAGACATGACAACATATCGCTTAGTACAATTTGAACCTTAAATCAACAAATTTCCTTCAATTATCAATTTTAATATTTTTCATTTAAAAGAGATGCCTCCTGTGTTTGTTATCCGAACTCTTTATGTGTGTTCCATTGGCCTATCAACTATAAGAAGGGGTTGCAATCGCGTTGATATACTCTATAAGGCGCACAATTACGAATTGGTGCTCTTCTAGGCGTCAAACCTACTTCGACAATAGTAAGCCCTTGAAACAATATTTCTTAAACTATGATTACAAGTACCAAGTTTATAAAGCTTATATGGTTTGATGTCCCAGTCCGATCTAGATTCTCACCCGGAAGGGTCTGGTACTGTGCTTATAACAATAAAACATTGGCTGGCCCAGCTTGAACGAGACCGAACGCCCGACTGTCAAGACGAGCATCAAAACGATGCCCTAATTCGCATATTCATTATGACGATAATCAAAACCGAAGCGTTGTCACACACTCTTATCGCCAAATTTGGAAGAAATGGATACTACGAGAAATGCCTATCTTGATAAGCTCCAGAGTTTTCCCGTAAGCAGGTCATTTTACATATCGAATACAAATGCATCGTGACGAAAGAAGGCGGTAGATCTGCGCTAGTTGCCAATAAATATCAGGGTCTATTCTGAGAGATAGGGTTGGAACTGCCTTAAGCGCTAAGGAAGGATGTCATATTACACCCACACGCTCGCCCTATGCTTCTCTTATTCAGCCTTCTGAAACTTCTTTGTTTCGACTAGATTTGTCTCAATAGGTTTGTTTCAGTAGAAAATGTACTCTCCTACTCATATTGATTCACATGGTCCGTCAATTTTCTTTTTGAAAATTTGTTATGATTCGAAAATTTTTGCAAAAAAGTATTAAAAAATATTGTAGTCTTCCATTCCTTGAGTTAATTTAACTTTTCACCATATTTGTAACAGACTTTTATTTTTCTTTCGTGATTTTAAATCAGTATATCAGATGAAGTTGTCAAATTTTGCGTACGGGTTCGTGTACTTGCTAAAATTTGAGAACAATAATTGAAGGAGGAAGGACTGAAAAAAAGTAAGAAATATACCTAAGCATAGATCGAAGACCAGTAAAAACGTTATATTAGGCCACGCCCCACAGCAAAATACCTTATATCGCTTCGCTTAATGCGGCTATTCCTATAATCACCTTTCATAATGTGGCCGTATAGAGAAAGTGATCGGAAAAGTGGTTCCATACGCACCATTTTTAGTTGCGTTCGTTCGTGGGTCAAAGCTCATCGAGGCATCAAAATATTTCAAATATTGCGACCTGTACGTTAAACGTGGACAAAAATCAAGCAAACTTAGATCGGTATAATAGCTTTCTGAATGTTGTCTACATACGCACAAACTTAACTTAATCTTGCACCACAAGCGGCATAGGGTATAACTACAGTTCATGCATTTTGTTCGGAAAAACAAACAACAACAAGTTTACATTTATTATTTATTATCATGCAGTGTGTTCATGCGTGTATTGTAAACAATTTTAAATGTATATAAACTCTGTTCAGATTTTTGATATTTCAATAGACGTTAAAAGCTCATCACAAAAATCAGATTTCATTGCGAGTTTGTGTTTACATCGGCACCAAAATCTTCCATGTATGTACCATGCCCTATATACGTAAACCACTAAATTAATTATAAAAAATTTCAAAGGCAGAGAGAAGGCGTTAAAAGCTATCAAAAAAAGCTTAAGCTGGCAATGCGGTCATGACTTTGCCATAAAATTAGATTTTGTGCTTTTAATGTCGTTTATGAGATGGAAGGAGAGACGATAGAATAGTAATGTTCAAATAAGTTAGTAAACATATATGTAAGCATTTAAAACCAACTTTTAATTTAATGGCGACACGCAGTCTAATGTGTCCCATCGCTCAATACACAGTCTTTTAGTTACATAGGGGACACGTAGGGGACTTTGAAAATATTGTTCTTTGTACGACTGGCGGGTATAGAAAAAGCCCGAAATTTCGAAAAGGAAATTTCTTTCAAGTGTTGAATACTTTTTTTTCCACAAACTCCAATAAAATGAAATGGATTTTATGAAAAATCTACTTCAGGGTTATCCCTTAAGAGGTGTTACAAATCTAGAGTGCGCTTACTCCTCGGAAATTTTTATATTTTGTGCGGAGGCACAATTATTTTCGAGATATTTCAACGAAATTTCGTACACTAATGTGTTTTTTCCCACGCCACGAACAGTATTTAAAGTGATTTGAATCGGACCCCTTTTTGGGCCACTCCTCATATAACGCTCTATTTTAAAAACTCATTATATGGAAAAAAAAAATTGCAAATTTTAAAATTTTTCGTCAAATGTCACTGAATAGTTGTACTGCAACTCCTTCCTTAATTTGTCTGAACAATTTGGTTCGGCTGAGGCAAGTTCTCCAACTCTCTCTCATATAGCTGTTCCTACGAGAACTGAATGTTTTTATAGGAAAAAGGTATTATTTTTAAAATTTCATGATGAAAATTAGTTCATAATAGTAAATCGACGTGGAACTCAACCTTACCGAATTTGGGTCACCTCACACACACATTTTTTCAATATGCTTGGTTATTATAGAAAATATGCTAAAACGAGTAAATAATTGCACTAATCGAAGTGAGTATCTAATAGTCGGCCTTGCCTGCCTATAATGTTCTTAGTTGTTTTTTTCCAAAATATACGTAACACCCAAAAGGAAGCTTCAGAGACCCTATGAAATACAGATATTCTTGATCAGCGTGAAATTCTGCGTGGATTTAGTCATGTTCGTCCGTCCGCGTGGTGTGTGTTGTTGGCACTCTCCTCATCACAAAAATGAGGATATCGCCTTCAAATTTGGTGGAAAGATTGGATGTTTCTGCACGCAAATTGGTATTGAAAATGGGTCAAATCGGTGAGAGTAGTACCCCGCAGTGAAGCGTAAACTGAACGCAACTCAGTTTTTTTAAGAAAAATTTTTGAATTTTTGCTCGTTACTCGGAAATTATTGAAGTTAGAAAGTTGAAAGTTTCCACATTTGCTTTACGAGACACTTTATTTTCTAGGTCTAAAAACGGAACCAATCGACCGCGTCCACATAAAGTTACTAGTAATTAAATTTTATTTTTTTCACTTTTTTGAGGCTTAGAGCTTGTTTATCATAAGGGAAACAAGATAAAGCGTTTAAAACTATTTTGTGCACTCCTCAAATGAAGATCTATTATCTGCCTAAAAATGAGTTAATACTAAAACAAATAGGGTAGACATCGCGATTAATTTTTTATTAATAATACGAGCGATGTGGGTATCAAATAAAAGAACTTGAAGAGAAGATTACGAAAAGAGTAGTGGTGGGGATGCGAAATTCGGCTCATGCGGAATATAACTTTCTCGCTTGTTATAGTTAATTTGTTAATCTTCATTCACTTCACTTCACGATGTTAGGTTAGCTCGTTCATAAAAAACACAAACTTTGAAAGGCTACAGAGCTCAATAAAATTACTTACTATATGTAGATAAGCCATGCATCAAATGTGTAATGAATAGGAGAAGTGCTGAATGTTGTAAAATTCTTTTATTGTATTTTTTTTTTCTTTTTTTTTTTATTCCGTATATTCCGTATAATAATCATTGCGCCTTCGCATATAGCAAATGCAATTTTCAAAGCGAGTAAAGAGAATAAACGAACGAAGAGGCCAAAAAATTATGTTATAATTTGACTTCGACTACCATGACCTTGCCCTGAAGCTACCCCAACTGTTTACTTTTCTATAAGAGAATTATAAATAAAATGTAAAAATCAAAAAATCAACAACAAAAAAAAGATAAATAAATCAAGTTCATAAACTTGACAACAACACATTAATCTACTTTCCATTCACTATGCTCCTCATTTATATTGAGTTGTGCATCGCAATCATTCATAAGTTTTCGCAGTAAAAAAATCGTAAGTCATACAATTTTTAAATGAATTTTTTTTTTTTTTTTTTTAAATAATGATTGTGTTTAGCGAATTGTCAATGTTAATGTCATAATTATTAACTGAAAAAAAAAAAAATAAATATTATTTACGTAAAATACGAAATAATGAAAAAAATGAATTTTTTTTTTTTTTTTCATATAATAACGCTACCCATTGCCATGCCTTGATTACTTGCAAATTTTAGCGGTTAAAATTTCAAAATCACTGCACAGTTTTACCGCATTCGTAATAGCCCGCAAAAAAAAAAAAAAACAAAAAAGAACGTAACGACTTTTTCTAAACGAGCCATTTATAAATACATATAATAATTATGCACAGTCATGGATACAACTTTAGGCACAAGAATGCATATGCCCTTAGAAAAGTATCGGGAATTGTCGGATAACCCTTTAATCAGTACTATCAAAACTAATTCATTTGGCATAATGACAACTTCCACAATCGCCAGGTTGATGGCAATCTCCGGAAAGCTTCTCTCTGCACTTAGTGTATTCACTTATGATAGTTGCTGTTTATATTATTGGAGAAATTGTAAAGTAATTCATTAAAAATAAGATCCAAAGCTTTTAAGCAAAACGTCGCGTTATTTAACTACATGCCTCGCCATTGATTACCCGTCGGTAATAGAATGTCTTCAATAGAAATGTTTTGCAAATTCATTTATGGAATTTTTAATTGATATTTCATAAGCAAGCAGGAATCTTGTCTAGCCATGTAGAAGATAATCACGACGCGTACAAACTAAATTCTCTTCGTTTTCATGCCTCACACTATTTTTATTGCAGAGTAAATTGTGGCTGTGTGGTTGTATGTAACATTAAGAAGAATACAGGAAACGTCCAAATATTTTCTGAACCGATTTGTGCTTGTCTGTATGTCTGTCTGCCTGCCTGATGCCCTCCATCCCATATACGTTTTGCGTTAAGCCTGCAAATCATAATTTTCGAGAATTTTGAACGAAATTTGACAGACTGACGTTTCTCTTTACTTAATGACGAACACTATTAAAAATGAATTGGATCAGACCATTGCTCAGATTGGATCGGAAATCGGTCAGTAATCGACTCAGTATCGACTTATTAAGTTGATGGAGAAAAATTTCGATCGAATGGGAATATTTTTTGAATCGCCTCCAATGTAACTGTTCCCACGAAAAGTAAAAGCTAATACGACAAAACGATCCGTAATCGCAAATTGATACGAAAACTAACTCTACCGAACTTGGACCACATAAATTAACTTTTTAAACTTCACTCTATATTCTTTTTGGGGTACGCTCTCTGCATTGTATTGGGTGTCGACTCAATCCGTAAGAGTTACACTTTACCGACATGCAGACATTCTCATGACACAAAAAAAGGCAACAAAGTCGAATTCTTACTATTTTGCAACGATAACAGATAACGAATAAATGAATAAAAAGACCTTTCACAAGAATATCACAAGTAGTCGACGGCAAATCAAGTCGTGAGCCCGCTTAAATAAAATAACTATCACGAAGATTATGCCCTTCCTTATAAGGGAACAATCTATAATTTTGAAATATTGTACCACCAAACTGTCGGTCATCCGCGACTATAATGTTACCTCGTATTTTATAAAAATTTCTGCTTAGTTATAAAATACTAATTAAGGAACCACTATAGCCACCGCATAGAGCTCTATGTGAGTCTTTCTTATTTCCTATTATCATAAATTTCAGAACGTCGTATGAACTTCACAATGCTTCGATATCGATAAAATACCGATTGTCAACGATTAGGTGAGCTTATCTGGTATGAACTGTTTCGTAGGTCAGTGAGTACATCTGGGTTATCTTTCCTTATAAGACAGAAGATGTGAAATAAAATGCAGAAGGAATCGACTCACCAAGGAAAGCTTTTTAATAACTGAAAGTGCTTTAGCTATCACTTAGCGAACATGCTAAACTATCGGAAAAGATGAAACAAAAAATATTTAACAATTACTTACAAGAAATGTTCATGTTCATGTACAGTTACAGTTATCCATAGGTATGCGATATCACTACTCACACGACTGGTCCCATTCATTATAAAAATGTATATAACTGACTTAAGTGTAAGTGTAATATTTAAAATTGAGGTCTTGTGATAAATTGCTTTATAAACACATCACATAATTAATTACATGAATAATTTATTCTTACGATTGTATTATAATGAGTTAAGAATCGAAACTTGATAGGAATAGAAATTCTCCAATGTGTATATAATTATTATTTAGATACTATTAGCGGATTTTTTGTTATTCGCATTTTCAACGTTTCCAACGTTCACTTGGCTGGTTAATCGCTTGCATGCTCTTAATGCCCCAAAATTAAATTGTTTCCTAAGGATTTATTTGCCTTTCTTTTCGCCTTCATTTCGCGCACATTTCATACTTTATTTCATAATTGTATTCATTAATTTCCAAGCAATTGAATTTTCACGTATTCACGTTTTATTTTAATGCACTCTTACGTACAACAATAACAATATAAATCTCTATTGACCGACTTTCCCATCAAATAATAATAAACTTGCGATATTACCTGCGTTAAAACAAAGGAATTTATAAATGGTTTATAGTACGAAACGTCTGATACCACCCGTCTTTTTGACGAGTTTCATTTTCTTGAAGTTTTTAATAAAAACTATTCGTGCACGCGTTCTATTTACCATGTTTGACATAATATATAAGACAGCGCTCTTGCCTTACATATATATATATATATATATCATCGTCTAAATAAAGTATAGCATCGTATACCTTGAACGCATTAACAAGCATTTTATATAACATAATCTTACGTACTTGAAAAATGATATAGTGAAGAATATATAACGTGAAGAGTATGCCCGATAACATAATGGAAGTTTATTGCACACATAGCACAAACTTAACTGGCTATACAAAGAGTTTTTGCAAATTTTTTGTCTGTTAACTTGACTTGAAGAGAAACAAAGATTTCTTAATCTGTATGGTTTGAGGTTATGGTCGCTTTTCTAATTGGCAAATAGACGGACATGGCTAAAACTTGTTTTTTGAATTTCACGTAAACCGTTGATATTTTGATCTCAATCATATCCATATATAAGAACAGTAAAGAAATTGTATTCGTTCGTGTCCGAATCTTTTCTACCCCTCATCGTTATCCTAAAAGGGATTTTAAAAAAGTAAAAGAATTAAATTTTCATAGAAATTGCTGTGTGGGCGTTTTAGGCGTGTCACTTGGAAAGCCCAAATTCTTTTACAAATTTGCCCTTATTTTTGCGGACGGGAAATGATTTACAACAAATACTATATAGTTGGACAGATAGACGGACATGTTTAGGTGCATGTCAAATTTGAAATTTGCCCAAGAATTTATATACTTTGTGGGGTTTTTGAAGCTTGTTTCGATGCGCATTGTAGAGGTATTGAAAGTTTGTAAAATAAAGTTTGGTGCACTATAATATCAGGCAGGCGTGGTCAATTCTTCCCATTTTTATATATGCACTACATTATCGCCCACATAATATGCATTCAAATTTTTGTACATTATCGATAGTTTCATTTTTGCGGCCAGGAAAGAGACATTACACAGACGGACAGACAGAAATGCTTGAATCAATTCAGAATTTGATGTTGATCAAAAATGTATAATATATACGTTGTGGGGTATTTCGAGGTTCCCTTCCCTGGGTGATGCAAACGTTTTGACAAAACGAATGTACCCGTCATCGGTCGATGTTGGGTTTATAAACTGTGAAAAAACTCTGCGAATGGTCTGCGTTCAGTTCATCTTTCAGATGATGCTAAGAAGTGATTATATTAACTTTTAATTCCTCTTTCTTTTCGAAAGTGTAAGTTCGAGTTTTTTGTCTATTGTGAACATATTTGTACACCATGTGCCATGGCCTTCACTGAAATTTAAAGCTGCATTCAAGTTTAAGATGAACATTTCATTTTTCGTGGAAATAAAATTTGTTTTTTCCGCTCTAGACAGATTAAGTCCATTTCTAAAGCTCGCTTCACCTCCCGAGAATACTTGTATGTATGACAAATTTCGATTTTCTATTTCAATTTTTGGCGAGCAAGAGATAACGTGCAGTTATATGCACAAGATTGCACAAATCCTACAGTTATGATTATATTACTTGATGATATCGCTGATGCCTATTCTTGGGCGTTTTGAAAATGAATGGAAAATAAAATAAAAAACTCCATCATTTTACATACGTCGGATTATAGCTTCCTTTTTTTTGTTTTTGTTTTTTTTGTTTTTTTTGTTTTGTTCATTTCCTTGAAAAGAGTTGTTAGCCATTAAAACATTTAACCTGCTTTAAAGATTTGACCTGAGGCCACATTTTTTTAATTTTAATTAAAGGAAAAATATCTCCACTCATCATATAAAACTTTCATATAATGCAACTAAACGGAATAAGGAAAATGAAATAACCCAACAGGAACTAAGTATTAATTAGAGCGTAAATACAATTTGCAAACAAAGATAAAGGATGCTAGTGTGGGAAGGAAATGGGAAACATTTGAATTTTGTAAACCACATAAAAATCGATATTAAATAGTATAGTAAAACTTATTTTTAAAGTCAAAAAATTCCAAAAATTTTAGTTAAGCCCACTTGTAGACAGCTTTCCATGAAAATATTTTTATCATTTATTAACCAAAACCTGACGCATATATATATACATATATATATATATATATTTTATTATTTTATCTGTAATAGGCAGAAATATTGAGCAACGGTGACAAAGTAATGCAGTCTCAATGTACATTACGGTTAAATTCAATGATTCAATGATTCAATGATTCAATGACTTCGACCTTTCTCTACGTACAATAACAGTTTTTCATTTGGTACGCACAAAACGGCATAGTCGACATTCCTTCCTTTTTTTGTTGTTTGATTTGAAGAAATCTGCTACCGAAGCCTAACAAACGCTTTTAGAAGCTTATGGTCTTCCTGCTCCATCATGTCCCAATTGTTGGCCTTTGTTTCAATGACTTAAAAGTGATGATTTTGCTGTCAATGTTACGAAGAACAGCCTGCAGAAGACCAGAAAAGTTGGAAGATAATCGATTGCAAGACTTAGTGTACGAAAACCCATCTCAAACTCTGAAAGAACTTTCAACTGCTGATGAATCAACTGTTTCTAGACGTTTGTTGTCAAGGATTCATTGTTGCAACTTGAATGAAAGGTTCTGCGAGAAAAATACGTAATTCATAAGGCAAACAATTCCAGCTACGTGCCACTGCCGCTATAAAATGTCTCTGAGAAATTCATTAAAAAATCCTAGGAATTTAGGCCTGAGAATTCCTAGAAGATCGCAAAAAAAAAAAAAAATCCACCACACAAGGGATAGGGAAAACCATTTCTAATCAAAACTAAGTTACGATACTTCACACATAACATAACATAAAACAATATACGAACCCAACGCCTAACATTGCATGCACATCCAGCATTGATGAACGTCCCAACCTGCTGAACGTGACTTCAGAAAAGGCAGACACAACATCAAGACAGTATAACACCAGTGACGTAGGGGAGCAAGGACCAGGCCAATCTCTGTCGAATGCGAAAAGGAAGACTAGGTAGAAAAAATCCGCCAAAAAACACTGCAGACTTTACCAGACCCATGCAGTTGCGCTGAAAAACACGATCAATTTCAACATTTTGAAAATGAAAGCTAACATCGGGAGAGAGACTGTCGATAGGACTACTACCACTTACAGTATGAGAGTATATTAAATTTGCGCGGATTTATGCAGCACCCAGAAGAACTTGGGATAGAGTCAGTTTTTTTTACACCGATCGATTCAGAATCACTTTCCGAATCACTTTCTGAATCAATGTAAACTTGTCTGGCTGTTTGTCTGTCTGTCCGCCTATCTGTCTTGTTTCTTGTGAGCAATTTTTGAGTTATTTTAATGAAATTTCTTGGGCCAAAGATGAACGCTATTAAAAGTGCGATTCAGATTGGCCCGCTTTTCGACCACGCCTCATATGAAATCTTATTTTGAGCAGTCGTTATATGAATAACTGCATTAAACGAAGTGGTGTAGGCTACTTGATCGAGGGCGGGCTTTTACAATAGTATTTTCATTGCTTTTGTTGTTTTTGTTTTAATCTTCTTTTCCCGCGTAATGTGAGAGCTGTACGTGTATTCTAAATAAAGTTGAGATTCTCTTTTAAGTTCGCCAATAACAGACAATATCGGTTCGCACACTAAAGACATTTGTATTGCAATCGATACAAAGACCTAAAAATAAACAAATCCCTTGCATCTCCTCTCAGGCAAAGCTGGAAATAAATAGTATACAGGACATTACGCTAACACAACATCCAATTATATTAATCTTCTGCGGTGTTTATGACATGCTGGATGAGATTAAAATTCTCTTTTCCCGATATATTTTAAAGGTCTTCAAAGTGACTTATGATTCTGATTATAAATATATATATAACACATACCAACGATTCCCTCGCAATATGGTCCACCAATCATTGTCCATCAATAACTTGCTCTTGCAAAAGCAACTTTTGCATCCTGCCTCAATGATTTTGGTGTGTAAGTGATTGGCGGTTCAAATTAATAGCCAGATAAACCATCTACATTGGCAAGAGGGACTGCATCCGACACCAAGCTAGGATAGCCTGAGTAAAAACACGAAGAACATAATTAAAAATGAAGTGATGGGTATCTGGAATTCGTTGCCGATTTCCTTTTTATTATTATAGTTTTCATTGTTGTTGTTTGTGTTAACTTAGTGAGAGATAATAATAACGGTATACAAGTAATTAATATTATGAAAATACTTCTGACTATCGATACTTATTATTAATTTTTCGCAATCTATTTACAATTTTACAGTTGATAGTCGTCACTTGAAGGAGTCCATAGAACGTGCCGAGTTTTCATTACAATTGGAATTGTGGTTTACTGAACAGAATGGCTCAGCAAATAGTCTAACATTGGCATCAACTCGTATATTACAATTGAATTTTCATCCAGGACGAGGACTGCATTATCATTTGCCGGTATTATTCGACTATTTTCATTTAGCTGCCGTAAGTGTGGGAATACATGCTAGTCTAGTGGCATTACATCAGCCATATATAAAGTAAGTAAAATTCATTCATATAAACAACACTCACTTAACTCTGTCAACGACAATAGAATTACGATTCTCGTTATTGCAATCACCCATCATCATTATCATTATCATCATCATCATTATCATCATCGCCCATTGTCATTTGTATAATTATGATCTTATTATATGCATAAAACTGTTATCTAAGTACTAGTGTTGATGACAATGATAGCCTCATGCATAAGTCTATTTCTCTTTTGCACAATGATACGATGGATATATAATTCAAAACAAATTTTTTCGTTTCCTATATCAACTAAAAAACTGTAACTCTCTCTCTCTCTATCTCTCTCACTCTCTTTCTCTCTCTGGGCCTGTCTATCTCCCGCTCTTCCCCTCTTCGTAGCGTTCTCTCTGTCTGTCACTCCCTTTTTGTCTATTGACATAAAGGTGTATGCATGTAGGTGTAAAATTATATTAACAACGCTACATTGAGCCTAAATGAATGTTATATGTTCACGAAATTGCAAGAGAAAAAAAACAACAAAAAAAAAACATTCGAATGTCGGTATAAGTGAGCGTAAAAGTGTTTGCGTCTGATATATATATAGATATATATAATAAGTATACAATGAAGAAAAATGTTATTCATATTCAATGCAATTTGAAAATTAACACATGTATTGGTCTATGTATGCATCACTGCACATACACATGTGCATTTGAATGTTATAAATGTACATAATCAACATAGAGAGGAGATTGTACTTGCATTTTAACATATGAATTATGAATTATTTCAGACCATATATATAATAATAATATTGTGTATGTATGCGTTTACGCGTATGCCTGTATATAGATAGGTAGATATATTTATATGAAATACTACTCTGAACAAATATATTATTTCAGCTTTCTAAGTACATACATATATATACATACATACATACATACATATATATATACATAAATACATACATACATACATACATACATAAATACATAAATACATATATATCCACATTGCTAACAGACGTCCGTCTCTGCTTTAATGAAGTTGTTTCAAGTCATTCGTAACTATGGTAGGTAAATATGGACTATAATACATATATACGGATGCACGAATTCATATGCGCACATTAACATTTTTGAATTTATTACCCAACGGGGGTAAGGAAAAAAAAATTGTGCTAGCATCACACGCATTGCAAGACATAGAAATGAATACATGCCCAAGACCTCGTTCTTGATCAAGTATGGCACATATATGCATATGCTTTGCATATTTGATCAATCATGTTCCCGTCTAATTACATATATATTATAGAATCACTGAAGCTAAAAGTCAATGCTCTCTCTCTCTCTCTCTCTCTCTCTCTCTCGGCATAATTATTTATTTTTGTCTGTCTATACATTCGCTCATTAAAAATCCATTAGAAATTTTAAATTACTTGTCATTTGTTATTTATTGATACCCAGATTATTGATCAAGAATAGATGTGCTTTATAAAATCGCCGAAGTACATTTCTGGCAGAAATGTGAAAGTTATTATATTCTTAATCTTCGTTACTATAATAGCAAACAATAAATTATATCACAAACATGTAAAGTGGATGCTATTTTAAATGTTTGTTTGGTAAACTTTAGTAATTCAGCCAGCACTGTCTACATACGTTCATTTATTTTAAATATCAATGCTGCCTGCATTACTGTAGGACTTAACCTATTCCTACTACCTATTCCTAGGAATAGAAAAAGTGACAAAGCAACTTTACATATAAAATTGATCTAATCGAACTTTATCTAGTGATCATACAACACGCATAGGCTGTGGAGGTCAATGCCCCCTATACAACTTCGTTTATCCTGACGACTACGATAATCGAAGCTATCCAACCAATAATAGCGCTTGCCAAATTAATTAAGTTAATGTGGGTTGATCACGTTAATTAAGAATGTACAGATTTTGGGGAATGGTTGGCAGATATTTTGAAATCGAATACCTAAACTATAATACCGCTAATATCAGGTAGCGGACGTAAAAAATTGTGAATGCGTTGACCTTATATCGATGTTGGTAAAGGTTGTGTTGTTTGCATAAAGTGAAACTAATATGCGTGGTTGTGACAAGGTATCTGAGATTCGGTTTATTGTCGGTTACAAACTCTCTTCTCTCTCTGTTTCTATACCTATCACCGACGGATCAGAGGTGTATTCGTGTTGTCAAAATGTATGCAAAGCCCACAAGGAATCTTCAGAGACGCCACAATCTACATATATTCTTGATCAGCATCAAATTCTGAATTGATTTAAGTATGTCTGTCCGTTTTTCTGGCAACTTGTCTGTCTGCCCAATTATGTAATATCTGCGATAAACATTCTCTCGCATTCGCAAAAATGAAAATATCCCGTAAAAAATTGGAAAAAAGTTTTAAAATATCATGAATAGGTCAAAAAACACACCCACACTCACAACGCCCATACATCTATCTATACAATCAATACTGAGAACATCTGCTAATAAACTATGACAGATGTACGAAATAAATTTCCATAGAATTATTCTACCAAAAATAGACAAAAACAGCCATGCCCACCCACTGCTATGATGTATGTAAATTTATATTTTTATAGGTTATGGGATATCGATGACATGGATAAAAGATTCGGTCGTAACCGAACATAATTTTCTTACTTGTTTTCGTTTCTCTTATATTGTGTACCACTTCGATGCCACAAAGGCCGCACTATGTAAGCGCGAATGTGCGCAACAGATCTGCTATAGACGCTACTTTTATTACATAAATTGATTCAGAAAATGCTTCCGATTGCTTGCATGTCAATCCGTCTCTCCTCTTTGTATATCTGATGCTTGTCTATTCATTCTTTTTTTGTTCATCGCAAACGCCGGAACTTTCGAGATATTTTGCTAAATTTTGACATATTGATATATGTCGGTCCAAGAATGAAAGCTATTGAAACTTGATTGAACTCGTGATCAAAGAAATTGATCGACAGGGAGTCTAATTAAATGTAAGCTTTTATATGGCAACAAAATATGATTTGTAATATTTCGTCGGATATTTAACGTGCGGCCTTGCTCGACTATTATGTTTTGATTTGTTTTTACTTATTTATTTATTTTTATTTATTTTGTTTTTAATGTTTCGCTGTGTAAGTTTCATTCATAAAATAAACATTTCTTGTCAACATTGATTCCATTCCTTCGACTTTCCAACCCCTACTACTACTACTACCACCAATACTACTACTACTACTACTGCTACTACTACTACTACTACTTCTACTACTATTACTGCCACCGCTGATGGTGCGGCTGTTGCCAACAATGGGAGTTTGGTTGGCTCTGTCTATGGGGCGTTCGTTTATTCGTTGGTTTTTCCTCTTCGTTTATGCACAGATTTCAACCACGTGCTTTAATTCATACCGTTAAGCCACCAAACATAATGTTTTTTATCATCGAAGCATGCCTTTCGCACAACTATTACAACGCCTGATTCTGGCTCAAGAAATGCTTGCAAATCTGTCTTGTGTTTTTTTTTGTTTATTTTTTTTGTTTTCTCCCTCTCCCTCTCCTTCTCGCTCTCCCTCTCTCCTTCCATTTTGTTTAATAATAAAAGAAATTATGTATAAGAGTGAGATGCTTTTTCTCTTCCTGGCTTGATATGCTGTAAAAGTAATCATGAAAACATGGTTGCTTGCAAATGTATTTATGTATGTATGTATGTATGTATGTACATGCAAATGTTTGGATCGCTAGAGAGCTAAAGGCGAAAGGATTTCTTTGAAATTTCAAATGGAAGGAAATTTTCATTTTTTCAATTTAAAGGCTTTTCAGTTTTAATGAACGCACTGAACGCCTTAAATCAGAGAGAAACTTTCGAATCTAATCCGAGTCAATTATGCACTTGCAAGTCTATATTTATCATTATGTTCGTAAACAATTCGTGATAACAGTCAGTATATGGATTATTATTAAGTTGAACATTTAATCGCTTTTGCTTATGCTATTATAAGAGAAACGTTTCTTGAATTCCGCCACTTGAACGTTTACAGATTATAACCATTAAGTAACCGAACAGCTGTCAACAGTTAATGTGAAAAACCTATTATGACGATGTAAGTCATAAATATTACTGTTTCGCATCCTTAATAAAACGGATTATTTATGTAAATCTTTTTGTGTTTGTTCATACAAAAGTTTCTTACTCGAAATTCTATTAACGCGGCATCGCGTAACGAGAACTTGCATCCATGCATACATGAAAGTAAAGCATAAATTATGTAAATAAATGACGGATGCGATTACATAAGGATTTCTATTTATCTAAGTTCGTACATAGGCGTAATCAGCTTTGTGTACATTCTATGTTTCATGCTCCCTAGAAGAACATTTTGCTCATATAGTAGAACTATTCTACTTCTTTTTTTTTTTTTGTTTACGCTCCCTGACAACATTCTGCGCATATGGTCTAATTTTTCAATGTTTCAACGTTTTCATAAGAGTTTTCATGACGATAGTTGGCTGTGGCCGAATTGTTACCAAAGATGATAAAATAACACTAACGCACACACACACACACGCACACACGCACACAAACACACACATAAAACTACAATTTCGATATGCTGTAATATTGAATGGGCGTGGCGTTTTTTATATTATCCATAGGCATGGCGAGGGAAAAATCAAATTATTTTACTTTTGAAAACCGGGTTGTTCTCATCCCACCTTATACGGTAAACGTATCCTTTGATCGATTTGGCTTCTTTTTAATAGCAATCCGCGTGCGAGGACTTCCCCGCTGCCTAAGCGTAAATCTTAAATTTTATAACCCGCGAAAGCATATGTGTTTCGCAGACATTAAACAAACGGACGGAAAGGCGGACGGACATGCCTAAATCGATTCAGAATTTGACACAGACAAAGAATGTACAGACTTTAAAGGCGCCTTTAAGCTCTCACTCTAGGTTTTGCAAACATGTCGATACAATGAATATATCATCATCCCGTGATGATCACACATACACAAAACAAATAGAAAAGTGATTTTCGCTTGGAAATGAATCAAAAATGCCGACAGCTACCAGCGAATATATTGCAAAAAATTGCGTTTTGTTATTATAACAGTTGGCCTAAGCTAAAGGAATCTGAACGTGTTTAGAGACGACGACCAGGGTAAATATTTGCTGGCGTGAAGTTACGTAAGTAAGGGCGTAAGTCACGTTTTCCTCTTTACTTTGAAGGTGGACTATCTTTATATATTTCGTTCGGATAATGGATGGCATTGAGAAATTGACGAAAAATTGAAAATTTAGAAAAACGCAAAACGCATTTATTGACATTATTTAGCACAAAGTCCCTGAAGAATGGGAGAAAAATTTTAATGCGAAGATTATATCATAAAACATAGCAGAGATATGAGCAAATACCAGACATAAGTTATGGCTGTCGGTGTCTTGCCTGTCGATAGATCGATAAAACTCCTCGATCGATTTGATTGACACAAGTCTTCAGAGAGTGTTTATGTTCGCTAAACGTGCGTTATCAAGCAGAAATACGTTAGTGGATCTACGAGGCGTAGATTTAACATTTTAAACGATATCAACGCTTCCGATTTTTTTTGACGAAACATCGAAAAATCCTTTTCTTAGGATGCTAGTCATCTGGAAGTCATCTGTTATGCCAATAAGCGTGCTATACCTTCAAGTTGCCATTTGAAGATATCTATGTTTGAAATCGAGGAGCATGATCAGCTAGAGCTTACATTGTGCGGAAATAAGAACTTGGATGGCTGGCGATAGGCTCATGGTAATGGATTGATGGGAGGGGCATTCTGTTAGGCATATCGATTATGCATATTTCTCTAAAACTTTATATAACACATTTTCCACTTTACAATTTTTCCCAAACTTTATACACGCGCCTCATGCTAAATAATAACAATAAGTTTTTATTTTCTTTTATATAATGGAGCAAAAAGCATGATTTTGTTTGTTATTTATGTTCGCGTTTTTATACCCACCAGTAAAGGATGGCGGCATACTTGTAAAGTATGTAACATCCAAAAGGAAGCTTCAGAGACCCTATAAAAAGTACATATATTCTTAATTGACATGAAATTCTGAATTGATTATGCCATTTACATGCGTCTTTGCGTCTGTGTGGTGCTCGTTGTTGGCACTCTCCTAGTCGCACGAGATATCGACTTCAAATTTGGCAGAAACATTGGAAATTTTCGCACGCAAGTTGGTATCGAAAATGAACCAAATTGGTTAGTAGAGAAGCCCACAGTCGAGCGTAAACTGAACGCAACTCTGTTTTTCTTAACAAAAATTTATGGGTTTTTGCTCGTTTCTCAGAAATTACAGACTAAAATTTTCCATATTTGCATTACGGCACACTTTAGTCTTCACATGCAAAATTGCAAAAAAATCGGCTACACCCACACACACACCCACTTTTTTAAAGTTTTATGCTTATTTATCATAGCGCAAGCAAGACAGAATGCCGAAAACTGTTTTTGAACATTCTTCAAGTGAAGATATATTATCTGCCTAAAAATGGGTTCATTCTAAAATTCGATTAATTGTTTCTTAATAATACCAGAGATATGGATATCAAATGAAAGATTTTGGAAAGTGCAATGCGAATAGTATGGCGGTGGGTATGCGAGATTCGGCTTCTGCCGAATATAAATTTCCTATTTGTTTTTTTTTCCTATTTTGTGTTTTTTCAATAACTTTGTCGATTCTTCAATATTGCCCAACCATCAATTACCCTAGAAAAGACGCGAACCTAGCTTGGACATACTTCACCTTTTTAGTAAAGACATAAATCTAGTCGTCGCGCACAGGACTTACTTCACGCCAGTAAATATTTGTGCTAATAACAACTATAGAACCTTGGGGTAGGGCGTAGGTTCATTTAATTTTGCTGTTGTAGAAAAAAATGTATGCGAAATTACAAATTTCCTCATCTAAAATCGTCGTAAGTCGAAAGCCGACTTCTCAATACCCTGCACCACATCGCTTAATACTATTCCTCAATTATCGTTAAAAAGTTGAAAAAATTACACCTTGTCGTCATATAAAAGTGTACTTCTCTTGGGAATCCTTATGCGGGACAGGGATGAGGAAGTAGACCTTTGCAGCCCAAACTTTGATTTTGTTGTCCTACAAAGACTTAGTTATTGCAAGAATGTGGGAGAGAGTTTGAAAAACTATCCCATCCAGTCGAGATATTCGACATCCATTCCCTGTACTAAGGTATCATTTTTCTACAAACTTTTTCAAGTAATCGCGTGACATTATAAACAGAAACCGATTTCTTCAAAATATTGAGTTGATTTTTAGGCTCAAAACATGTTAGTATATGAAATTTGCGAAATTATATTTTAAAAACCAGATAATATTATTTGCTGCCATCAGTCGAAGAGTCAGATAGACGTGCCGATATCGATTCATAAAATAATTCTGAAATGAATGGCATAATAAGAAAGGGGTCTGTATTATATCTCTATCGAAATTCTCTATTCGAAATACATCGCAAGATGTAAAACTACGAACAAAAAATAAGGCGACTTGAAGAATTTATCGAAAGTGTCAGGAGTCGTTTGTTTGAAAACTTCTTTACTAAGAATTCAGCTGAAGTGGCATTCAGCACTCAGCACTTAACACACATGCCTGTACGTTACTGAAGGAGCTAGAGAAGTACTGGAGCGAGTTGGTGCCTGGTGCACGTTGGGTTAATATATGCCCCTTGTACATTAAAAATCCAAGCAGTTATCAGCTGGACAGCGTCCAGGACGTATGGATAATCCAAAATCAAAAGTATGGTCGAACTATAGCAAGCGCCATGCCGATAATCCCAATTCTTCACAAGCTAACACTAATGGAATTGCGGCGGTCATGTTGCCCACACACTTAATATCACATGTGCTTAGTAAGTATTAAGTAGGAGGCGTAACGCTGCATGATACTTTGGTAGAAACAGCAATATTTTCAAA